>JANIJH010000007.1:11469845-11482101 GCA_024520975.1 Erythroxylum areolatum | reverse complement strand
TTTTGAGGTAAACAGAAAATTGTTGTTTCTGTTTACTGGGGGCAGATGACAAAAAGAGGGGGATGGCAACCAAACAAGGTCAGATGACAGGATTTTTATGTTTTGTGCACCATCCCCGGTGATGGAGACGGCAACCAAACGCTGCCTTAGGGTGCAGCAGGACAACAGAATCTGTCCCCAAGATAAACGCCTCTCCACTGGCTATAGAGTAGAAACAATCTTTGTGAATGAAGAAAAAAGCAGAAAAATGTAGATATGTGTGTGATAAATTATGACAGAATATATAGGCGTGAAGCAGTTGTCTGTAGAAGAAGGAGATACTTGCGTTGGAAGGAGGAAGAACAAAACATGGGAGAGACGAAAAAACAGAGCAATCGTTTGTCTTTTAGAGGAGATATATACAGACAAAATAAAAGAAAGTTAATAATAATAATGGGCATTAACATATAACATTACTGGGTAATTATTTGATGATAAAGTATAATAAAGCAATGATGGACATTTGGTTAATAACGATGAACATTTTAGGTATAATAAAGTGTAATAAAAATGATGATGGACGTTTTGGTCATTATGAAGGGCCCCAAAAATGTATAACTTAACAGCAGAAAGATGGTATGACTCATAGAGCTAACAGACATATGAATTAAAGGTCACTTTGATATTACTATTGTTAAATCGGCAGGCACCAGTATCATAAACAAAAGTTTTCATAATTTCCTTTTTAATTGTACAATATACTTATATAAATACAATAACCATGAATAAGAAGGCTTTACTTTATTATGAAGTTTGATTTTCTTTTCTACATCTCCTCTCGAATGTACAAGTTAATATAAAAGCTATGATAACTATACAACTATTCAACCTCTAATAATATTTATAGGTAAAAGTTTAGAAAGTTCTAATATAAAGAGGAGTATGTCAAGAGTGTTAACTCATCTATAGTCTACATATATTTATATCAGGATTTGAACTATTTAATAACTTAATTTAGTTAAGATTAAATTCTAATTTGAACACTAATTAATTTTAATTAAATATCAATTAGGTTTTAAGAAGATAATTTTTAAAATTTTATAATTAAATTGAACTTAGTTAAATTATGTTTTATTTTTTTTCAATCGTTCTTTGTTTGTATTCCATTAGATTCTTATATGTTAGCAACATATATAAATTATAGCTTTAAATTAAATCAACTAAATTTTATATTTATGGATCAAGAATTTTACATGTATAGATTAAGATTTAACAACAGAACATATAGATAATTAAAAGGAAATTTTCTAGCATAATCCACAGGAGTTGGATTCTAAACCAATCCAATTTGGAAGCATCCTCGATAACAATGAAATTTCTGTCTACGAATACACACCATTAACAGTCACATTAATCTGCTACTTTGTTCTAACCTTGTTTCTTTAAATATTATCTATATATTTATATAAAATTTACGTAAGTGTGTAAATAAGATTTAAAGAACATTATATCCTAAACAAGAGATCTGATTATTGATAAGCATTAGCGCCGTGAGGAAATTTCTTTGTAGTAGACAACTGAAATGAAAATTAGTTTTGGCGATGGCTTGCTTAGTGGTCATTTTCCTGTTGGCATATCTTAAACACAAACAGTCATACGTACTTGTTATATGCCCTTCCCAAGGCCTCCTATGACTAATGTCCCCAGTTTCCTATATTTTGTTATCTTCTCTTCTGGCTTATTGCGCTTTGTATTACTACGCCTGCATCTTTCTCAATCTAAAGGCAAAAAGACAGAAGGAAAAGCAGGCCAAGCTTGACTACATTGTTTTATTCTCCCGCTCGTGTTAAGGAAAAAATGTAAACTGTAAGAATTTGATCGTTCCTGAGGGTTTCATAGGTTTCCACTTGGGAAAATGCATCTGTAAATAGGTTCTTTTTTCTTGGTATCAGAACTGGAATCGACTAGTGTGAAATGGCTAAAACAGGAACCGATGTTACGAAAATTCTGCTAGATATATCATCAAATTAGATTCTGGGCATTAATATTAAGTATCATTTTCAGTAATTTTTTAAATGTACAAAGTAGTCCTTAAATTTTTTTAAAAATCGTAAAATAATCTTTCAATATTTTACAGGACAATTTAAACCAAATTTGTCTTAAAAATTATAATAATAAAATTTAAAATGATAATTTTTTATTTATTTTTTAATATTTTACATATAAATAATAACAACAATTAATATAAAAAGATTATTTTATTATCATAAAAATATAAAATTAAGAAAAATATAAACTATTTAAAATATTACAATTTTATCATATAATAAATAATAATTACATCAAAATATCAAATAAAAAGAATAATTATTATCAATAATAAAATATAATTTCCATCTTAATATTTAATTTTCAATAGTAAAAGATATTTTTATCTTAATATACAATTGTTAATAATAATAAAATATTGTTATATTTATATTAACAATTTAAAAAAGAAATATAAAAATTTGAGGCCTCTTAATTTCTATTTAAACATAGTTTTAATTATTTTTTATAAAAAAATATAACTATTACTCATTGTATAAATTTAAATATTATATTATTCACCTTTAAAAAAAAAAATATTATTAATAACAAAAACAGATGATGATGAAGAAGATCTGTCGATACTTGTCATCACAAGGCCTCCGTTTGGCTTCCCTGTTGTGTCAACCAAATCCCATACCTATGACTGGACATGAGTTCCTCCACGTTCAGTTGCGACAACTGTCCTTTTAATTGGTATACTCAGAATGAGCGATTGAAAATTTTGATTTTATAGTTCTATTAAAGTCAAAAATTGAACTTCGATAGGACTAAGGAATGGATGTTTCGGAATTTGTCTTCTCGGCTTTCTTCTGCCGAGCCGAACGAAGACAGTTTCTCCCCGACGCTACTATGCTTCCTTACCGACCTCGGAAAGTAAGCCCGACGTAAATCCCACTCTTGATTGAACTTCACCACAAGTGGAAATTCCATGCAATGCATGAAACTCATGTCCGGTCATGGGAACGGGATTTGATGGACATAGCAGAGAAGCCAAAAGGAGGCCTCAAGATGACAGGTATTGACAGATTATTCAATATACGCGGTTTTTATTCCAACAACAGTTGCAAAGGCCACTTTCCCACTGTATAAGTTGCCTAAGTTTGAAGGTTTCAACGCCGATATTGACTCTTCTTGGCAGTTGGCAAAGAAAATAGGACTTTTTAGAGATAATAAAATATGGGTGTAGAAGAGAGGGAGAGAGAGATTCAACAGAAAACAACCCATATCTTTCATTTGTTTCTCTCCTCCATTTGCTGTCTCTAGGCTAGCTTCTCCATCCCTCTTCTTTTCCTTCTCCTATCTCTACAAGGTGGCCATTTGATTCCTCTTTAAGTATAACTCTGTAGTTGAGTTATTAATCCTTTAATCGGTCGGCTATTTGATCCTGTTTTATGTTGTATCTGAATATTTTTCTTTTCCCGCAATAGTTCGTATCATTTTCCCGTAAACTGTCTTCTGATTGATTTCGATCAATTTAACGCTTACCCTTTTTCTCTCTTTGTACAAATTGGTTTCTGATCCTATTATTTCACAGTTTTAACATGGAAATCTATCTGGGTTCTTCTTTTTAACCTCAAAGATCTGAACTTTCATCCATTTAAAAGTTTTTTCCATATTGAATTCTTGTTCCTCATATAAATTTAGAAGGTGCGTGGCTTCTATTTGGAGATTAAGATGATGATGATGACCATGGAAAGGATGATGGATAAGGGAGTGTTGGATGACATAATAAGGAGGCTGTTGGAGGGTAAAGGAGGAAAGCAAGTGCAGTTATCTGAGTCAGAGATCCGTCAATTATGTGTTAAAGCACGCCAAATCTTCCTTTCTCAGCCTAATCTGCTGGAATTAAATGCTCCTATTCGCATATGTGGTCAGCATTTATTTTACGCTCTTGATAGTTTGTTCGTTAGCTTGTATTTTATTGTGATGTTCTATGTTTATTTGATATCATGTGGTCCTATACTTTTCGTGTGGGTTCTTTAAAAGATTTTTGGATGAGAGCGGTGATAGGGATTTGCGAATGATGAAGTGCATTACATTTTGGCTTGTCAAACTTTTGATTTGAGTTTACGAGGAACTAGTAGTAAACTATACTTTGCCTCTGTGTTGGGACAGTCTGTAGATATGGATCATATGGAACTGCAATTGAGTTTTGCATATGGATTTAGGTTTGGTTGATTACACTTTCCGTTAAATTTTGGAGGGTCATGTTAATGGGGAATAATTTTCGGGTAAACTCTGGTAGTTTGATGATTTGACAGAAGAGACATTGATACCGATATCTACTAATCAGTCATGTTGTTCTCACTGCATTTCCTTCTCAATTCCACGAGAGAATACAAGCCTTGCTGAAATGCCAAAAAAAAAAAAACTGTGTTCATCTTCACTTTGTGTAATTTAATGTCAAGTCCTTGTATATTCAATTTGATTGGCCTGTTACAGGTGATATACATGGACAATATCAAGACCTTCTGAGGCTATTTGAATATGGTGGATACCCTCCTTCTGCAAATTACTTGTTTCTTGGAGATTATGTTGATAGAGGGAAACAAAGTTTGGAGACCATATGTCTACTTCTGGCCTACAAAATCAGATACCCTGATAAAATTTACCTCTTAAGGGGAAACCATGAGGATGCGAATATCAATCGAATATATGGATTTTATGATGAGTGTAAAAGGAGATTTAATGTTAGGCTTTGGAAGATATTTACTGACTGCTTCAATTGTTTACCCGTGGCTGCACTTGTTGATGAGAAGATACTGTGTATGCATGGAGGACTGTCTCCTGAAATGGAAACTTTGGACCAAATAAAGGAAATTTCAAGGCCTACTGAAATTCCAGACAATGGACTCTTATGTGACATCCTTTGGTCTGATCCTGATCCTAACGTTGAGGGTTGGGCAGACAGTGATCGTGGAGTTTCTTGGACCTTTGGACCTGACAAGGTTGCAGAGTTTATCAAGAAGAATGACCTTGATTTGATTTGCCGAGGTCATCAGGTAAATCTTTTTTTCTTAAGCAAGCGTTCAGATTTCTCTCCAGTAATTCACTGTCAGGTGCAACTTATAGGCCTCAGGTTACAGTAATTCTACGGCAAGATATTAATCTAAGGAACTTATCTAAATAGTCTGAATAGTGCTGAAGAATTATGTTTGAGAAACTTTAATTTTATTAAACCTATCTTTAAATTTTTTATACAGAAAGACTTTCAAGGACAGTGAAATAGAAGAATACCTAAACCGAACAGCCGTAGGAGATTGAAAGCTAAATCTCTATCTAGCAACTTAGTCACCCTTGGAATATGCTAAAACATCTACTGAATCAAAGGTGTGCCCCCAGAACCGGGCAATATTGACAGCCTACTCCTCCATATCTAATATTTGTACTCTTGTAAATAGGTTGTGGAGGATGGATACGAGTTTTTCGCAAAACGAAGATTAGTCACAATATTTTCAGCTCCAAATTATGGTGGGGAATTTGACAATGTAGGCGCTTTATTGAGCGTGGACGAATCTCTGGTTTGTTCATTTGAGATATTAAAACCAGTTATTTCAGCAAACAATTCGAAGCTACCCCTTAAAAAGGTATGGAAACAATACCAAAAATATCATTTGAATCTCGTGAACTATCTCCCCAGTTCTCAATTACAAGCAGTTGATATTTTCTTCATGTTGTTTTTCTTTAAACAGCCCCCTAAAGCTGGAGCTGCTTAGCATGTGAGACAAAGTTCAGTTTGTGCTAGAACCAATTGCAAGGAAGGGACTCTGGCTGGAGGGAATCATTTTGTTTAGCGTGGCTATATAACCAATCATCAAGCAGACTCTATTCGCAGATCCTTTTCCCGTACTAACTTACCCATTACTGCATATTAGCATGTGCTAGTCGTAAGTATGGAGTTGAGAACTCAAGCCATGAACAGTGATTTGGCATTTCATGGCCTTCACAAGTCTGGAATTTCACCTCCCACCAAATTGTGAGTTAATGCAACAGTAATTTCTAATAGACGATTAGCTTGATATTATATACATATGCCCCCATAATTCGGAATGTGGTAGTTGACAACTGCCAAAATTTGACCATATAGAATAAACAGCTGAAATAAAAAACTCCATTTTATATGGTTTAAGGAAGGGTTACTTTTCCATGTTCGCAGATTTTCATAGAATTGTAAACCACAGATGTATAATAATAACTAGTTGTTGACCGCCACATTGTGTGGGCATATGATAGGTATAACTAGTTCTTTTCAACTTCATTTATTTTCTATTTTTAGTGTCATATTTTTAAATTACTCCCCTCTTTAATGTCTTTCCGTTTCTTTTTTACCCTCATGTTTAACTAATTGTTCTCCTAAAACCAGACACGTGAGCTAGCCATTCCCTCATTTCTTCGGCTCCACTGGTTTTTCTTTTTTGGTTACAACTGAGAGAAAATCAAAACTACCTCATAAAAGAAACACTACAAGCATCAGCCTTTATAATCAAGGAGAGAGCTTCAGAAATATCGTCCCAAACTTGAAAATTTGAAAAGATGCCATGACTTAATTTAGCTAGACAAGTTGCTGCAAAATTACCTTCACGAAACACATGTCGAATAGAACAATTTCAATTCCTAGCAAGTTATCATCTGCACCGTCTCCATGCTATCAGATTCAACCACAACTTGCCGAAAATTGTGATCCCACGCAAAAACCAAACCATCCCGAATGGACCATAACTCCCCCACCAAGACAGTTGAAACACCAATACGAAACGAATACCCCCTAGCCAATGACCAAATGATCAAATGAATCACACAACAACCCTCCACCACTAGTCATCTCAGGATTAACAATAGAACTACCGTCATAATTTTAACTTCCCCCAACCAGCTGGCAACATAGTCTAACCAATCCAACGCCTCATGCTTGGAAGCTTTGGTTTTGAAGCAGAAGCCAAAGACACATCCATTGTAACTTTAAAGATACAACCATTCAAATTTGCTAAAGAAATAAACTCCTTTTGAAATACCCATAAGTTTTGAGCCTTCCATAAAGATCAAATACCTGCTAGAAACCAATATGCTCAATCAAAACCAAAAGGACCCACAACATAGGCCCACAGATTCAAAGCTAGCCAATCAACCAAATCTACCGCAATAAAAAAATCATCAGGAACATCCCACTGCTACCACTATACAACCGCATGATTACAATTATACAACAAATGCAAAGGAGATTCAGCATAGAAAGAACACACTCCACACAAATTAGAAGTAGCCCAAACCCCTTGAGAACAACAAAAAATTTGTCAGAAGACAGGAATGCCCAAGTAACCACAAGAAAATTTTCAACTTCGATAGACCAGCCACCTTCCACAACCAAGAAAAAATAGACAAAACAGAAACATTAGACACCTCTTCCAAGAGAAGTGCTTGGTAAGCTGCTCGAACTGAATATGCACCATTCGAATAAAAACTCCAAGACATAGTATCTTGCACTGAAGTAAATAACGGCAAAGGAATTGCCTGAATAACCTCCCTGAGATGATCTGGAATTGTAGAACGTAAGTCCAAAATATCCCAAAAACCATCCTTAATTATATGTGTTACTCGAAAATGTTCTTCCCCTACTGTCAAACCATCCATATGGTTCATTAAAGGACCCGCCGAGCACTAATTATCAAACCAAAGACTAATCTGCGAACCATTCCCAACACTCCAAACTGAAAGAGGAAATAACAAATCAAAACTTTTAACTACCTCATTCCATAAACTAGAATCCGAACCCTTAGCAGAAAAAGGGAATAAACCAGTAATTACAATAGTTACTATGTAACACCTCCACCCATAAAGAAGAATTATTCAAAAATACCTTCCAGTCCAACTCACCCAACAAAGCAACATTCATCAATCTAGAGCTTTTGAAAGCAAGATCACCATATCTCTTTGGTCAAATAAGCTAATTCCAACCAACCAAATATAGCTTATGCCTATCATGTGAAGAACCCCAATAAAAATCACAAGCCAAACGATCTAAAGTACCACAAATAGAGGAAGGTAACCACATTGTTTGCATCGTGTAAATTGGTAGCGAAAAAAAGAAGACTTAAGAGACTCAGAAAGTTAGAATACCAATTAGCTAGCCTAGTCTCCACCGAACTCACAATATGCTTATAATGGGCTATTGAAGTACAATCATGCAACAACAGAACGCCCAAATATCTGCCCAAGTCAGAAGTAACTGCTACTCCCAGCAATTGTTGTAAACGGGACTTCATAAGATGAGAAACATAATTTAAAAAATAAATTCTTGTCTTAGAAAGATTATCCCTTTGCCCACTCGTCATACAAAACACATCAAACACTTCATGGACTACTTTAGCCTGCTTAACTGAAGCTTTACCAAAAATCAGCAAATCATCAGCAAAAAGTAAATGACTAATACTTGGCCCACCTTTAGATGCTCTAACCGGCATTCATTTTTTACTTATCAGTGCACTTTGAATAAGCATAGTCAAATCTTCTATACAAAGAATAAATAAATAAGGGGAGAGTAGATCTCCCTAGCGAGGCCCTCGAGTCACAGAGAATGCCGCAGAAGGGTTGTCGTTCCATAGAATAGCCAATGAAGAATGAAAAAGAGCACTTAAAATCAGATTAACCCACCAAGAAGGAAAACCAAAGACCTGCAACACAAACCACAGATAGTCCCAATTGACCTGATCATAGGCCTTCTCAAAATCAACTTTCAAAGCAAAATATCCCACTTTACTTTTAGACCGTTGAAAAGAATGCAGCAGTTCTTGAGTAATAATAATATTATCAGCGGTGATATGACCAGGAATAAAGCTACTCTAGAACGGGCTAACCAAACCATTAATAAAGGGTTTTAAACGGTGTGACAAAAACTTCATTACCACTTTATACAACACATTACAAAGTGTAATAGGCCGAAACTGAGAAATCAATTCTGGAGCATGAACTTTAGGAATAAGCACAATAAAACCCTTAGTAACCTGAGCATCCATTACACCAGAATTAAAAGTTTGCAACACAAACTGGAAAACCTCTTCACCAACCACATCCCAATACTTCTTAAAAAATATAGGTTGAAAACCATCTGGCCTAGGGGCTTTATAAGAACCCATACTCGAAATAGCAAACCAAACTTCTTCCCGAGTAACAGGTTTCAACATCTCCTCAACTGTCGTCTCAGATAATCGAGGGAAATTCAAACCCGCAAAACTCACAGTATTAAAAACCTGATCATTCGAGAACAACTTCTCATATAACCATACTGCCATATCCTTCAATAAAGCGAGATTCGACACCCACTCCCCAGCACCATTCTTCAAACATTCAATTTTATTGTGTTTCCGACGAACCCTAGTAATCACATGATAATACTTAGTACATTGATCACCATCCTTGATCCAGGCAGCACGAAACTTCTAAAACCAAAATGTCTCTTCCTGTTTCAAACACAAATCATATTAGCATAACAAATCTTTTTCAAGCAATAAGAGAGAAGGGGAAGGATGATTCTGAATAGCCAACTGAACACCCTTTATTCGCTTAAGTAAAACCCTCTTATTCTAAAAAATATTATTGAAAACCTCCTTATTATAACGTACAACTTTTTCCCGAATTGTTAAAAGAGCACCAGAAATAGAATCATGAGGCGCAAGCTGTACCAATGAAACAACTTGCTTAAAATCCTCCCGTAAAGTCCAAGCAGCCTCAAACCGGAACAGCCTCTCCAAAGGAAAGGAAGAGAAACCTCTCAAAGACAATAACAGAGGAAAATGATCAGAAACAAGCCGAGATCAAGACATAACAAAAGCTTCAGGAAATCTCAGCTGCCAACCAGCATTACACAAAGCCCGATCTAAATGTTCTTATATAACATCACGTCTAGAAATTGAGCGTGTCCAAGTAAACTGACAACCCATACAACCCAAATCCATAAGGGAGCAATAGTTCCAATGCTGTAAAAACCTACTACATTTAGCTACAGATTGTAAATCACCCCCTTTTTTCTCATAGACATATGCAATATTATTAAAATCACCAAATAACAACCAAGGCTCATCTACATAATCTACAATGTCATATATATGAGACTAGAAAAAATCTCGCCTACTATGAATAGGACTAGCATATACTGTAGTAAGAAACCAACGACTACTCCCCCTAATAGCAACTAAACAATGAATAAATTGAGTATCCATTCGTAGCAAACGTATATCACAAACATTCTTATTCTAAAACAACCAAACACCACCAGCAAAACCAACAGAATGAGAAAGGAAGAAGTCAAAAAAACCTACCTTGTTTGCCACACTAGTGGCTCTTTCATCCAAAATTTGAGGCCCCACAATAATCAAAATGTCCGGATGATGAATACGACATAATTCTTTTACATGGGTCAGAAAACCCCTCTTTGCAGCTCCACCACAATTCCACCAAATCATGTTTAAATCCATTAAAAAATTTAAAAGAAGGAGCCAGAAGCCTACAACTTTCTAGGTGGGCTTCGACTCCGATAGTGACCACCACAATCTCCATTATCATATGAAATATCATCATTGGTCTCCGACAAAACCACCTCTTTCACCGCACAAGCAACTTTGGTAATCAAAGCTTCTGCAATTACCAGTGGTTTCGTACGCATCATGATGTCACCAGCAATTAAGTTCATTGGTATATGATCCTGCTTCCTACATCCTCTTCTCAGCTCTTCCAAGTTGTCTCATAACTTTACCTGTCCTACATTATAGGTTTAGATCCTTCTTTTTTTAGGTGCTCTTAAAGGCAGGTACAGAGCAATTCTTCTTTGGATTCATTTCTCAAATGCTTTCCCCCATCAAGGGAAACATGACACAATAGAGTGTCTTCTTCGTGGAACTTCCTCGAAAAGGAGCATCCAAATGCAATTAAACCTTGATTGGCTTTTTCTTAGACAGAAGCCCTGCATTCCCTCCTTTGAACTAATGGCATGTAAACATTGGAAGCATAGTGCTTTGAAGTAGATCTTGGTTAATGAATACAATCATTTCCTTTCCAAGTTTAACATGACAACAAATGCTCCAAAAGTTTCGAATTATGGCCTTTGGCATATTAATAATATGCCTATATTCCTACATAAGTAAAAATGATGGGTATGAATTATCGTATGTTTTCTAAGTGTTAGAGTGTGTTTTTCAGTGCTTTCTTATATGTAATCGTGTCTTTAAGGCTTAGATTTATGTTCTTGTTAGAGTTTTGTGCGTTTGTTTGATTGATTTTGTGGTTAAGGCAAGGATTTAATCTTAAATGTATGTAAGGGTTATTTGATGTGCTTGGTGATAAGTTGAGAAGGTAAAATTAAAGAAAACCCTAGATAACCCTCAGAAGACTTAAGAGTATATAAGGAAGAGAAAAACATCAATTGACGACTGGAAAACATAAAAAATAGGAGATCAAAAGATTAAAATTTGACGAACAAAAGCTGCAGTTTCCAACTCAAGGCAAAGAAATATGACATCTAGATTCAATTCTCTACTCTTTTCTTTTATTACCTTATTGCTGTTGAATATTAATGATAATTCAATCAGGATATATAGATACATCTATGGATTTATAATTTTTTTAGGAATTACTCTTGATTTATTTGTTAAACTTTACATTCTTGAGTTAATGAAATATGCTTGTCATGTTTATTTTTTTATATTCAATTTGAATTGAGAGATTGGAATGAATCCCTTGTGTTGTCTCTTGTGTTGTGTTGCACAGAGAGAGCTGGTACCTCAATAGACCTATAAACATTAAATTAATAGGAAATTAAAGAGAGATCTTAAACCGTACCCATATCATCGCTTCAAATGCAGTTGTATAGTTAGAAAGTGTTTTGATATATCGAAAGGTCACAATTCAATTTCTATCTATTTTAATGGGGATTATTTGATTAGATCTCGATAAAGGATATTCATAATCATTGAATATATAAGATCAAGAAGGATTAAATAGAGAAGGTAAAGTGAAAACAAATAAGGATAGAAGTAATTTTACAAGTTTGGCATTTCACCTCCTGTTGAACCCCGTCTCCGAGGCCCAACATTCGGAAGCACAAAAGCATACATAAGCATAGAGGACCCAAAACTGAACACAAACCGACCACAATTAGAGAAACTTTTAATAGAAAAATTTGGGATTGGCTTTTTAA
>JANIJH010000007.1:11444490-11454943 GCA_024520975.1 Erythroxylum areolatum | reverse complement strand
ATTAGGGTTTAATGCAATAACTCTTCAAGATGATGTGCACGCTCAAGTTAAGTTTCATGATTTTTCGCAAGAGAGTTAGGTTCGGGTAACGGGATCCAACAATGATACATATGAAATAGATGTGTCTTTGAAGGACCACTCTTTGTTGTTTCTGTCATCAGTTGTATCAGTGATTCCTTCTAGTTGATAATGCTTCATATGGTTTATGGTGTGAGAGTTTTAATTTGAGTTATGAAACATAGTTTTTGCATTCATCATAGTTCATCTACACAATTGTGAGTGAATTTTGGTTTTTGCACTTGATGGTATATTGAGTGTTTTTCTTGTTTTACCAGCTTTGATGGCTTTTACACTACGCTACCAAATACATCTTACCTTAAACCTTGCCCACATTACAACCCTAAAAAGTTCTTTGATGATGGTTATGCATATGAAGGGTATTTAAGTGTACCCATGAATATATCTTATTTAAATACATTTTATCCAAGTTAGATTGCTCAATTTCCAAGATGTTGAATGTTGGCTGATCATGAGTAGAAGCCTTGAATGTTAATTTCTTGCTATGATTTTTGAAAGTTATTCATCTTTGTTTATGACTATGCATTCTTGGGAAATATGGGAAATGAGTAAGTGTTTTTGGGTCTATGACTTTAAATATAACATTTAAGGAAAATCAAAAGCTAAGTGTGGGGGGAAATTGATATGTGCTTAATTGATTATATATTTATTCAATAATACTTAGTGATTAATGATGCAAAAATGCTTAATATACTCACTTTAGTCCATAACTGGATTTAGGTGCAATTCGGAAGCGAAAGAGCTAAAGTGAGTTAAAACCGCTACATTTGTTCCTTCTTCTTGAGATTCACACTCATATGTCTTCATGGAAAAAGAAAAAGAAGAATTGGAGCAAGAGGAGACAAGAAAATGCATGAAGATGAAGAGTATATATGAAAACATCAAGGAAGAGTGGTGGAAATTTCTCACAGCTATGATAACTTTGTCATGGGTGTGACACTTCATGCACACCTATAACTGCTTTTTGATGGGCGTGACACTACCATGCATGCCTATGACACACATGCATGCCTATGACACCACAAAGCACGCTTATGAAATGCTGCCAGCTCATTCGAAAACCTAGTTTTGAGTATAAATATATCGTTTTGTGATAGCAGAAGCTATGAATCATTTGGGGGAAATGTTTTAAGAGTTTTAGGAGGATGGAGAGGGGCAAAGGTCAACACCTTTAGAGAACCATGGAGGGATAGCTTCCTAACACTAGTTCGAAGGTGATATCGACCCCAAATAACCTAGTTAAGCATTTCTTTCATTGTTTATTGTTCTTTATCTTAGGGATTGATTATGTTATCCTATGTTTAATGATTGGGTGTTATGTGAGAATTATTGAATGCTCTATTTGACCATTTTTATGTAAAAACTCATTACTAGAATTTCAATATAATTCGTAATTGTTATGTTGAGATTTGTTTGTGGTGACTAATGATTTTGAATCATTAGGGATAACATAACCTAGGTTAAATTACCCAAGCTTGTTTGGTTGATGCCTTGATTAATCTATTTTCCAAATTCATAATGTGGCTATATAATTAAATCTACAGAGCTTGTTCTAAGTTGTTTGATAGCTAGGTTTAATTAACGAGCTCTTCTTAATTAAACAAGACCTAAGGAAAAACTGGGATTAACGGAGCTTATTGTTAATCTACAATTAATAGTTGCTAGGAGAGGTACGGGAACATCAATTCAATGATATATATTTAATTGTGTGTAGGTTGAGATTGAATTGACGACTGGGTTCCTAACATATTCATAAGTTTTCATCATTTCTGCATGGTTTCTTTTAATTTTTTTTTCAGTAGTTTAGTTTTATTTTATTTTCTTATTTTGACAACCAACAAAACCCTCCGATAACCTAAACATCGATTTATTTCATTTCAAAAGCTTTATACACACTCTTTGTGGGATCATCCTAGACTCACCACCACTATAGTTGTAGTTCTAGTTATTTTGAGTATTGTTATGATGCGGTACGTGAATAAGTATAAAGAATACCATGCCACAATATAAACTATACTAGGACTTAGTACATTCAGACCATACTTTTATGAAAAATATCATCACTCAATAAAAATGAGTAATACCTTCACTTCATAATGAGAACATCGAGATTGAGTATAAAAGATATCACACCTTAATACAAACTACATTAGGGTTTAAAACATTAAATACCATTGTTATGTACAAAACTTATCATCATGCATTAAAAATAAGTATTACATTCACATAAAAATGAGAATAACATGATTGAGTACAAATAATACCTAGCATAAATACACATTATAATAGGACTATAAACATCTCATACCAGTTGTGTTTATAAAAAATATCATCAATAATTATAAGTAAGGAATATATTCATTTATTTAAATGCAAACTATGAAGGACCAATATTGCCACACTCTTACGTACCAAACAATAAGTACTTAAGGTTTTACTTAATACGATTAATTACATGCCTATATGGTCAAATATATATATGTTAAAAATTTTGAAGAGACAATACGATTGACATAAATTGAGATATTTAGTATAGTAAACCTTGACCATTAAAGTTTTTATTGGACACAATTAAATACATGTCTATATGGTTAATCATGTTCACATTAGAACTTTTGAAGGGACAATATGAAGGGAAAAAATTAAAACATGCCCTTGTTCTAAATCATTTTTTTAAAGGTTTTATTAGACATGGTTAACTACATATTCATGCATTCAACCGTGTTCATGTTTGAATTTTTGAAAACATGATGTGAAGTACATTGATTAGCATATACTCATGTAACAAATCGTGTCCATTAAAGGTTTTGTTAGATATGATTAACTACATGCATATGTAGTAATCTTTGTCTATATTATAGTTTTAAAAGGACTATATAGAGTACACAGATTAGCACACGCCTATGTATCAATTAGTCGATTAAAGGTTTTACTAGACATGATTAACTACTCACCCATGTGTTCACTTGTGTTCGTGTTAGAATTTTTAAGTACACTATAACGGGTACAAATTAATACATGCCCATTCATATATATCTATCAGTACTTCCATGATTGTTTATGGACTTTAAGAAGTCAATACAAGTAGTTGAAGTTGAATATAAAAACTGTTCAAAATTTAGAAAGAAATGGCAGTTTATATTTTTAGCTCACATACCAAATCATACAACATATTTTACTTATTGATTAAATATAAAAAAGAAAAATTCATATTTCTAGCACTTTTTTCATTGTCATTGAAGCACATATCCAAAATTTACTCCTTAATCATCATTGCTCCTAACTAGTAGCATTATATAGGTAATTATATAAAAGGTAAAAGACATAGACCTCCCATGCAATTTTAAAAACTTTTAAAAAATCCCCCGATCTTTAAAATTCTAAAAACAATCCTTCTAGATTTAATTTCTCTAGAAAAATCCCTTTGCCTAGATTCAATTAAAAAATAAGGACGAAACACATATAGTAAGAACATCTGACATAGATTAGTCATATATCACTATTATAGTAACTCAAATCAACTCTTAAACTCATTCCAACCTATTAAATTCAAGTTAAATTAATAATTTAAGATAGTTATAATAAATTATTTGTTTAAGCCAAATTTAATTAGTTTGGTTCGAACTTAAGAGCTAGGTTGAATCATTATGTAATTAATTTTTGATTAGCGTAAGTGTAATGTTCATTATACATGTATTTTGTTTTTATTTTTAAAAGAAGTCTAATAGAGATTTTTTTTTGGAGAACAGAAAACTAGGAGTTTTTTCAAGAATTTTCAAGATAGTTTTTCTTAAAGTTTTTTAAGCTACATAGGATATGTTAGTTTATTACTACTAATGTAAATTCTTTAATAACTATCCTTCTCTTTTACATTTGTTTTTTTTTGGACCTCTTATGTTTGAGATTTCAACCTTCTATTTTTGATCTACCACGTGACATAAAGATAATTAGGTCCTTCTACCTAATGTCTTTTAGAAGTGATTCAGTATACCCATAATCGTTACCAACATTCTTTAACTTAATTGCATCTACACTTGTAATTTTTTTTATTTTCTTCTTATAATATAATATATAGGTAGTCAAAATTTGATTCACTATTAATAACATAATCAAATGTCCTATAGAAAGTTGATTCAATTTTCATGTCCTGTTAATAGTAATATTATCATCCTTAGAAATGTTATCAACCTTTATTTTCATGTGCCCCTTAATAACTCCTTGTGTCCCCTACTAATAAACAAATATTTTAAGAATTGTTTGATTTTCATCCTACCAATTAATTAACATATGACAACATATACTCCAATTAGATTAAAGTTAAAAAAGTTGCACTTGGCTTGTGGAAGTGACTTAAATAATGTAACTATGTACAATCTAAGCATATTGTTCCCTTCACCCATCTCCTCTACCTCATATTTCTTACTATTCCCTCTAGTTCAAATTTTTGTCACCTCATAATAAATTATACTTAGGAAATTAGTCTATGCTTTTTGAAATTCCTTCTTCATATCAAATCGTATCACCAAAAATGCAATCCTCCCTATGCTCAAGTAATTAAACTCCATTTCACACTCAATCTTTTCCCTAATTGCTTCCTCTGTATTACTCAATAAATTGCCTCAATGTGCTACAAGCATGCATATTCCTTTAAATTAAGCATTCATCCTCTCACTTTTTTTATTTCGTCAACATTCCTACTTAAAAATGGCCCCTAATATATGGTAGAGCCCATCTTATATGGTTAAAAAAAGAAACAACCTTATTTCCTAATTCAACCTTCACAACTATTTTATTCCATTTTTTAACCAACTCTTTGTTCTTTTTTGGTATTATACACAACATTCATAAAAGTATCTTTTAACTTTTTTTTAATTTTGTGTTAAAAATATAGTCTATGCCTTATAGTAGGGAATACAACATTAATGGCATTACGTATACCTTTTCACTCGTCCATAATTATAGCTTCTGGTGACTACCCATTCATACACCACAACTATGCACATATATTAGCAGTTTCCTTTTAAAGGGTGAACAATCAATAAAAATAATATGTCTAGATAGTTTACACTAAAAAATGTGGAAAATGAAATTTGTTATTTTTTAACAAGTGGTATCAAATTTTACCAAATCACCAAATTCAATATATAATGGTCGACTCCTAGCATTGGCCCAAAAGATATTACTCAACCTTCCTTCTTCATCATAATCAATTTCATAGAAAAATCTATTATCCTTCTCCTTCATTATAGTAAATATCTTAATTCTATGTCTCCTTCTTCCAATCTTATTCTTCTCCACATATCTATGTGATTAATATAATATAGTTCTTAATGATTGAATCTATTTGTAAATGCAATAATCAACTATAGCAAGTTATAACATTTGTAGCATTCTAGACTATCAATTCTACAAGGACTATAACTACTATTTTTTTTAATCCTATCTAGATAATAAAACTAATTTATTTAAGATTTAGGAAAACTAATGAAATTGCCAAATTAATAAAATAAGAGAATTAAATAGAAAAGAATTTAATATGATAAACTATAGGGTTTTATGGTTCACTTTGAGGAATTTTAATTATCATGCAATCTAGCACACCACTACCATAGAGCATATACCCGAACATCCAGAGGACATTCAAGAATATACCCTATGAGAATGGCATGTTAGAGCAATCATATTCACTATTATGACATCATACAGAACATAAGTGATCATAAGTTCAACATTTCTCATTTCATTTAACATATATCATTTACATTGTCATTACATCTCATAATCCATATATTTACATTCCAAAAGCATCTAATATGAAATGAGATGCTAACATAAATAATCTATCTAAACTCCTCAGACATCAGCCGACCAGACCTTTAAACCATTTTTGATTCCAAAATTGACAATACTAGACTGCTACTAGATTGCCTTAGAAGTTAACTGTCTCGTATTCATTGTAGATACCAAGCTCATTTCAGATACTGTCCTGTACCCATTGGGGATACTGAGCTCATTAATCGTTGAGTCTGTGATTCTGTGTGCAAATTTTTTAGCTTTAAGCTCCTTTTCACGTTGGTCACTCCGGTCACAACTCCTTTATCTAATCATGTATATCAATGTAACGAAAATATATCAAATCACATATTAAGCTATCAATAACTCTCATTCAGTGTGCAAAGTTATATAGCACATTCATTAGATCTAAGTCTAACATTCAACATATAGTTTATAACACAACTTCTATATTCATATCCAATTTGCAAACACTTCCAATACAGTCCTAAATATCAGACTCCTCGGACCATTAATGTCCGTAATTAACACAATTCAATACCTAACATTTAATTAAGAACAATTCAAATATAATAAGTAAACATCTAGGTTAACTCACAGTATGCTCTAGATAGCTAGTGCCTTGATGAGCTTGCAATGTCTAGACGCTTCCGATCAATTTGTGCTTCTAAATCATGCAATACACATATATGTACACATTTCTAACTTGTTTAATCAAAGTACTCAATCATACACATGTATATATGTTATGTTCAATGCATACTCAATTGATCTTTCCAGGTATGAAACTATTCATAAATTTTGACCATTCAAACATTATACTTTGTATACTACCATTTTGCAATCAGGTTTGTACCCTTAGGTTATCTTGATTTACTCCAAATTCATCAACCATACTTTACATTTATCCTTGAACATTTCCATGATCAAAAACCTCTTATAAAACACACACAATTGTTATTTTAAATATGGAATTTTAGCAAGTTAAATCTATACATTCACCAAACTTTTTCCAGCAACATATACTCATACATTTACCCCAATTCTCATTCATAATTACCTTATGTTCTTCAATGATCATTCATCCATACCTTATACACATTTCTCATGTCCTTTAGGATCAAGTTTGCATTAAAAGAGCTCATTTATTCCTTTAACAAATCAGATTTTCCAGATTCAAAATCAACACATCAAAACAATCCATTCTTTAGATAATGACATAAATTAACTACATAAACTTATCAAGATCTTAACCAATTAATCAAGAAACAATATAGGCTCATTACTCACCTTAATAAAGTCCAAATATACCTATTTAGAGTGAAATTTCTCAGCTGGTTCAACATGTACACAAGGCTGAAACTAAAATTCCAGAATTTATCAACAACATCACTAATGTGTGTAACTTTTCTACCTTCGATACCTCATGAATGTACAAGCTTAAAGACATCACTAACACCTGAAATTTTCCAGATTTCAGGTTAGTTTAACTTCTATATTGGTTACACTAAGGCTTACAAAATTCTGTTCACTTATGCCATTAACATTCATTGTTTTACAAACACACTTACAACTCAAATTTTCCAGATTTGAAAACATCTTTATGAAAGCTATCTTTAGCATGAATTCCTCATCAATTATAATTCAATTACCAACTTATATCATCCATAAAACATTCCATAAACTACCATTTTTGTATATGCAAAAACAGACCAGAAAAGTACTCATTCATTCTTCATTTTCCAGTTTTTCTCAGGATAGATTTTGGGGTCAGTTTTGTATGGCCATTATGACAGAAAATGAGGTATTTAGGCAATATATTCTTCTAAATAAATGTTATATATGTATTAAGTTTCTAATGACATAAATTTAATGTAGTTTGGTTCATTATTCCTAGAGTTATACCCAAAATACTACACATGATTCTCAAACAGCGACAGCAACCAATACTCAACTTCAAGCCAATTTTTAGAACCCTTAGAGACAAAACTTAAATTCAATTCTTTCATGAAAATTGTAGATATATGTATCTAGTTTAATATAAAATTAAATAATCCCATTTGGATATATATAGATCAAGATATGGATAAAATACAGATACCTATTCAGTGGAACCACTCCATCTAACGAGGTACACACTCCAATTAGCTCACTTCAATCATATTATGAAAAAGTAACGCCAAAGACACATGCAAATGAACCAGAAACATCCCATTTTCATCTAGGATACTTCTGTTAAAAAAAACCCCCTCATGTTACACTCAGAAAGCATAGCAAGATATCAAAGTTTCCATATAAAAGAATCCACGTTCATCTAACTTATTCCAGCTCACTTCATCATCAACATCTTATACAATCTTTCCTAGTTCAGTCATCATAATCACTTGCCTTAAAGATAAGATTTCTACTTACTTGTTAAGCTCAAATTCTATTTCAAAAGTTCAAGGTAATCTTGCCCTCCAAGCTTGCAAGATTATCACAAAGTAAAGGTGAAAACAAGTTGATTTTCTGCTAGGACAAAGAGAAACAAAAATCTGGTTCTTTGGCTATCTTGTGAAGGATAAAAATATGAAGTTGATGTGGTCATTCAGCAAGGTTGAAACCAAATTATAGAGATGAGTGTTAGGAGCAACTTTTGGTGGAGAAAGGAGAAGAAGATGTTGGATTTTTCCAGCAGCACCTTAGCTTAATTAAACTAGGTGCAAGGTGTCTCCAAACTACCTTAACATGTGTCATTTGACATATAAGCCATTTATCTCCTCCTTAGGTTGCCACATGTCTCTTGATTACTAGTTCATTTTTTATTCACTCATGTTGCCATATGTCAACTAATTACCTATGCCAAATTTCACCTAATTATTTGTCCACTTGTCACTAAATCATGCTACCATTTGTCAATTGTTTCATAGGCTTAGTTATCCTAATTTTTCATGTTGTCAATTTGTCTTGCCACTTGGTATTTTCCAAGTCCAAATATACATATTCATTCATCACTTTTCTAATGGAAACAATTAATTCCAAATTTACTACTTGTAAACAATCAAACCAAAATTCAAGATATTAACAATACACAATTTACTACATGATCATTTTAAACCTTTCATATGCCAGAATATGTCAATTGAGTGCATATACTACCTTCGCAATGTGTACGAAATCATAATTCATGTGTGTATGCTAATGGTATGCATGTGAATGAAATGCATTTCATGAATGCTAAAATAATTTGAATCATATGCAATAATCTAAGGTTCTAACCCTTAGAACGGAATACGAGCCATTACATGCAATGATTAATTATCAAGGTTAAAATAACAATAAATCTAAGGTATCTTTGTCCTCTGTAAAGACACATATGTATATTCAAATTTATAATTACCATTTCCTGATGAATAATTCAATTCAATCGAACACATGAAGTATAGTTAATCTATTAGTTATCAGAATAGTCTTTAAAATATCTTTCTCTAGTCCTAGAATATTTATTCTCTTAGTTCAAAAATTATAGTTTGCCTCTTGATCTTTCACACTATTATTAGGATTAATATGATCATTAAACATAAATCCAATAACTAAAATAGAAGAGAATAAGTTCAACCAAATGGTAATAACTTATGAATTAATAATTGAAATATCTAATATAGACTACATCCCTAGTCCTAACCATGAATTTAGCTATAAAGAAAACAAAACAAGAACAAACCAATCTTCACATCAAAGAATAATGGAAAAGATAAAACAAGATATTCCTAGATGCATCCAAGTTGAGGTTGATCTTCTTCGAATCCTTGCTTCCATTCTTCTTTGATGTTTAAAAAACCTAAACTAATGAAAAAAGAACAAGATGTTTATAAAAAACCTCCAAAATCCTCTTTAATTAACCTTAAAAATATTATTTATAGTTAAGGTTATATAATAGATTCCCAATTTTGGTTAAATTATGTTTTCCCATCCTCATAGTGCATATTATAAGTTTAGTGCCAAATTGACTTTCACATCAACTTTAGGTAGTTTCGATAGCTTTATGTTGAAACCATTCAAGAGTTTGATTCTTATCATAAGTACCACTCCAACAGTAGTTAGTCCTTTTGATAAAATAAGGTGCATATTTAAAAAATAATTGCTTAGGAATAACCTATAAGCGTAACCTTAATGGTTTTTTAAAGGAATAAAAGGATTTAAGCAATCAAAAGGAACAATGCAAAAGATTTTATATTGTATTAGTTCATAAACAACATTTGCTTGCTATGTCTTGAGAAAGAACCATAATTAAGGCCTTAATCATTACCATTTCTCTAATTTTACTAGCAGCTTTGCTAGCCACTTTTTAGACATCCAAGCTTAAGCTTTTAAAAATCATGGCATTCCTTTCCCACTAAATGGAGTAAATTATGTAGTCAACTCTTTTAGAAAAAAACTTGTAATCATCCTTAGGTAACTAATAAAGGTTTAATGTCATTCCAATCAGAATAAGGACAAAGCAAGTTACATTTTTATTGTACATCTGTTGGATGCATTTTTATCATTAGAATTAATGACATTTGTCCTTAATTTCTGGATTAATTATTGGGTTATATATATA
>JANIJH010000007.1:11304609-11317940 GCA_024520975.1 Erythroxylum areolatum | reverse complement strand
CAATAAACCTGTTTCTCTATAATTAGAGGCCAGTAATATGCTCAATCAGTGAATGCAATGAAACCTATTCGTCTGTCCCAAATTACCAAAATACCCATGCTAACAGTAACGGGATGTTACAATTAACCTTGGATCCTATAGAGCCTATTGTAATAATTATTCTGACAAACTGGGATTCCATCTTTGACTTAAGGCTTTCATACTTTGACTCCTAATTTTCTAACCTGTCTTGGAATCCTGACAGTCTTTGTGGTCTCAAATTTGTACC
Source organism: Erythroxylum areolatum (assembly GCA_024520975.1). Classification (NCBI taxonomy): domain Eukaryota; kingdom Viridiplantae; phylum Streptophyta; class Magnoliopsida; order Malpighiales; family Erythroxylaceae; genus Erythroxylum; species Erythroxylum areolatum. Next base: position 11,317,672 of record JANIJH010000007.1, on the reverse strand, counting down.
TGTATTATTAGTTCGGGAAAATTTTGGGTGTTTTTTTCAACCAAATTCATAAATGTTTGAGAAAGAATTATTACCTAATCATTGTGACACACCTAAATAATTTGTTTATTTCGTTCCATAATTGTTCATCAAATAACATTCTATTGACATATGGTTTTATTGTCCACATATTTCACAAACATGTTGCATTGCGTTTAGCAAACTGGATTAGGCATTAATGTTGTTTAGTTTTTTGGTTAATTTCGTTATCTACGCCTGTATGGTTGAAGCTGACTCTATTACACTGATTCCCTTTTGCTCCTTCACATTGTATGGTCTACTTCTTTCAATTGACCATAAACAATTCTTACTAACCATATCCTCAATCAGATCATATGCAACGTCTATGGTTTTTCTCATCAACGAGCCTTTGGCTGCTACATCAATTATACTCCTAGTTGCTGCATTAACTCCATTATAAAATGTTTGCAATAATAACTCTCATGGAAGGTTGTGATGAGGAAAATTTCTTTGTAGCTCCTTGAATCTTTCTCATGCCTCATACTACTGAAAGGTTATGATCTCCTTGACACAAAAATAAAGATTTGAACCATATAAGGGATACACGATTGTGAATCAATCTATGCACTTCTCTCAAGTTGTGCAGATTCACAAATTTTGGATGGGAAGGTTACCTGAATTTTTGTCTATCAATGTGGTTGTATGCTGACCTCCGTGTACATTTAGGTTGTGAATGGAAGAAGCATGATTCTTGAGCATCAGTTCAGTCTTTGCTTGTGTCTTTTTCTTTTCTTCATCTATACTATTAACCTTGGATCCTATAGAGTCTATCACATCAATTATTCTAGCAAACTGGGATTCCATCTTTGACTTAAGGCTTTCATACTTTGACTCCTAATTTTCTAACCTATCTTAGAATCCTGACTGTTTTTGTGGTATGAAATTTGCACCTGTATTATTAGTTCAGAAAATTTTGGGTGGTTTTTTCAACCAGATTCATAAGTGTTCAAGAAAGAATTGTTGCCTAACCATTGTGACACGCCTAAATAATTTGCTTATTTCGTTCCATAATTGTTCATCAAATAACATTCTATTGACGTATGGTCTTATTGTCCACATACTTCACAAACTTGTTGCATTGCGTTTACCAAATTGGATGAGGCATTAATGTTGTTTAGTTTTTTGGTTAATTTCGTTATCTACGCCTGTATGGCTGAAGCTGACTCTATTAGAATGATTCCCTTTTGCTCCTTCACATTGTATGGTCTACTTCTTTCAATTGACCATAAACAATTCTTACTGACCATATCCTCAATCAGATTATATGCAACGTCTATGGTTTTTCTCATCAACGAGCCTTTGGCTGCTACATCAATTATACTCCTAGTTGCTGCATTAACTCCATTATAAAATGTTTGCAATAACAACTCTATTGGAAGGTTGTGATGAGGGCAATTTCTCTATATATCCTTGAGTCTCTATCATGCCTCGTAGAGGGATTCTCCTCATACTGCTAAAAGGTTGTGATCTCCTTAATAATTCAGGTCGTCTTTGTTAATGAAAAGTATTTATCTAGGAAAGCTTGCACTAACTGGTCCCATGTAGTTACATGCTCCAAACTAAAATAATTTAGCTATGCCTTTGCTCGATCTTTCAATATGAAGGGAAAGAGACTCGTCCTTACTATCTCTTCGGATAATCCATTATACCTAAATGTACTACAAATTTCCAAAAATTAGTAAGGTGAGCATTTGGATCCTCATATAGTAAACCATATAATTGAATATTAATTTGAAAAATATTCAATAAAGTAGGCTTGATTTCAAAATTGTTTTCATTAATAGGCAATTTGGGGATCCCTTATTGGTTCAGATTGAACTCAGACTACATAAAATCCATTAATGTTCTTTGGTCACTACCTTGATCTCCTTGATCCGCCATTATCTTTTTTATTTTATCTTGATGCCTTTCTTTTCTCAATTCCCTTTCAAGTTTACTGATATTAAGCTCGCTTAATCTGCTTGTACTTTCATAACTTCTTATGTGCATAGATCTGTTAGACAAAAGAAAAGAATATCAAATAAAAAAGCTCAAATAAAAACAATTTAAATCACACTTGATGCTATGTTCAATACCTGAAAATTAAACCAAAAACTTGACAGCTACTTCATGTTTAGCTCAAAGTTTTAAAATTATTTGAAGTTGTTATATCATAAGTATATGGCTTGTATAAAATAGTATAACAAGGTATCGCTTCCCTCGGGATTTGTTAGTTACCTTATAATTCAAATTGATTTTTGTTTAAGTAAAGAAAATAATGAGAGATTGAAATTGTAAAAATTCACAATTTAGAGTCCTGCTAAAACACTTCAAATGTCACAAAAATAAGAACACAATTTTAGTTTAGAGAATTAAATTATAATGGTTAGGGTCATTCTCTCCATACCATGTAATCCCTCATTTTGGTAATGTAATCATACTTAGTCTTAGGCATTCTAATGTATTGGCCCTTTCTCTTTTAATACCCGAACCAATTAAGCCTAAAATAATGATTAAAGTTTGGCATGTGATTTCCCAACCTACACACTTTACTTAACCGTTAAGAGGATATGAAGTAACCTATTGGACAACCATCAAAACATCCACAATCTCTCTCTAACTATCATATTAGCTCAAAGTGTGAAGTGTTCTCAAGGTTTCCCACTCTTTTAGTACATACAATATGATTTCCTAACTCCATTTCTCAACATAACTAAGGCATATAAAGTCCACACATCATAAGTATTAAATAAAATAATACATTAAACTAAAGTGAGTTCTTGCATAGTTATGGTAAGAACAACCCTAAAATCTACTTAGAATTCCATTACAATCATCAAAAACATCCTCACAACAAGTCCATACATCTTCTCCATATAATAACTATAAAAAAAATGAGAGAAGAGAGAATAGAAGGCTTATGAGTCGAAGAACAAAGCTAGAACTCGGTCTGGCAGCTTTGACTTCTCTTGAAATCATTTGATTCTCCTTAAAAATTCACCTAAAAATGTGTCTATCTTCCACCTTTAGGTGTGCTGCATGAACCTCCCCTTTTATAGGGTTTAAAATGGGGTTTTTATACCCCTTTGGGTGCTTAAATCTACTTAGGATGCAAGTGGAGCAAGCTAAAATTACGAGCTAGAAAGCTAGAAAATTCCAGCTTCTACCTAGGTCATAATCCTGACCTATTGTTTTCCAACCCTATTGTCTTCTGTTTTTCCTCCTTTGATACCTAAAATAAGTCCATTTTCAAGTAAGTTAATAATCAACACAAATAAGGTCCAAATCTTTCCCAAACATTAACATAAAACCATTCAAAATATATATACATCAAAACATATGAAAAGCATACAAAACTTAAGCTTAAAAACCTTCATTTATAACCTAACATGCAATTTATCATATACAATCACATACACATGCAAGTTATATGAAAATGGTACAAAACCTAGGTTAAACATCCTAGTATGTATACTAAACATACTTATTATCACATAAAATGATTTAGACAATCCTATAACAAATATCACTTATCAATACTTTATAAGTTAGATTCTACCTACAAAAAATAGACTTCAGCTATTGATTCTTATTTGTATCCTTTCAATTAGAGGCCAAAATTCCCTTTAAGTTAGTTTTTTATGAGATATAGGTACACCTAAATGAATAAAATGGAGTTGTATGATTTTGAAACCAATCAAATTGGGCATCTATGGATATAATTTATAAGTGATAACGTATTCAAAAGTGTCTAACCTTTTAAGAATTTTCCAATTTAATGAATAACCTTTTAAAACTTGTATGAATCATATCAAAAGGTTATTTTTGATGATGTAATATGTCCACTAAATACCAAGTGGATATCTATTTGTTAGCTATTTCAACAAAAACTAATATTTTGAGCTGAATTATTAAGGTTTTAAAAAATTGGTTACTCATTTGAAAATTTTAAAGACTTAAACACTTAATTGAAAAAACCATAGAAGATTGAGCACTTTATGATTAATTATCCCAAATTTATAAAGTATATATATATAATCCAATATGTGTATATTACATTAGTTCAAAATTCAATATATTTTATTAATTTATTCATTTTAATATGAATGAGATTTAAATGTATTTACACTTAAATAAGGATTTTAATAAAAAATTTGTTATATTTTACCAATCTAAAAATTGAATATGAATTTAATTCACTAAATACTTAAATTAAATTAAATAAAAAATCATTATTGTTGCAAACTTGGAAAAGTGAATATTTAATCATAACGTTTATATTAAAATTAGTTCAAGCAAGGGCCACAAGGAAGATAAGGGTGGAGAATGTCCCATATTGAAATGTTACATTTATGACAAACCTCATCAAATTAGAGATTGTTTGAAGAAGAGTAAGCTTGTTATACTTGAAAAAAGAAACCTCGAAGTTAAAAGAAATAACGTGCAGATCCTTAGAAGTCCTTCATGCCATCGATGCCAAAGTTAAGTTGCCAAAAACTGAGAAGAAAAGATGATTATTTATAAATGCAAAGATTGGTAGGCAAGGTACAATAACCTTAGTTGATATTGGTGCTGCAAACAACTTCATAAAAGAAGAAGCCAAGTGGTTGGGCCTCAGGTATACACCAACCGATTGTTGGATTAAGATAGTAAAATTAAAGGCCAAAAGCATGTGTGGCATGGCGAAGAATGTGGAGATCTGTATTGGTGAGTGGCATTGTTACATGGATTTTTCTATTATTCGCATAGATGATTTGCAGTGTTGGGTATGAAGCTCATATATAAGGTGAAAGCTATTCCAATTCTATTTCCAAACACCATGTGCATCATAGAGGAGGGAAATATGAATAAGGGCTACCTTTATTTTAAAAGGAGCCAATGAAGATAAAGACTCTTTTGACTGTGTAACTCTCCAAAGATGTGAAGAAGGCAGAGCTAATGTTCTTAGTAATGATCAAGGAGGGAAATACAATCACCACTATTGAAGAATTGCCTAACTAGAATGCTTGCATCATTGGCGAGTACAAGTACGTCATGCCATCCGAGTTGCCAAAGAAGTTACCACTAATAAGAGAGGTGAATCACAAGATTGAGTTGGAGCCTAGTGTCAAACCCCTTGCTGCAGTCCCCTATCGTATGACACCACTAAAGTTGGAAGCAGCTAAAGAAGCTCTTGGATGCAGTTATAACCAACCTTCTAAGACCCCATATGGTGCATCGGTATTGTTTCAAAAGAAACATGATGGATTACTTCAATTGTGAATAGACTACCAAACACTAAATAAGGTAATCGTGGAGAATAAGTATCTCATTTAGCATATAGATGACTTGTTTGATCAACTTGCAAATGAAAGGTGGTTCTCCAAGCTTTACTTGAGATTAGGCTACTATCAAGTAAGAATTATCAAGGGAGGTGAGCCAAAAACTACTTGTGCGATAAGATACAGAGCTTTTGAATTCTTAGTCATGTCATTCGATTTCAACAATATGCTTGTGATGTTTTACACATTTATAAACAAGGTACCATATCCTTTTTTGGATCACTTTGTTGTTGTTTATTTGAATGAAATTGTTATGTACTGCAAATCATTAGAGGAGCATGCCTTGCATTTGCAACATGTCTTCTAAGCTTTGAAGGACAATGAATTATCTGTCAAGAAGGAGAAGTGTGCATTTGTGAACCTAAAGGCAGTGTCATTGGGCACATTGTGGGATATGGTAAGCTAAGGATGGATGGATCTAAGATGCAAGTCATTCTTAAATGAGAGCCACCAAAGAAGGTTAGTGAATTGAGATCCTTTTTAGGTTGGCAAACTGCTATTGAAGGTTTTTCCATGGCTACTTTTCCATTATGGCACCTTTGACGGTTATGCTCAAGAAGGGAGGAGTTTAGGGATGAGATTCCAAATGCCAAAATGTACTTAATGCTTTGAAATAGGATGTGACAAAGGAACCAATCCTTGCTCCTTCAAATCATACAAAGTTGTTTGAAGTGTAAACAAATGCTTTTGATTTCACACTTAGGGGTGTGTTGATGCTAAAAGGACACATCCCAATGCTTTTAAAGGTAGCTTAATAAAACTGAGTGATGCCACACAATTCAAGAGAAGGAGATGATTGTCATAATGCATTGCTTGAGGATTTGGAGGTACTATTTATAGGGGACTAAGTTCGTGGTGAAGACAAACAATATTGCCTCAAGTTACTTCCTCAACCAAAAGAAGTTGACACCCAAGCAAGCTAGATGGTAAGCCTTCTTGGTAAAGTTCAACTTTGAGATGATCTATAAGTTAGGTAAGGTGAACTTAGTGGTAGATGCACGAGGTAGGAGGGATGATTTAGTTGTCATATCATAACCTAGTTTTCCCTTACATGAAGGAAGGGTTGCAACATGACCACCAAACCAAAGAGGTGTTGAAGCAAATCGAGGAAAGTAAGACAAGCAAGTTTTGGCTTAAAGATGAGTTGCTAATTACCAAAGGAAGCCAAATTTATATGCCCAAGTGGGATAGATTGAGGAAGGAGATCATCAAGGAGTGTCATGACTCCTTGTGGGTTGGATATCCTTATAAAGCAAGTCTACTAGTGGCCCAATGAGAGATGACAATAAGGCCTACATGAAGACTTGTTATAACACCCCTTATGTGGAATCTACAACCACCCAATACATGACAACCAATTTCTTGTATATACAGTTATGGCATACATTTCTATTCAATGCTATAAATATACACATTACAAAATTTCACATCACTTAACATTATCATTTAAAAGTAGTATTACATTTTTATATTTACATGATAATCCAAAGCAAAAATATACAATCTCCTTGACTCTTTGACATGTATAATCATCTTAAACTAAAACACTTTCCAAAGGTAATTTTACTCCTAGCTATTGGCCTTGGTCCTTGCAGATGTTCCTTATACCTCACTCCTATGACCTAGACCTACATTGATTAACACTCTTACTAAGCTTGAAAGTGTTGAATGCAAATCACACTACTAGTTTTATGCTCAAAACCGCAAGCATACGAGTTGTACTTGTAGTTGAAAGCAGATATCAATCCTATGAGGATTGTGCTTAGGCACCACTTAATTTAGGTTGTTCTTCTTTAAGAAATTGTTTTAATCAAATTTTAAAAAAAGTAAAATAAAGACAAACTAAAAATAACAGAGAACAATGCAACCTAAACTAAAATAGTAAACTAAGACTTGGAGAAAATTAAGATTAAACATTAGGACTTGTCATTATCCCTATTTGCTCCCCTCTGATTAATTAATTCAATTTATGCTTGGCCTAAGATTTCTTAAAATTCTAGCTGCCTTCTCTCAAGGTGTAACTAAATGTCACTAGTTAAATAAATTAGAATTAACTTTAGGATCTCTCTATGTGCAAATCATTTCCTGAACAATCAACTAGATATGAAGCTATCCTATAGACAGTATATTGATCTATTAAAATCTCTTCTAATAAATCAATAACTTGTTATTTATAGGTCTATTAATCGTCAACTCTCATTGTAAAATTAACATAGATTACCAAGCTCACTCTCTCGATTTATTGTGAGGTTTAAGCATAATAAATAACACAAACATGTATATCATTAAATCAATAGCCAAAGGTTCACAAATAGTTCAACAATAAACCCTAAAAATTGTTTTAGCCAATCATAATATCCATAACATCCCCAAAAATTAAATAATCCATGATAAACTTGCTAGAAGAGAAAGAAATTGAAATAAGATTGGATGGGGTGCTCTTTGCCCAATTTGAAAAGTATTGATGATGGGTGCTATTTGCCTAATTGGGAATGAAACCTTGAATCTCCTCTATCTCTAGGCTCTCAATCTATCTTTTAGCTCTAGAAAGCAAGTTCCATGACCCTTTGGCAGCTCTCGAGATTCTATATCTTCATATATCACAAGACAAGTCATTAAATCCTAAAAATAAATGAAACTCGTGTATCCATTCCGCCTCCAGTACCCACGATTGTGGGATTTATCCTTATGTGCTTCCCACGATTATGGGTTAATATGGCAGAAACATTCTGAAGAGATTTCCCATAGTCGTAGGAAACAGGCCCATTCCCACGATCGTGGGTTCTTATTCTACGATTCCTCCACTTGTCTTCTCCTCTCTTGGTTCCTAGCTTAATCATAAAGGTGATCACCTTCAATTCCTACACCAAAATGATGAATCCTTACCCTAAACCAACCTCAAACATAAAAGAACAACCATAAAGATCAAAGTAAATAAAAACACACAAAATAAGTCCTAAAACACCATAATAATAACCTATTATGCAATAAACACATGTCAAATACTTAGAAAAACACACACTAATGCACATATGTTAACTTCTCCACACTTAAATCTTTGTTTGTCCTCAAGCATAATCAAACACAACCAATCAATTCTATCACTTTATTTTCACAAAGATCAAAGCATGCAATCCCTCAAAGTTTGGCCAACTCAAATGTCAAGCTACTACATATATCATGACTACTTTTCATTAGTGTACATTAGCACACTCAACTTATGGCACTATCACTCAAAGATAAGTATAAATGAAAAATGAATCTTCCTCATGGTTTCACTCATTTCTCTCAAGTGGTTGATGGTTAGTGTTATAGGAAACTACACTACCATAGGCTTGCTAATATACCAATTCTCCTCTACAATGATTACATGCATAAATAGATCAAAAGGATTTGTTTCAGGTTATAATGTGGTAAAGGTTAAGGTGAGTCAAAAGAGGTAAATGGTTTAACACAAGCACTCATAAAGTAATAAGTGAATAAAGGGATGACAAAACATATTTATGAGATACACAAATGAAAATAAACTACTACTCCGCACTTATTGATGCCACTAAAATGTTCTTCCTTTTTCTTTTCTTTTCTTTTTCTCTCTTTTTTTATATAAATGAAGAAATAATAAACAAAATAGTAACTAGATGCAATGTGATCCAAGACTAAAAGTGTCACTTAACTTATCTTGGAAAGAAAATATTGTAGCAAAAATCCCAAAATAACGCATCACTTAATATCCTACTAAGCTTGTGAATGGGTAGGCTAATGGGATTTCAGGTTTTAAAATATGGGATGTTTTCAAGAAACACAAGAGTTAAGGCTCAACATAGGTAGCAAGGGATAATAAAAGATAAGTCATTTAAGCCAAAGGTTAACATAAAAAGAGCCTTAATCATCTATATTAAGCATGCATGTAGTTGACTCAAACCGATTCAAAGCAAGATTTGAAGGTAGTAACCTAAGGAAGCATCACACAATCAAAGACATAAAATGACTATAGATGGAGTCATATAGGCTTAATCCTCACATTGGCTCAAATGAAAATTCATTATACATTTCTACACTACCTTGTCGCTCAATTGCCAAATTTTGAGTAAGCTTATACAACCAACTACTTTTTATCACTCAACATGATTCACTCTCTACTCAAGTAGCCTAATCCAAGTTCAAGCATGCATTCAATCTCATTCCAATTAGCATGACAGAATCTCATGACAAAATAAATCAAAATGATTCAATTGTAGTTCTATTGCTTATCACAAAACAACAAAAAAATAACCTAATATGCCTAAAACATGCATCTTAATTAACAAAATGCAAATAGTAACTAAAACAAACTAAAATGATGCAATTGACAAAGGAAATGTCACCTCCCCACACTTGAACATCACATTGTGTAACAACTACATACCCCATGGGAGGATATGCAGATGCTATACAAAATAGAACCAAAATAATCGAAAACATACAAAATAATCCCTTCCATGCATTTCCAGAAACTCAAGCAAACAAGCATTACAATCCATTAAGAGTGCTTTTAATACATGCCATAATTTCAAAAGCCAACCTGTATAAAGGTTATTACAAATCATTTACAGGATATTACACACCTTATCTGCAAATATACAAAATGTCTCATTACATTGAAATACAACTCAAACTTAAACACAAACAAAGACTAAAACAAAACAACTTCTAAAACATAACACATTCTTCTTGGCCACTGCAGTTGTCTTTGCCCTAGTCTCAAACCTTATTATCATAACCTATACGGAGGCAAAACTACTATGCTAAGAATATAACTTAGTGGGGATTAGCTAAACAAGATACATAATGGAGACTGTTTCTAACAGTTGTCTAACATTCACATGCATTGAATCAGATCATACTATAAGCAATCATTAATTGTGCAACTTAAAGAATAATCCAAACATTATTTGCTTCATAACAGAATATAATTCGTCATAACAGAATTTCATTATTTCAGAACAAAATATACAAATATTAGAACATAATATATTTCTTTCATATCGGAATAAAACGTATATCAGATCAGTTCATAATTTATGTCAGATTAGAGCTTTAACTTGTATCAAAATAGAATTTAGCTTGTATCATATCAGAACTAAGCATATATCATAACACAAAATAGGTTAGCCTAGTAATTCTTTTTACAGAAGTGGGTAACGGGACCAAAATAAGAGATGCCTATGATTGGTATCACAAAATAGAAGAGACTTATGTCTCAATAACAGGAGACACCGAAGTGTCAATATCAGGAGACACAAAAATGTCACAGGAGCAGCTGTAGAACCTTCTAAGTATGCCTATTTACCCACAACTATGATTTAATAATTTTAAAACAATCCATTTCAGATTTTAGAATCATAAGCAAATAATTTAGTTTATAACATTTTTTTTCATTTTGCTCCAATTGAACTTATTCATTGACATTTGATCAAACTTAACATGCCTTATAAATGCAAACATGTTCAATAATGCACCAATAAAAGTATTGAGTCATCATACATTATGTATAGTCATATAATTAGAAAGCACTTCCAATACAATCCTAATTATCAAATTCCTTGGACAATTGATGGTCCGGAATTATCATAATATCATAATCACATGACAGCGAAATAATGCACAAGTATGAATTCATTTCCTTATACCCAAATTGAACACATTCATTCTCACTTGAACAAAACTTATCATACTCATAAGCATTTGTAATAATGCACTAATGAATGCATTAAGTAATTACACTTTATATGTATTCACACAAATTCCTAATTCACAAACATTCATAACTTTCACATTATTCTTGTTCTTTAAATCGCATTAGCATTCATAAATAAACTTCATTCCTTTAACAACTTATAAGTTCCAAAATTTGCTACTTTGTTATCAAAAAACACCTTTCTTATGGTATTTCTTCAATTAAAAAACCAAATCTAATTTAACCTTTAATTAAACTATTCCACATCAAACTAGGTTCATTTTACACCTTAATTAAGTCTAATCACTCTATTATAAAGTATCTTAACCTTATATAGTCCAACAATTGCCCAAAAGCAACCTTTTCTCCTTCCTAATTACTTCCCACGATCGTGGAAATGAACCTTATAAATCCCACAACTGTGGGATGAGTGAACCAAAGGTTCACTCACCCATAGCCTCCAATTTGTTTCCAAAACTTGACTTCTTCACTTCCATTCGACACACCTTCACCAAAATACATCAATTTCACTTCAATTCTACCTTATTCATGCTTCAATACCTCATCAAATTCATGTCCAAACCAATTCAAATATCTTTCATAAGGTAGCTCACAATCCATGATCTTTTATGCATAAAAATCTAAAGAAAAAGCTGTCAAACAACTATCATGTTCTAGACCTCAATTCATCATCAATTACATATTATATTCATTTCATATTTCACATAATTCATAACACAACATACTATCAAGTTTAGAATTCCCTTACCTAATTACCTTCAAGTTCCTTCTTCAAAGAACTAACCAAACCAGCCCTTTATACAACCAATACTCTTCCAAAATCTAGGTAGGTGTAGGATGATCTTAACACCTAAAAGACAGCAGCATAAAAGATAGCTTAAGGTAGCTTCTTGATGCAGTATATGGCAAGGAGTTTAGTGTGATAGCACATCAAAATTGAAGTAAAATTCAGAGTAAGGAGAAGGGATGATTTCGGTGGTGAATGAGCAAAGAGAAGGATGAGTTACAGCAGAAATTGCCAATGCATAAGACCATGTCATGTGCAAGATGAGTGTCCTTACTCTAAGTACACTTATCACACAAAGACACAAACCATGTGTCCTTTAATGGAATAATCCACATGTCACAAATAGAAATGAGCCACTTGTCTTCCATTTAAGCTACCAAATGTCATAATTCTATTAGGCCATTTGTCACTCAACCAATGCTACTAAATGTCATTCAATTTATAGGCTTGGTCATACTATTTTTCATATACCAACTTGTCTTGCCACTTGACAATTTTTCTAGTCCAAATGTATATTTTAATGCATCAAATTTCCAATGTTATCAATTAATAATAAGTTACTAATTATGGTTCATCAAACTAAAATTTAAAACTTATACAATTCACAATCATATCATAATTTCAACACCTTTGACTTTTACTTTCATGGACATGTAACATTTCAACTATGGTATAATTTGGAGCCTTACACATTGTCCTCAATGTGATAAGGCAACCACAAAAAGAAACCAAAACACAAAACACAATATCAAACAAACAAGTAAAACAACTACCAAAGTAAATAAAACAATGTAAAAAATAAAAGGTAAGAAGGCTTATAGAGATTGTGGCAGCGAAGGCGTAGGAGAAGGGACTTCAATGTTCTTCGTCTGGATGAACTTGAGGAGTTTCTTTTTGATGTACTGCTACTCTTTATGCACTTGTTGCATCTGGTTGTTGAGCTCATTAACTTGTAGTGTCATTAGTTAATGATTTGTGGCTATTTAGTTAAGGATTTGCTGAAACTTATCAACATCTACTACTACAGTTGGTTCCTCTTCAACTGCTTCTTCTTGGCTCTCCGGGGTGCCTAAGAAGTCGATGGTTGAGAAGTGGCTGCATCCTTGCCCTTCTTTGTTGGACCCCGATCTTTTAGTAAAATTTAGAAATATTAAAAGTATGAAATGAGTATTTTTGTAT
>JANIJH010000007.1:11284196-11296110 GCA_024520975.1 Erythroxylum areolatum | reverse complement strand
CCCAATTATGGATTTTTGGATGAAATTAAAGCATTTTCTTGCAATTTTTCATCCTTGATTATGTTAAATTCAAAGTTTGTTTCTCCTCTTAGCATTTGCTTTTTGCCTTATATATTGATTTGATTGGGTGGCTATGGCATTACATAAGTGTGAAAAATAGCATCCTTACTACAACCATATAGGAGGTTTCTAGTATAGATCTCGAGCCTATAACCCTCCCACTTTGTACTAGAGCTAGGAATTAACTGATTAGTTTTTTATAATAAAAATTATTAAAACAAACTAAACTAATAAATTAAACATTTCAAAAATATTAAAATTCTTAATCATTAATTAATATAATTCTTAACCCGTTAAACGCAACGTTCAATTGCGGGCATAACACATGTCGAAAGCGTAAACGTATGGAAAACCCAACTCTTCCAAAAATCAAATGATTAACCCATTCGGTCTTTATACGGCAACCTTATGGATGGAAAACGATAAGAGATATCTTCTCAAACCAGGTATTATCCAACATGAGATCTTATTTTATATATATCCTCAAAGGCAGGGCAATGAAACCGGAGACCAAAGTCCATAACACAGACCTGGCTGTCAAAAAGTATTTTTGGGCCATTTCTACAGTATTTTGAGACTGTCAGAACTGACAGACTCCAAGCATTATATATCAGTTTTCTCACGCATACATAATTTTGTTCCAGTCATTTAGTGGCAGTTTGCTTAATCAAGAAAGCTATGACCGATTTTGTGATGACATCCTTTCCAAGCCATGCCTTTGGCGGAAGCTGGTGGACCTGATGTTGGAATCTGAACCACTGGCGCCCTGATGAAATGTACCCCAACTAGAATCTCTGTCAACCTGACTTAACGAAAATGATGGCAAATGATCTCTTTCCCATGCCCGAAATCGTGTAGGAGGATTTTCTGCTTCTTGGAAGTTCCGACCTGATGTGCCTCCTGGGCCAAAATAGAAGCCTGTCTGATCAGATGAGGAAGCCATAGCTCCTACCTGAGACAAGCCTCTATGACTGCTGGATCTTCGGGATCCGGAAACAACTGGCGTGCGGATGGCTGGAGAATTGCCAGGTTGTTGATAGTATGCCTGAAGAGCTTGAACCCTATCACGTGCTCGAGCATTACTGCCTTGGTAAGGTGTAAGCAATGAAGAAGCAATTGAACTCCCAGCTCTTGCATTAGAGCTGTACAAGAAAATGCCTTTAATGCTACTTCTACAAACTCATTAACATCAACAATCCACAAATACTACAGGATCTACTACAATAAAACACCTAGGTAATTTCAGACCTAGGCAAAGGAAGATAACAATAAGACTCCCAGAAAGAGAAAGAAGACGAAGAAGAACAGTTTAAATGTATTGACACTCCCAATGGGTATTGCTGTTTCTAAAGAAGCAAATTCGGTAGAACTTTTGTTTGAAAGGAACTTGTGGTTTTATAGAAAGCACTGGCCAATACCATTTACTACCAATGACGCAAATTAAGGATCATTAAAACATATGACAGTATGGTACACTAAATCAACTATCATATCAAGAAATAGATTTATGCTACATGAAGTCATGACAAATCGCTTTAGCTTTAGTAGCACAAGTGTTGTACATTAACCCAAAGGTATACCTGTGGCCAACCAGCAATGGATGCATGAATGATCCAGATCTTTGAAGAGCAGAAATAGTTCTGGCAGATCTTTGCGGAACAGGAGGGATTGAAGGTTGATCTAAATTACCAATCCGATTACTAGTAGTAGAGAAGGGAAGGGAATGGTGCTCCCAGGTCTGATAATGTACATCCAAGGCAGGAAATGCATATGAATCAGGAATCTCACTGGGTAATGTTGGAACACTCCAGTGATTATTGAAATTAGAACCATCTGAAACACTTGAACTGGAGGTTGAAAGAGGCGGATGAATTGGTCCAACGTAAGCTATGTATGGGCATGGGTGACTACCAGATGATACAGCAGTGTGCTCCCCAAATATAGCATGATGTCCCAGCAGGTCGGGATCTGCGTTTAAACATCAGTCACATCAACATGAATTTCATTCTGTTCTAAGAACTTAATCAATAGTCACTAAAAAGAATAGACGAATTTCTTACAAGTATTTGCTGATAATTCCCCTTCCCTGCAATCAATAAACAAATAATATTATGTTAAAAGGAAGAAAATTTCATACCTGAGAATATATATATCAAATAACACAAAATCAGAGTACCTCTAAGAAAACATAAACCAACTATAAGTAACAAAAAATTCTCTAAGCCTAGTCTATTAAGACAAGGTTAAACTATACTAAACAATTCTACACTCTTTATACCTCAACAAAATAGCAATGCTTCCACATAAAAGTAGAACAGGGGCAGCTTTGATAAATGTTTGACCACCCAACCACCCAGAAGACAGAACAAAAGGAAACTGGATAGTTCAACTATAAAGAACAAGAGACAACTCATGGACTATATGTGGAAAATCTGAATTAGGTTATTGTCTCTTCCTCCCTCCCTCTGTTTCTCTCTCTCTCTGTCAGATTTGGGTTTAGACAAAGATTCACATATTTGGCTACAAACATTGCAATATTATATAGGCATGAAATGCAAGCTCTGGTGTACTGTAACTTCACTAAAGTATTTGTTGACTGCTCAGTATTTCATATTTTGAGGATATCATTTAATGGCGGGTAAAAGGTCTACTCCTCAACGATTTCATTGTATGTTAAATCTCTCCTTTTTTAATGGCCGCCCAATTCTGAAATTAAAGGTTCCTGAATAAGTGCACATCCACATAAACCACACATGCATACGTTCGAGAAGTAGAAAGTAGAAAATAGGGACAGAATTCTCTGTTCAAATTAGATTCGGCAAAAACTTTAAGCACTAAAGCATTGGATGATGCTTACTCGAAGGATGAAGGAAGTCGTGCCAAGCTACCAAATGGGCACCAATGGACTCCAAAGGACTGCAAAACCATTAACAACAACAATATAATAAAGAAGCAAGAGAAGTAAAATTAACGTCATTTTCTTTCCAGAAAATTATTCCATGCCTGGAACACTTCAGTCTTTAAAAAGCTATAAATATTAAAAGAGTTACAGATGTGGACATGAATGTCATATATGCACTTAGATATCACCATAAACATAAAATTATAGAAAATTTTATAAACATGCAGATCTGAAATGTCATGAAGGAGCGCAGTATACAGCATGTCCATGCTGTTAAAGAAAAAAGAGAGCTTCTTTCAGTAGTTTAAATGCAAAATGTTAAAGAGGAAATTGAAGAATTTTTTTAAAAATAAAATTGTTAATGGCACATAACTTCATGTAAGAGAACATCAGGAACTAACTGTGAAACAAGGTCTGTTATTCAACTCCTATCTAACAAACAGTATAGAATCCGTAATCAATTAACTATCCTCCAGTGACATCACAACTTGAAACAAGATGGCAAGAAAGGCCCTCATTTCCCTGCATAATATAACAGGGGAGACTTTCAAACAGTAGATGTGCGTGTGCTATCAATTACTGGACTAGAAACTCTTTTACAGCTTGATTAAGAACATCTAGGACATACCTTGAACCCAATGGATATGCATTCAATTATCAAAGCATCTATAACAATAATATCTTCTTTATGATTTTTATCTCCAATTGTAGTTCTCCTTCCTTTCTGTGTTCAGGTAATGGAACCTGTATTCTTGTTTATTAATCCCAACGTCCCTTCCTACAGTAACTATAGTAATTGCTAGTTGCAGCTTTACCACAACAGTTGGCATTTACATTATGCACACAAGATCAAGGCAGGCAGCTGCTGGGCAAAAGTTGGTTGCACCATTTTGTCTAGTGCCAAGAGTCATCTGAAACTAAAAGTTGTGACGATCAACTTTTTCTAACATTGAAACAGAAACAACACCTAGACAACCCTGAGATGGTGTAAAATTTTTATCCAGATCATGCTTAAGCCCAATCTTTTGCCCATATGAAATATCTAAAGGGACCAACTTAAGGTTACCCACTCTTTCTTTCATTGTTACCATATTTTCTTAACATGAGCAAATGAGGGTGCCAGAAAGAATTCTCAGCTGTCACGGTTGTTTTATAATGTATGAATGAATTTACATCCTATCATTTAACTTCTATCCTAGAAGGGGTTGTACATAGAGTATATGGACCGGAGAAATAAGTCATAGAGCCATAACAAGGATGGCATTGTAAACTCTCTCTTTAAGATTAAGCCCCAAGTAGGAAAATGATCTAATCATGAAAAGGCAAAAAAAAAAAAAAAAACTATAACATGTACTGGAAAAGAGTAAATGCTTTGGCATAACAGCATAAATGATAGGTTTCAACAGGCATGATTAGTCACCACAAAAGATTTAACTGAAACAAATAGATAGTTAAATACAACATACAGTATCTTATTTTAAGTACCATACCATTTCTGAGTAGCTTAGGTCATAAAGATCCTCATCATGGGCCCAGTCATCCATGCTAAACTCTGGCAGTGAACGACAACCGTTTGCATATAGCCATTGGCCCTTTTCAATTTTACGACAATTAGGGCATTGCATTACACCCTTCACATTAAAAGCAGATCCAATGCAATCTGCAGACATTAAACATAAATTACGACCAAAAGTAAATTTGCATTATGAAAAATATAAATCGTGAGAAAGACATGAAGGGAGATAAATATCATCCTATGCGAATAGAACATTCTCAGCTACGTAAACATATGAGAGCACTAGTACAGCTGCAAAGAAAAACGTATTGATATAGGATGGAGAGGAGTATGCTGGCTATTTAATATTGCACATAAAAACTGAAAATTCAGGTTGCTGGAACTTTGAATTAGGGCTGGAATTCCTACGTAAGGAATGAAAATAAAAAAATAGATTTAAAAATCACTCTTAGGGATCTAGCAATCCCTCCTAAGATAAGAATCACTGTCAAAGAAAGATTCTTGACTTCAGATCTGAAAATATTAGATTATATTAATAATCGAGAAAGTCTCTAAAGCTTAAGGACAAATATAAATAAGAATTCACAAATGCTTCTAATCTAAGCTGATGAACACAAGAAAGAAAAGCCTAAATAAAATAAAAATTGAACGAATGATATATGTCTTTTGAGTAATCACCATCACATATAGTGTCCATATTTTCATAAAATGCATCAGAATCTACTTTAAAAATATAATTAGCATTGTTAGATAGGCTTAGAGAATCCTTGTGTGCTAGTGCAATCCAGGGTAGTTTAAAAGGGTAAGGTACAAAAACGACTCAGAAGTTACTCATTCGATTTTCTCAATATTAAGAAATATGGACAGAAGAAGATTAAAGAAACACAACACTAAAACCCTTAAATCCTTCCATGATGTAACAAAGCAATCTTATAATGTCACTTCATGATTAATTGGATGCAAGATTAATCCCCAGTTAAATGAAAATGTAAAGCCCAACCCTCTGCACATCGCATATGAAGTATAAGTTGAGAATATTTAAATTTGAATGGCAGTTTCCATAATTCAACCCGCATATGAAATATAAGTTGAGAATATTTAAATTTAGATGGCAGTTTCCATAATTCAAGCCGGATGCATGTTTGATTATGAATATCAACCGTCAAGGCAGATGAAAAAACATGATCACCCAAAAATGATTGGGGAAAGAAAAGAAGCAACTTCAGATTCTGATCATAAAAGATCTAGTTGATACATGTCTTGAAAAATCACATCTACCAGACTCATCAACTCCATCCACTTCCTAACGAATTATTAGAAACATATACCATCCGTAATGAACACCTAGGAACTCAAAATCTAATCAAACATCACTTAATTCTTCTGATGAACCAAACAAGAATTAAAACACTATACAGATCTCCATATTTCCAACCAAAAACATCAAATTTCTAAAAACAAACTAATGATCAAAATTATAATTCGAGTTCCATCTTACCCAGATGGAATTGGTGGCCACATTGAAGTTTAGCCCACGATCGATTGCCATTATCAGCGACAACCTCGAGGCAAATCGAGCAAGATACCGACCCAAACGACTTGCCGCATTCTCCTCCACCACCAACGCCTCCTTCATCCGCATCATCAACGGCCGCATCATTTTCGCTGTTCCCCAATCCCATCAGGTCAAACCGAACTACTTCGTTCAAAATAAGAACCCTAATCCCCAAACATATAATCTCCTCCCTTTCCTTTGCTTCTGAATCTAGACCAGGTCGTTATTTGCAAATAATTTTAGAAATTAAACCGAAGAAAATATAATCAATTAGCTCTAGATTAACTTGAGACAGCAGATAGAGGCTTGCATAAAAGAATCTGGAAGGCGATTTCCTCTCAATTTTCGATTTTCTTTTGGTTTTGGATCGAAATTTGTCTTGTTTTGTTCCTTCTTCTTTCCCTGTTTATTGGTTTTTCCTCTCTTTCTCTCTCCGTTGTTTCTCTTTGTCGATGGAGAATTTTTGTCCGGAGACGATTTTGTGCCGTTGGATTTAACAGTTTTGAGTCCAAAAAATCCCCGTGGCTTGATTGACGGCTCCGATTGAGAATGGGGAGCGAGTGGGGTATTTTCGAGTATTTGCCCAAACTTCTTATTCGATTAAATAAGAATAAAATATAGCATTTTGTGCTTTGTTAAGGTTGGGTGGATCGCATTGTGGATTTTCTCCACTTTCCCTTTCTTCTATTTAATTAAGATATGTTTTTTATTTCTAAGAAGACGAATAAAAGATTATATTTATTACCTTATTAAATCCATATTTATTGATAAAATCACATTCACATCATCCTTTCTATTCATACTTCATGTAATTTTTAAAAATAATTTCAAAAGTAATGAATTTCTATTAAGAATTTATTAGAATAATTATTTTTTTGGAAATTGAATAAAGTTTCCATTAACTATGGCAAAGTTATCTCAACATTACAATGAATTCACAAAAATAGTATAAATTACTAATCTAATATACTAGATTATAAAGGAGTTACATATTCCAACTATTCCTAATGGCTATAGATGGTGTATGCTAAACAGATTTTGCAATCATAATGGCCCTAGCCTAATTGATGATATCTACAACTAATTGGTGCTTGTTTACTTCCTCGCTCATGCAGTTCCTTTGTTTCTTTCTTTCTATATGGAGTAAATTGTTATTGTAAAAGCAGTTTTGCACATAGCTTTATCTTGCACCCTTTACTTATTAATACAAGTAATCCAATTTAGAGTTGTTAGCCAATCATAAGAAGAACAATAATTAGCTAGCAAACATAAAATTATGCTCTACACAGCTTTGACGTATTTGCATTGAAAGAATAGGTGTTCTTTATCTTCTTCAACTTCTTTGCACATCACGCATATTGGGTCAAATGAGCCAAACCATCTGTTCTTAGTACGAATCATGTTCATGATGACTAACCAAGTAAAAGAAGAAAGAAGGAGGGGTTTTAAAAATTCTTCGGGCTAGCTATCCCACAATCGTGGGAATCCCTGTGCTTCCCAGGATCGTGGGTTAAGGTTCTAGAAACTTTCTGAAGAGCTCTCCTACGATCGTGGAAAACAGTCTCATTCCCACGATCGTGGGCATTAATGCAAGCACTCAATCTTGATTTTCCATCTTTTTAGCCCTCTTCTAAGCTTAGCATGCATTCCCAGCATTCAAGCAACCTATAAACACATCAAAATAACCTAACCAACAAGGAACTTAAAGAGAAAACATGTTAGCCCTGAATATTTTTTTTGTTTATTATTGTTAAGCATGATGTAATTAAATTATGAAGCCTTGATAGATTAATTATTTTTGGAGTTAATTAATATGTCAATGTTGATAGGATTTTAGTACTTTGGCTAATTAAATTAAATTAGTAAGAGAGTAGTGTAAAAAGGGCATTTTTTGGTAGGCCACTTAGGTTTCCATAATGCATTAAATGAAGGGTAAATTGGATATTACACACTAATTAAGGGTAGAATTGGAAGAAGAAGAGTTGTCTTACTTTGAAGAAGAAAGAAAACGTGTTTGAGGGAGAGAAGAAGAGAAAATAACGAAGAGAAGAAGAGAAAGGAAGACAAAATTAAGTTAGGGTTCATCTTTCTTAGCTTTCAGGAGAGATTTTGGGTTGTTCAAGAAGAGAAAAAGAAAGAGGAAGGGAAGAGCTTTCATTTGATCCAAATATCCTTTTATTTGGTGAAGATTCAAGGTAAGTGCATTATGAATCTTTTGAGTTTTTGGAAGGGGTTTTAGTTCATAAAGCTTAAGAAATACATGGGTTTAGGTATTCTAGAGTCAATTTTAGTGAATATGTTTAGTTGGTTCTCAGTTTGTAATCCTATTGAATGGAAATTTTGTCAATGTTGAAGGGGATCAAGAAATACAAGAGGAGCAAGAGGAGAGGCACCCTCAAGCAAGATTATAAGCAAGGAAATCAAGGCGTGTTACATGTTTATAGTTGAGTTAATGAGCTATAAACGTTTTTTTTTTCAAAATCAATAGACTTAAATGAATTTCAATTGCTTCATAAATATTGCAATTATTGCTTCTTATATGATTTAAGAATTGCTACATGTTTGGTATTTGAATTTTGTTGATGAATTATGAAATGAAGATGGAAATGGTATTTGAAAATATATCATGCTCATGGGAATTTTGTTCCAAAATGTGCCTTTTTGGGCAATATTTTGCATGTCATGGAATTCATGTTTGTGTTGGTTAGTAGTGGTCCTTTCTGTTATGTCACGTGCACATTGATTATGTTAAAGACTTCTCTTGCCTGCCTGCTAGTAACATGGAACTCCTTCATGGACTCCCTCATGTTTACGAACTACGTAAAACTACTATGTGAGATTGTGTTAGTCTGTTCTGTTATTCCTGGAGATTCGCAAGAACTCTCTTATGGACTTACCCAAACCATTTTGATTCCTTATGTGTTTATGATGTGATGACAAGTTTGATGCATACATGATTTAAGTTGTTTATGAATTGATTGACAAGTTGAGAATTTAGGAATTATGTGTTTTATGGATTGGATGCAAGATTTACTATGAAAATGATTGTTTTCAATGGTTTTGCTTGTTTCTTGGTTATAAGCTTGTTACCCACGAGCTTTTAAGCTCACCCCCATTCCTTCCCCATCTCCAGGTGATGAGTAAGAGATCGAGACATCACTCCAAATTTGCATCTTTTTGTATTTTGAGTTAGTTTTTGAAAAACACAAGGCTTTAGTCACCTTTCAAGTTTCACTTGTTCAAATATACTTTGTATTTTTGGATTATGAGACAAATGTTGAATTGTAGCTTGAAATGCCCATTAAAGTTTTGTAAAACTCTTATCTTTTGTTATTAATGAAATATATTTAGGTTTGCTTATGATTTTTCATGTTTTCGCAATTCATTCTTAAGAGATTAAGGATTTGAAGAAGTTTCTTTTGTGTATGTTTGTATCCATCTTTTGGTTGAGTTATAGATGTGGTTTTGGAATTGTATGTGCAAACAAAAAAAATTGGTGTTTGAAAGTTGGGTTTGGGTGTCTAGGTTCGAAGGTTTTGCCGCAGCGAATCTTTCCTAAATGGTAATTTTCTGTGATTTTTGGTAAGTTGGCTGCGGCGAAGCCAAACTTTCGCCACAATGCAATTGTCCCAAAGGGTCCGTTCGCTCAACCTTGAGCTTTTGTTGCGATGAAGCCAAAATATTGGTCGCAACATATTTGACCCGAAGGGTCCGTTGGCCTTTCCTTAGACCTTCGTCGCGGTGAAGCCAGATGTTAGCCGTGACGAACTTCTCCCGAAGGGTCCTTGGAACTACTTCTATATTTTTGTCATGGCGAACCCACCAATGCTCCTGAAGAAATTTCACTTACAAATCCAATGTCTTCAATTACGCTTACATTTTTATTACTCCCGAGTTGGGCTCCGAAAATAGGGTCCAACAAAACAAGTTAAAACTCAATCGTAAACCAACCGACCAACTGTGCCTCCAAGTCTCTGGAGAAGGTAAACGTGATATGGTGGCCACTTTTCGCATCCCATTCCCTATTTTTTCGGAAGAAGAAGGTATGAGATTCCGGGATTTTTAGGATAGAAAATTATTGCCTCCTATGTACTTTAATTTTAACATGTTAGAAACTCTAAGACTAAGGCAAAACATTGAAAGATTAGTTGAAAATATTGGTTGGAGTCGTTTAATTCATTGTGATGTGTTGACATATCCCATGATGATTGTAGAATTTTTCACCACTATGTGCTACAATACTAAAATGGACACATTTTGGTTTAGGATAGGTGGTCATGCATATAGGCTGGATTATACTATCATTCGTGCACTTTTTGAATTGTCTAACACCAAAGTTTTGGATGACCATGATGATTTTAATATGGATGATTATTGGAAGATCCTTACGGGTGAAAACACTTTTGACTTTAGAAATGCACACAACACTTTGATTCGTGGCACCGAGCACTTACTTCTTTACAAGTTTATGTGCTTAATTGTTTTTAACAAAACTGAAAGCAATAAGTGTTCAGTTAAGGAACTTTTGTTTCTTTGGTGCATGGATCTTAAAATTAAAGTGAATACCCCTTATCACATTTTTCGATCTATTATGGGTTCCATTACTAAGAAAAGCTCATATTTTGGCACGACTTACATTGTTACTGCTTTGGCTTTGGCACTACAATCTTGATGTGAATGGTGTACACATAGCTAAACCTGATATGTTTGATATACCTTATTTGAGACGCTCTGAAATTTTGGAGCCTCATTCTGTAGATCTCTAAAATCCTCAAATATATACTACTGTTAAGAATAGGAAAGGCAAAGATGTAGCCACTTCTTAACCATCCTCCTCTTAAGCACCCCCAGAGCCCCGAGAAGAAGCAGTTGAAGACAAACCAACCATAGTAGCAAACACGTTCTAGCAAATCCTCAACTAAATGGCCGAAAACTATTAACAAATGACACTACAAATTAATGAGATTGGCACCCAAATGAGACAAGTACATAAGGAGCAGCGATGCATCAAAAAGAAATTTCTCAAGTTCATCCGGATGAAGAACATTAAAGTCCCTTCTCCTACACCTTTACCACCACAATCTCTATGAAGCTTTCTTACCCTTTACTTTTTATGTTATTTTATTTACCTTGTTAGTTGTTTTACTTGCTTGTTTATTTGATGTTGTGTTTTGTGTTTTGGTTTCCTTTTGTGTTTGCCTTGTCACATTGAGGATAATAT
Source organism: Erythroxylum areolatum (assembly GCA_024520975.1). Classification (NCBI taxonomy): domain Eukaryota; kingdom Viridiplantae; phylum Streptophyta; class Magnoliopsida; order Malpighiales; family Erythroxylaceae; genus Erythroxylum; species Erythroxylum areolatum. The sequence goes on along the minus strand of JANIJH010000007.1, from coordinate 11,284,856 downwards.
GTTGTCTAAGTATAAGAAGGTGACATTTGCTTTGTTAATTGCATTGTTTTAGTTTGTTTTAGTCACTGTTTGCATTTTATTAATTAGGATGCATGTTTTAGGCATATTAGGTTGTTGTTTTATGTTAATAATGGGACCACCCTTGAATCATTTTGATTTGTTCTGCCATGAGAATCTGTCATGCTAGTAGGAATGAGATTGAATGCATGTTTGAATACGGATTAAGCAACTTGAGTAGAGAGTAAACCATGTTGAGTGATGAAAAGTAGTTGGTTGCATAAACTTACTCAAAATTTGACACTTGAGAAATGAGATAATGTAGAGATGCATAATGAATTTTTATTTGAGCCAATGTGAGGATTGAGCTTATATGACTCCATCTATAGCCATTTCATTTCCTTATTTGTGTGATGCTTCCTAATTACCTTCAGAACTTGCTTTAAACTGATTTAAATCTACTAGATACATGCTAGATAGAAATGATTAAGGCTCTTTTTGTGTTAACCTTAGGCTTAAATGACCTACCCTTGTTATTATCCCTTGTTAGCCTTGTTAAGCCTTTAACCCTTTTGTTTTTTGAAAAACCCCATTTTAAAACCTCAAAGCCCATTAGCTAGCCCAATTATAAGTTTAATAAATTGTTAATTTAATTATAATTAT
>JANIJH010000007.1:11217368-11228321 GCA_024520975.1 Erythroxylum areolatum | reverse complement strand
CAAGTGAAGGATAGAGGTCGGGGATCAGTTCGCGTCTGCATTGCATGTCTATATTTTTGTATTAAATTGTTTCTTCCGCAAATTTCCGTGTGAATTGTATTTTAAAATGACTCAAGTGTTTGTATTTGTGAAAAGGGCTAAATGGCCATACGAGAATTTTGTAAATGGCATTGTATGATGGGAAAGGGCTTATGCCTTCTTTGATTATTGACTTCCGCATATGTGTCTGAGAAAAAGAAAAAAAATATATATCAAATTTTGAATGATATTGTACTTTAGCAAACCACCTCGCGGGGCTTGGACTCGGATATCACCATCGATGTCGGGTTCGGGTCTTGCGGTAGTGGGATGCTACACTGGTTGAGAAAGAAGACCCATTAGAAATCGTAAGGTGGTCACATGTGATAAGTGACAAGTGTCACTTGCTATGCCACACACCCATCTAAGATATTTCCTTCATTTGAAAGACTATCCTTTGTCTTTCATTTTCGTTTAATGTTTTCTTCTTCTCTCTTCATTTTCGATCTTCATCTTCTACACTTATTCTTCTTAATTTCCACGATACCTTCAAGTCTCACCATTGTGAACTTTGCCATCATTTTCACATATTTCTTCAAGATCATGTATCTTCTTCTTGAAGAAGAATCTAACTTACGCCACCTTTTATGATGATGATCGTACGGCTCAAGGAAAGCTACGGTTAAGTGATATTTTGAAGAATTTTGAAGTTTTATCAAGTAAGTTATGCATTAATCTTCATGGGTTGTGTGAATATAAACATATATGATGATAGTTTAAAGGTGAAATGATTATGATAGTATAGTAGAATGTGTGCAGAAATTTGATGAACATATGTATACATTGATGTCCTGTTTTTGGTCTTTATGATCAACCATAGCTTATTATTTGTTTATGAATCATATTGAGTTGAAATTTAGGTGCGAATGAATAGGAAATGATGTATAGTTGATGAACTATGCATAAGATGGTTTGAATGTAACATGTAGGGGTTAAAATTTTGGAAAAAGTGAAAGAAGAATTTATGGAGTATGTTAGCTGTTACGTTTCTACTAGACATGCATCTGTATTTTAGCCATATCTTGATTTGTAGACATCCAAATAGGATGATTTTAAGTTTACATTAAACTAGAGACATATAGCTATATTTTTTGTGAAGTAATTAAAATTTAATTTTATCTCTAAGAGTTTCAAAATTTGGCTTAAAGTTGAGTATAATGTGCTGTCACGGTTTGAGAACATCTTGTATTATTTTGAGTATAACTTGCAGAATACTGAACCAAATTGTGTGAACTTGGTGTAATTAGAAACTTAAGACATATGGGAACATTTTTTAGGAGAATGTATTGCCTAAATACCTCATTTTCTTTTTCAAAATCGCTATGAAAAATTGACTTGAAAATCTATTTTGAAAGAAAATCTGGAATGATGTTTGAATAAGGGAGTGCACGAAGCATGATCGTGGAAGAGAGGAACATTAGGGAGTTGCACGATCGTGCTTGATAAAGAGGGATTATCAAGAGATTGCACAATCGTGGTTGATAGAGAGGGATTATCAAGTGATTGCACGATCGTGATAGAGGAGGTGCACTACTGTTTGACAACTTTTGACACCCTTCACTCTTTTGACCATAACTCCTTCTTCAGACCTCCGATTGACTTAAAATTTGAACCAAAAGCTTCTCACACATTGTCCTTCCTCTCCACAAAATTTCATAGTCATCTGAATTCACTAGGGAAATAATTGATAAATGGTTGATTGATTAACTTAGGAAGATCAAGTTTCGTAAGATATGATATACGAATATATCTCAATTAGGAAGTTATGAGTTGTTAATGATATAAAAGCGTTCTTAGAAATGCGAATATGATTGTAAAGAGATGAGTAATTTGTATCAAGAAAAGGTGAATAAGAATTGGATATTAAGAGAGCATAAAATGCTAGAAAAGAAATGATGAGTAATTGAATTATGATATTAAAATAACTAAGTGCTCTTAAGGTGTAAACCTAAGAATAAGCTAAACACATAAAAATGATAAGGTTTGAATGATCAAGAGAGGTGATTAAGGAAACATACCCGGAATAGTCAATTTGAGCGTGCATTATACATTACATATATACATATGTGTATAATTAAATGTTTATGTGATTGTACAATTAATAATGTATATGCAGTATATGTATTGTATAATGTTGATATACAAGATAAAACGTCCACATCCAAATATTTCTGAATCAAGGAAGCGAATACCAATCTAGAGCATACTATGAGTCGACCTAGATGGTCTCATTTTCATTATTTATTCTATTTTAAATTTCTGCATTGAATTACTACTAATATGATTGATGTGAATGTGTTAATTCTAGACATTAATATTCTGAGGCGTTTGATGCATAAGAATCACATTAGAAGTGCTCCTTGTATATGAATCTGACAGAAATAAGTGTACTCAACAGAACAGTTAAATGCCTGACTTAGGTCTGATGACATGTGAAAGTGGAATTGTAAAGTGAAATAAAGTGACTGATTGATCTTATATGATTTGATGCATTTCATTATATGGATGCATAATAAAATAAAGGCAGTTGTGACTGGAGTGGCTAGTCTGAAAGAGCTTAAAGCTTGGAATATACACAAGCGCCATAGGCTTAGTTATTAATATGCTTGGTATCTACAAGAGATATGAGACAGTATCTAAAATAAGCCTGGTATCTACAAGACATATAGGCCAGTAAAAAGGCACTTGGTCTTAACAACATGATAATAAAAAATGAGTCTCATGAGCATTGCATATAAAATTGATATGTATGTTTTAAATAATGAAAATGAATTGTTTGACTGCTTTGAATGTGAAATGTGAAATATGTGATCAAAGTGATATGTGATGCTATATGATTATTAGTGAAATGATGTGAATTACGTGATTACATGAACTGTATGTGTTATATGATATGAGTGAGCTATCGAGGATGGTCCACTCATTGAGTTCGTAAAACTCACTCCAAATTTGCAACATTATTTTTTCAGGCTTAAAGAAGATCTCCAGTTAGAAAAATTAGAGTCTAGCCACTGCATTCGAGTAAGAGATAGAGGTCATGATCAGTTTGCATCTGCATATGTATTTTATTATTTTAAATTTGTATTCACAAGTATTGTACAATGTGTATGTGAATGATTTTGTAATGTAATGAAATTATGTCTAAAAGTGTTTTATATCTATAATAGGCCCAAGTGACTACTGAAATTATGATGATATGTATAATGGTTGTAACACTTGTGATTGAAAAATGTTTATAAAAAATGGGCCTAGTTTGATTATTGGCTTTCTGAAACATGCGTGTGATACGTGAAAACTTTTTAATGGTTATGATTAACTAACTATTCTAACATGCCACCCTTGTAGAGTATGTTCTCGAATATCGATGGTTTGTTTGGGAATATACCCTATAAGAGTGGGGTGCTATAAGTCAAGTTCTATTATGGTCCTTTAAAGTTCTGTTATGATATTATGGTATTCTTTTCTTATACTTGTAAGTTTTGCTCTGAAGCCAATAGATCATGGTTCGATATGTTAAATTATGTTCTGAGATACATATTTTTTGGATTGCGCTTTAGTATGAACCATTAAAGAGTGCTTGAGATGTGATCTGATTATGTATATGTGAATGCTAGATTACTATTAGAAACAGTCGTCAATTTATATCTTGTTTAGTTATTTCCCCACTAAGATTTATGCTTAGCACAGTGGTTTTGCCTCCGTGTAGATTATGACAAGAAGGTTTAAAGACTGGGACAAAGACAATTATGGTGGCTAAGGAGATTGTGTTTTGTTTTGGAAATGTTTAGTTTGTTTTTTAGTTATATTTAATGTAATGAGACATATTGGAATTTGTATTTTGTTTGATGGTTTGTAATAACCTTAATATAAATTGGATTTGGATTTAAGGCTTGTATATGATAAGTACCATATGTATGTTACGTTCTGGATATGACCTAACCTATGAAATGAAATGTAAGTTACCTTAGTTTCTGGAAATGCTTTAGCATGTTTTAGATTGTTTTAGTACTATTTTGTGTGACATCTACATATCCTCCCAGGGGGTATGTGGCTGTTACATGCTCTGGATCACTTTCCTTAATAAGGAAACAGTCCACCGTATCATGGTCTATTTTTCCACAAAGTTCACACTTGAGTTACATGACTTTTACTGAAGCTAAGGACAAAGCCTTCATGTTGTTGAACTGTCAAGTCAAGTTATCAATTTTTGCTTGCATTTCTATCATTTGATTAATAATTACAATTCCTTTTTGTTCTCAGAAGGTAGTAGTTTGTCTACTCCACTTGTTCGTCCATAGACAGTGATTACCCGTCACTTTGTTGGAAGTTGGTAATCTCTTTCATGATCATAGTGGTTTTAGTCAAGGGAAATACTTGTCTAAAAAGGCACGAACTAGCTAATCCCACGTCATGACATTGACTGGGTTAAGGGAATGATATCAAGCCTTTGATCTATCTATAAGGGTAAAAGGGAAAAGCCTAATTCTGAATGCATCTTCCAACATCTAATGGTACCAAAAGGTATCACAGATTTCAAGGAAGTTCACTATATGTGTGTTAGGATTCATTCGTTAGTCCATAAAACTGCACGTTCTGTTAAAGCATGTTTAGGAGGGCTGGTTTGATTTCAAATGATGATGCTTGTACGGGTGACCTAGCTACTCCTTGGTTAGCTACATTGAACCCTAGTCTTATTAAGTCCATAATGGTCCGTTGTTGACGTCCTTGGCTTGCTCCGTGGACTAAATCTTGCTGAAATTCCTCTATCATTGTTGCTTTCGCGATTTCTTCTTCTACTTCATGCTGAGCTTTCCTAAAGAATCGTTCTAATTGAGTTATGTCTAAATTTAAGGTTTCAACTGCACGACTTGATCTTCTCATGACTTTTATGTTCGTACAAAAGCACAATTTCAGAAATGGAAAAAGGAACAAAAACAAAAACTAAAAACTAACTAAATGCCTTAAACTATAGAACTAAACTAATCGCCTCCCCAGTAACGACGTTAAAAAATTGATTGTGGTTTTTCAGTGTGTGTAAGTTTTAAATAATTAACCTCGATAATTCGCAAGTACACAGGTCATTCGTGTTGTACCTAAGATATTGATCCCATAAGGAGGGATAATCTAGTCCTATAATCTAAGGCCAACACAATTCGTAGAAATTCAAAACATAGCAAAACTAAAACTAGAATTCAATTCAATCCAATAATAAATTATGAAAATATTAACAATTTAGTTATTGCAACACACTCAAGAATTAACCTAAGAAAACTATCAATTGAGAGAAAAGTGAATTTACCTATCTTTAATGCTAACCGAATCAATTACGACTTATCATATTATTGGTTCTAGAGGATCCTAGGGTTGATTACTCTCTCTTAAGTTATAACCATTAACCCTAAACTATAAACTCTAATCAGATTATGAAAAATTGCAATTTCTCAATTAAAATCCTATCCAAATAATTAGATCTGACATTATCCAATAAACTATCGGGAATCTATGTGAGATCTCTCTTCACACAATTACTGATTTGATTAATTTCTCATTCTTATTAAATCACCTAACTCTCGTTAGCCCAATTTAATAATTTTTCATTCGCTTCATCCTCTTAGTTTATTACCGAATTATGCAATCACGGAAATCAATCACAACAAATCCAATTAAACATAAAAACAACCAAATTTCATTAATCAAAGATAAAAAAACTTGAAGGTGAGTTTGGAACATCTCAACATTCGCAAATCTTATCATCAAACTGCTATTCCCAATTCTATATAATAATAATAATGGAACATAATAGGAAATACGATTTGGATGGAAACAGGAGGCAGTGATGTCGAAATTTTCTGATCCGATAAGTACCTCAATGTTGGCTTCTTCTCCACTTCTCTTTTCCTTCTTCTCTTTCTCAATCTCTTAACAATACTCTCTAGAGTTTCTCTCCAAAAATGGTTGATACAAAAGCTCCTTCATCTTCTTTATCTTATTCTTCTTATACCTTTTGTGTTCTAGGTAGCCCTAGGGTTTTTCTAAGGTCCAAAAGGTCCAACAATTCCCTCAAAACTTGACAATCTGTGTGTCTGCCCGACATAGGCCACGATTGTGGGCCATATCCGAGCATTCTGTCATGATTGTGGCAAGCAGGCCACAATCATGGGCCGCGTCTTGGGCTTCTATGACGATCGTGGCCTATTGTGTCACGATCATGGGCCGTTGTTTAAGGCCGAATGTTTCCAGAACTTCTCCTATCTTCGATGTTAACCTTGAAACACTAACAAATACATCAAGTTATCTAAAAAACATAATAATTAAGCTCAAAGACTTGTACTAACCCACAAAAACACTTAAACATAAATAATTAACTAACTAACACAATTCTAACCTAAACATATACTATAAACGATTGAATTAACAATTAAATCCATATCAAACTATGCCCTAAAACATGATGTAATTCACACTTATCAGTGATAATTCGTGTATGTCCAGGCATAAGAGTGAGGCATAGGGAACAGCTACAGGGACCAAGGCCAACAACTAGGAGCAAAAGTACCTTTGGAATGTGTTTCGGTTTAAGTTGATTGTACATGTAAAATAGTCAATGAAATTGTTTTTTTTTTCTTTTGGATTATCATGTAAATATAAAGATGTAATACTAATGTTAAATGATAATGTTAAATAATAAGAAATTTTGTAATATGTACATGTATAGTAATGAATAGAAAAATGTGTGATGACAGTCCCTATAAATAAATAGAAATGTATGTTGTGACTGTTTGTATAGGAATTTGGTTGCCATATACGTAGGTGGTTGCAAATTTCGTATAGAGGGTGTTACAACTATTTTTGAGAATATTAATATATTATAACTTCATGACAATGGCAAAATCTATCATGTTCCACCTAAGTGTTGCATTCATACGAAAATTAATAAAAATGAAGAATTTTGTTTTATTTTAACTTTCCAGTTGTCATAAACTAGTATATTATAAAGAGAAATTAATATACCATAAATAGAATACATTATAATTGAAATAAATAATAAAATTTTAAAATAAGATGACGATGTAAATTTTAATTTTTATGATATTAAAAATATTAGTATTTTTTGATCAAAATTCAAAACATAACATTGGTATATTTTCTATTTCAATGAAATATTTTATTTTTACTTTTTATTTATTATATACTGATTTTATAATAGTTTAATACTAATTAAACCTTTAAACCTTAAACATTTACTTTGAGTGGTTCGATGTTTGGTCTCATTTTTAAAACAAGGATTTTATCTTAATTATTTTATGAAATTGTCGAATGGGTTTGACCAAATAATATTGTGCATCTCGTTACAAATAATGCAACTAATTACATATCAGTGAGATAATTGTTACAATTGAAGAATGAGCATATTTATTAGTCTCTATATGTTGCTCATTGTATAAATCTCATTTTAAAAGATATTAGTGGTATGAATCATATTTCTAGTCTTGCTTTATGTGCATCTAATCTCACAATTTTTGTGTATAATCATACAACGTTTTTTTCTTGGTTAAGAAAGCAAAAAGATTCGGTCGAGGTTGTGTTATTCAAAATTTAGTGACTACTAAACATTTTTCAAGTCATAAGTTATCAAAGAGTGCGAAAGGAAAGGAAATTTGTTCTATTATTCTAGATAATAAATTTTGGGATGCCTACTTGATCATGGTGAAGATTATAACTCCATTTATAAGGTTATTAAGGTTTGTTGACTCATATTAGAACCTATCTTTAGGGTACATATATGATGGTAAGTATAGAGCTTGCGAAACAATTATGAATCTTTTTAATGGGAAGGGGAAATTATATAAGCCGTATATTGGCAATGGGATTAGAATCTTACTCAAAGAATCCACTTAGTAGCTTATTTTCTCGATCTTTATTGCTTATATAATGGAGAAGCATCTACAAATGATATTATGGGTGGTCTCTTTGATGTGATTGAATACAAACATATTTTCTCTATTGAAAGACAGTCAAAAGTGATAAATGAAATTAAAATTTATCGTAAAGGTTTTGGGAGTTTCATTAAATCAACAACAAAGAGAGAAGTTATGATAAAAAAAATGTAGCTTGATAAGTTTTTCATACTTTTAGTTCATCTTTTACTTATTAATCATATATATTTTATTTCTCATAATTATTAATTTAAATACAAATAAGTGGTGAATAATATTTAGCGAAAGTGCTCCAATATAGAGAAAATTGGTTATTAGAATACTTAGTCAAGCAACCTCTGCATCAGGTTGTGAGCATAATTAGAGTATTTTTGAACGTACTTATACAAAAAAACAAAATCATTTGGAACATCAAAGACTTAATGACCTTATTTATATTGCTTATAATATGAGAATTATAAAATCCGAAAAGGCCAAAAGCCTAAAAAAAGTTCAAATCGCAAATACAATGCAATGGTAAGCTTTTATGTATCTTGGAATGCTTGTTAGGATGTTTCAAGGGCATGAACCTCTTCAGGCCAAAGTTGACAACTCATGATCTTTGAATTAGACACCTTAAATCTTATACTCAAATTTAGTGCCCTCGGCAATCAGAGACCACATGTTTTGTTTTTATGAAAAAAAAAATCATCATTGCTGCGATCATTAATAGAACTGCTATGCATTATTGGTAAACTAACATACGAGACTACGCACCAAAACTTAGCAGGTCGGAAATCTCCTAGAACTACACACCAAAGGAGGCTGATTATATTGATGGGTCGTATGGTTGGATTAAGGGGAGTACCGGGCAAGAGCACCAAGAAAACGACTCTTGACATACAAAGACTCACATTGTTCCGCTCCAATCGTTCTTAAAACTACAATTATTCAAATTGTTCCCCAGTTATATCATTAATTGTCAAAATCTTCATTAGTACCAAAAATGATGATCATCAGTCACATAATATTCTATATAAACACAACTATCCGAACTGTCACACATAATTAAAGGATAACATAATAAGTCGATGCAAGTAATTAACAATATATCCTTGCATAAAACTACTTTCCAATTCCAAGTTCTTTTTGTATATCTCTTGTCAGGCTGAATTGTAAGGTGTTATGCCACGGGAACAGGGTGCGAGTAACCGGCAGTTTCCTTCGAAGGTCCTGAACCATACAATAACCATTTAGATATATTTGTACGAGAGCCTTTTGAACCCAGTCAAATGCCAACCGAAGGCTAGGAATAAGTACCTTGAAAGTGGAATCAGGCAATTTTGAATAGGATGCCTGGCAAGTGTAATTGTCAGAAAACCATCCTTTGGATTTAAACGCTGAACAATAGAGAAAAAACGAAATCAGACCTCAAGAGAAGCCAGGTACTCCGCCTCATGGTGACGAATGATGTTGACTATGGTAACTGCAGTTTCATCAGGAGCCTGGAACCAAAAGGAAAAGATCATTCTTTCTTTCCCCATAAAGGAACTTAACCACGTAGAATTAGAAGATAGCAGATAAATCATACACAAATTGAAACAAGTCAAATACACTCAATCTACTTCTCACATTAAATTGGAAGCAATCTTTAAGTTGCTTTATCCAATTCCTGGACAGAATTCAAAGTTGGCAGTCAAAGCAATTATTCACATGTCGACAGCTTAGAATAAGATGACGTCTAGAATATGTAACAGAATACACCAGTGGAAAGTAAACATCAACATCTGATAACATGATAAACATGGGCATTCAGCTAGAATAAATAGTTACACTGCATGAACTTAGTCATGCAGATAGAGAAATTTCAACATAGCCAACTCAAACAGCTTGTATTATTATAATATCTACAGTGTTACCTAATTAACTTGAATATCTACAGTGTTACAACCTAATTAACTTGAACTAATTGCGCTAACCCTGGCCTAACTACATCAAGGAACCAAAACAGAAATTTTTGTGTGTAATACCCGAAGGGAATCAAGCTAAAAGATAGATTAAAAATGCCGTAACCTGAAATAATGTAGAATCTTTACAATCATGATTTGCATCCAACTGAACATTTCCCTCCTCAAAGTAATGAGCGACGACCTGCAAGAACAGGAGGAAAGGAACAAAGAATGGCTCTCAGTACTATTCCTGTCCCTAACAGATTAATGAATTTAAATAGTTCTTTATGCTTTCAAAAGAATACCTGTAGTTTGCCTCTTATTTCCAGTATCTGCGTATCATCCTTAAACTCAATGTTCCATATTGAACGCCAACTGCCGTTGCTGTATCACATTCAAAAGGCAGAGCACTAAGGCAATACGTAAAGACATGAAAACAAAGATTAAAAGGTAATTTACTGGAAATTAATCTAATTCAAACCAGAAATTCTGTGGGCTATTTCGAACAGCAGAAATCACCACAACAAGCTCGAAATCAGATCCTGGCCCCTCCACATCTTTCCCACTAACACAGTAGACTGAACAAACACCTTTTGCATAAGCTTCATCAACATATTTGAGTAATTCTGAATCTAAAGCCCAACTGCACGGGGGATTTTAAACTTGGGATCATAATCAGGCTTTGAAATTTATTTCCTATTCATCAACAAAAATAGCTTAGAATCAAGTAACTTAAGCTACGCTACATTTCAATTACAATTGCAGCAAATGGAAGACAAAATATTTTCAACGCTACAAAACCAAATGTGAAAGAAAAAAATTAAAAATTGCGGGATTTAGCAATTGTTAAAGTAGAGACCATAGAAGTTTTAAAGATCAACATCAATGTCTTGCCTAATTGTGACATGAAACAAAGAACTTCCTTTTGATGGTAAGGAAAATGATTATCACGCAGAGAAAAACATACCGGTATTCCTCAATAAATGGCGATGCAAGTTCCTCATCAGCTG
>JANIJH010000007.1:11146431-11160758 GCA_024520975.1 Erythroxylum areolatum | reverse complement strand
ACCTTTATCGTGGGTTACGTGTCGGAGCGACCTACGGGCGTCCCGATGTGTACCCTACGGTAAGGGGGCGCTACACATCTGGAAATGATTTAGGCTGTGTTTTGATGAAGGATGGTAAAGTGGTTGCATATGCCTCTAGGCAACTAAAGCCTCACGAATAGAACTACCCTACATATGATCTTAAACTTGCAGCAGTAGTGTTTGCTTTGAAATTTTGGCGACACTACTTATATAGTGAAAAGTGTAGGATTTTCATTGATCATAAAAGTCTAAAATATCTACTTACCCAAAAAGAAATTAATCTGAGACAACGATGTTGGTTAGAACTGTTTAAAGATTATGACTGTATTGTAGACTATCATCCTAGTAAAGCTAATATCATGGCTGATGCTTTAAGTTGGAAGACCATTTTGGTATTGTCTGTGTGGTAGGGTGAATGGGGACTTGCATCTGATGGGAGCTTTAATAGCTCAATTAAAAGTGCCTACCTTGAGACAAGAAATCTGTGATGCTCAAAAAGTTGACGATAAGCTGCAACAACTTATCTTGGGAAGGCAAAACCTAACTTCTCTGTGAAAGGAAATGGTGATCTATATTACACCGATCGATTGTGTGAACTAGCTATTGATGAATTAAAGAAAAAGCTTTTGTTTAAGGCCTACAATATTGTTTTTACAATGCACTCTGGTGGAAATAAAATGTATCAAGATCTGAAGTAGCATTACTGGTGGTCTTGTATGAAACGTGATATTGTATATTTTGTATCCAAATATGTGACATATCAGCAGGTTAAAGCTGAGCACTAGATTCCATCTAATTTATTACATCCTATTTCGATTCCTCAATAAAAATGGCATAACATTACCATGGATTTTGTTACTGGGCTTCCTCTCACTTAAAGAAAGCGTGATGTTGTATGGGTGATTATGGATAAGTTCACCAAGTATGCTCATTTTGTGCCTGTTCTTCCTAACTATCCATTGGATAAGCCTACAGATATATATGTGAATGCGATAGTGAGGTTGCATGGGGTACCGTTGTCTATTATTTCTAATTGTGATCTTCGATTTACTTTGAGATTTTAGAAAAGATTACAAAAGGCTGTGGGTACTCAAGTCAAATTTAGTATTGCTTTTCATCCCTAAATAGAAGGATAATCTGAACAGGTTATTCAAATATTGGAAGATATGTTTCGAGGTTGTGTGTTAGAATTCTCAGGAAGTTAGGATAACTATCTATTTCTGATGGAGTTTGCTTATAACAATAGTTATTAGACTAGTATTAGCATGGCGCATTATGAATCCCTATATGGTAGGAAGTGTAGGACTTCGATTTGTTAGACTGCATTAAATGAAAACAAGATGATCGAGCCTGATATTATAAAAGATACTGAAGAGAAAGTTCAAGTTATCTAATGAAGATTGAAAGCCACCAGTGATAGGCAGAAATCCCATGTTGATTTAAAAAGGAAAGAAATTGAGTATCAAGTATAAGATAAGGTATTTTTGAAAATGTCACCATGGAGAAATATACTTCCATTTGGGAAGAAAGGTAAGCTCTTCCCAGGATACATTGGTCCCTATGAGATTATTAAGAAAGTCAGACCAGTAGCTTATCAGTTAGCTCTTCCTAAAGAATTGGTCAAGTTGCACGATGTGTTTCATGTTTCCATATTAAGAAGATATTGGTTTGATGATGCACATAAGATTCCTGTGCAAGAAATTCAAGTATAACTGGATTTTTCTTATGAGGAAGGGCCTGTGTCTATCTTAGCCAGAGAAGCCTGAAAACTTAGAAATAAACAAATATCTCTAGCAAAAGTACTTTGGCAACTCCATGGTCTCGAGGAAGTAACATAGGAACCATAATTAACCATGAGGGCTCAATATCTTTAGCTGTTCTTATTGGGTACAAATTTCGAGTAAGAAATTCTTTTAAGGAGGAGAAAAATGTGAGGCCCCAAACTATACCCTAGTAGAAATGTTTCATGTCCATAGAAGTATATATGATAGGAGTTAATGATTATGATTTGATTGTGTATTGCTTAATTCTTGATTTTTGGTTTGATGAATTATAATTAGTAACTTGGAATTTATTATTGCAATTGGAAAATTGAAGAATTAAAATGTACATTTTGACTAGGAAAATTATCAAGTTGATACATGAAAAGTATGGATGACTAAGCCTATACATTAAATGACATGTGGCATAAGTAAATAAGAGTCAAATGGCACTAAAGTTAAATGACACTTGGAATGGATAATATAAGTGGAATTCTAAACTTGATGGCATATGGTAATACATATTCTATAATGTTTGAATTGGGATAGAATATGTGTTGTGTTTATGATAAAATGAGTTCTAGAAAAATGATGTTTGTATGATAGATTTTTTTTTTGGTTTTTGAAGCATGAAAGACAATGGTTTGTGAGCTACCAAATGGATGATTTTGAATTGGAATTGGACATGAAATTGATGAGGAATTGAACCATAATTAAGGTATAATTGATGTGTAATTAACAGACTATGATGAAGGTGAACTGAATTAGGTATGAAGGTGTTAAAATCTGGAAACAAATTGAAGGTAATTAGATAGTGAACCTTCGGCTCACTTATCTCAGATCGTGGACAGCTACTAGCTCATTCCCACGATAGTGGGCAATGCTTGACAGGAAGAAAAATTCTATTTGTGTGATTGTTGAACCATATAAGGATAAGACAGTTTACAATGGTGTATTTGAACTTGATTAAGGTTTAAAATGAATCTAGTTTAATGTTGGATTAATTGGTTTAAGGTTAAAAAAGTTTTGGATTTTTAATTGAGGTGATAACTTAAAGAATGGATTATTTGATATCAATGTAAATAATTTTAGAATTTATGAGTTGTTCAAGGGATGTAGGTCATAAATATGATCCAAAGGATATAAGTAATGTAAATTGCATATGAATTTTTGAGAATTAGGAATTTGTGTGAACATATATAATATGTAATTACTTAATGCTATCATTGATGCATTGTTGCAAATGCTTAAATTCGTAAGGCATATTGAATTTGTTCGGGTTTGAATGAATGCACTCAATTTGAGCTTAAGAAAATAAATTCATACATTATGTATTATTTCTCTTACATGTGATTTTAAAATGTGATATGTTTTTTTTTAAAACTTGCTTAGTCCTAGTTTTGGCTAAATAGGCATGCCTAGAAAGTTCTGCAGCTGCTTCGGTTCCTAGACACTATGGTGTATTCTATACTTAGACACTACAGTGTCTTCTATTTCAGAGACCTAAGTCTCTTCTGTTTCTGTTGATACCAATCATAGGTATTTTCTATTCTATTCCCATTACCCACTTCTATAAAAAGGATTAGCAAGCAATTCTGTATGTGTTTTGATATTTTTTCTGATCTATTTTGATACATTATATTCTATTTTGATACAATTATGTTCTGTTTTGATATAAAAATGTTCTATTGTTGTCTGATGGAGTTAATAATCGGATTATTCTATAAAGTGGATAATCGAAGATTGCTTAGGATATAATATGATTTAGCGTACGTAAATGCTAGATGACTATTGAAAGTAGACAACTCTGAAATTGGCTAATGCAAAAAGCCCCC
The DNA here is from genome assembly GCA_024520975.1 of Erythroxylum areolatum. Taxonomy (NCBI): domain Eukaryota; kingdom Viridiplantae; phylum Streptophyta; class Magnoliopsida; order Malpighiales; family Erythroxylaceae; genus Erythroxylum; species Erythroxylum areolatum. The sequence goes on along the minus strand of JANIJH010000007.1, from coordinate 11,157,142 downwards.
TCCTCTTCTTTGTCCTATTCTTTAAATAGCTTTTGTGTTCTGAGCATCCCTAGGGTTTTTTTTTGGGTAAAAAATGTCTAAAAAATCCCTTGAAACTTGCCTTTTTTTAATATTTGCGCGTTTACCTGATGTAAGCCACAATCGTGGCCCTGCATGCCATGATCATAGGCCACATCTGACCCTTCTGTCACGATCGTGGAAATTAGGCCACGATCATGGGTCATGTTCTAGGTTTATGTGACGACCGTGGCATAAGGGTCACGATCGTAGGCTAACTCTAGTGCTTCTGTCATGATCGTGGCTTATTATGAAACAATTATGGGCAGTTATTTTAGCTCGTATGTCTCTGAAACTCCTCCGTTCTTCGCTGTTGACCCTAAAACACTAACAAAGACATTAAGGTACCTCAAAAACATAATAATTATGCTCAGAATTGAACTAACCTATAAAACACTTAAAGTATAAATAATTAGCAAACTAACACAATTCTAACCTAAATACATACTACATGATGGAATTAACAATTAAATACGTATCAAACTAAGCCCTAAAAAATAATGCAATTCACACTTATCAACATCGCCACAATTAAACGTTTACTTGTCCTTAAGCAAACAAAACAACAAACACACAACACACAATGCAGTAATGAGATAATGACTTCAACTTTGTGAGATAAATTTAACTTTAAACACAATCATTCAAGTTGTATCAAATCATTAACATGCAAAGTCTGTGTCTAGGGGCTTTGAACTAAAAGTACATATCAATTTAGATCCAAGTGTTAATTTATTTACCCATTTTCAATTGCACACACACGTTAATAATTCTTTTGTCATTCAAACTTTATAACTACTGCTAAGTACGCTTTCATAAAAAGTCAAACTATTACAAGTTCGGTAGGTTTTTATTAGAAGACATTTTTTATTATTATTTAAACAAGGATCTAGTCTTTTACTCGGAGGCAAACATTGGTGATCAACGTCGATTCGATAACTCGATTAGGTCATTTTTTTATTAAGTTTCTTGGTTGGAACGTCATTATAATTTTTTGACATGGAGGTACACATTTGTGATGCTTGTTGATCTGGTTACTTAGCTACATCACGTTCTCAACTGACTACTATCTCTATTCATAACCCAAAGGCCAACGGAATAGTAATTTATTTAAAATTAACAACACAAAAAATTTTTATTGCCTACCTTGTTGCTTTATCTACTCATTTCTATGAAAAAATACTAGCAAAGCTACTTAAATCAGAAAACCTCAAATTATGAATGAATGTGTCAATATAGAGGGCTACAACTTAACACTAAATCCTAATTAAGCTGCGTATTTAACCAAATAACCCAATTCACTAATTTTACAAGCTAATAATTTTTCACAACCTGATAGACTATGTTCCAAATTAAATCAATTTCAATCCATCTAAGCCATTGACACATTCACTTGATTCATAAAATGCAATCTAACAACTATCATATAATATGCGAAATTCACATTTAACATATAACCCTCCCCACACCTGAACAACACATTGTCCTCAATGTGAAAAGGTACAAACAAACACATATGGAAAGAAGAAACATAAAATTAAAATAAAATAAAAAGTAAAGACTAAAGTTAAAAAGAAAAGGGTTAGAATAAGGCCTCATGGTGATGGAGGAGGGGATGATGTTGGAGGTGGCAGGTGGACTCTTTGAGCCTTGAAATAACGATCAATATGACGTATGTACTGACTCTAACATTGTTGAGTTTGGGCCGTCTGCTTCATTCTTTTGGAGTTCTCTACAAGTGTATCTGTGATTATCTTGGTGTTCGCAGAGATTGTATCGACACTTTCTTCTAGCCCGGTTCTTCTATTTCTTCTTCCTCCTTAGACTCCTCGCTAGTCAAATTTTCTTCTTGTTATTGTTAAGCACTTGAACTCACTTGACTAATCCTGATCCTAACATATGTCTTGGCACTAATATCTTGAAGTTCCATATTGTGGGACTTCAGGATTTCAGCTCACCACAGATGATGATGGATTATAAATTTAAGACAGTAGACTGTGAGTCTGTTACTCTCAACTCTATATTAGTCAGCTATGGCCAAAACCAAGTAACCCATTCCTAAGTTATTACTCCTTTTACGTCGAGTAGCAATAATTGCAATAAAGATGTGGGTGGTTGTGCAAACTGGGATGCTATGGTCCATGCACCACAACATGAAAAATTCCTTCATTGAATACTTGTTAGTTTCTGTTTTGTCGAAAATAGTTTGACACATGAATTTATGTAGTAGCAAGTGTTCGTGGCTCCTGATGATGTTGTTGTGTGCGTTCTTAGCATCAACGCTCTAACCCAGTTATTTCAGTTCAGTAAGGGGTGACACGAAAGTCATCGTGTTGATTTACTACGGAAGACTCGAGGAAACCACAAATTTGATACAAAGTCTCATAATTAATCTCATAAGGTTGTCCCTGTAACCTAAACCATAATTCCCTAGGTTTGTTGGATTCGAACTAAAGGGATGTAAAGAATTCTAAGGTAAGTTCTTTATAGACTGGGTATTGAAATTAAATGAATTGTCCCCATTGAATTCTCTTCGCTAAATTTTCAACCTTGTCTCACAATTCTAATCTATCTAAAGTTTCAAAATGAAAATACTTTGGAACCATAATTTTCTTATTATGAAGAAAATGAAAACAGATACCTTCTTCATCTGAGAAGAATGGGAAAGGTGCTCCTTAATTAGCTACTTTGTTTGTTTTCCCTCATCCTGAAACTTGGTTTCATCCGATGATTAATCCTGCTTTGCTGATTGCTTAATGCATAGCATACTGGCTTGTGAGTAGGTAGAAGTTGGCAGAGATTAGAGGTTTGAAATTTAGGTAGAGAGAAGTGAGAGTGTTTGGAGATTCTAAACTTAGAGAGATAAAGTAAAAATGAAATTGAGTGAAAAAGTGAAGTTAGAAATGAATATATAGGTAGACAGACGGTAAAATGGTAAAAAATGAAAATGAAATTCGCTTGTTCCAGTTTCACCTTACTGCAAGACATGATCGTGGCCTACAATTTTTCCACCAATTTTTAATTTTTCTCTTCTTTTTCTTTCTCCACTTTTTCAAAATCTCTTAACTCTTTATGGCACTTTCACCTCTCTTTTGCTTACTTCCTTGATCATCAAATTCATGTCGAAGTCCTCCACCTTCCCGATTTTATTTGGAAACGAAATAACCTAACTATGTAATTCAAGCTATATAAAAATCAAAGGAAATAACATCAAATTAACATTCCATGGGTTGCCTCCTATGCAGTGCTTCTTTTAACATCAGTAGCTCGACTTTCTATCCTTGGAAACTCAGCCGGAATCAATTATAGGCAGCTTACTTCCAGCTTCTCGTTCAACATAGGTTTTGTAGCCTGTAAGTAAGCTACCAATTCCAAAATAATCAAAAGGACAATCTGGATAACATTATGAAACCAATTAAGCTCAATAATGTCCTTTTTTGAGTGAACTATCAATATAACAAGGAATAATAAAACTTCCTGAACCTTCCATTGAATCCAACAATTTGTCCTATACGAAGGTGAGTTGCTCTCTTTCTTCTTAATCACATTGGTCTCCTCTGCTTCTTCTACTTCATGAATAGAGACTTCCATAGCTTTTTCAAACTTGATGCCTATTGTCATATGTTCTTCGTCCTTTTGTTCTTTATGAGATTCAAACACATCAATTACCCTGAATGAGCTACTCTCTTTCGAATTCTTGAATACATCATTCCTGTTGAATGTCACTTAGTCATCATTAATCTTAAGGATAAGGTTCTTTTCGTGGACATCTACCGAAGACTTTTCAATGTTCACACATGGTATATCAAGTATTGGTGAATAAAAGGGAGGGTTGGCATTCTTTTCTTCATATGCTTTTATTGTCTTTTAGTCTTCAATAAGGTAGGGTTCGGTTTGGTTTTTCCTTGGTCCTTCTGACTCTCCCCCATTTTTAAGTGCAATAGCCTTATATTGCTCTTTTTGATGTATTTCCATATTACTTAGAGGGCCTTCCACACTTCTCTTACAAAATTCACGGCAAAGTTGTCTCACTTGAATTTCTAAGTTATGAATAGACAAGGCATGATTTTTCATTACCTGCTCAATTTGCTCTTCTTGTCTCTTCTGACCTTCTTCCATGTCTGTGAGCTTATCCAGGATCTTGTCCAATTTAGAATCTCATGAACTAGATTCATCTTGCTAAAGTCCTAAAAGGTCTTGATGTCCTAAATGAGTCCTTACATTGTTGGACCAATAAAAATCGAGGTTGTTTTGCTACCCCGGAGTGTACATGTTCTAATAAGGATCATTACTTTCCCAACCATACTATGCCTCATTATAATTCACAAAAGTTCCTTGTTCCCTATAATATCTATCTTCCATCATTGTTTTTTTCCATTTCTTCTCAACATCTAGCTCTTTAGATGTCTCATTTCTCATTTTAAGATGTCTTGCTGTGTCTCTACTTTAAACTTCTTTCTCTATTTTTCCTTTTTTAAAGCAAAAAATGAAAAAACCTTAGACTAAATAACTAAACTAATCACCTCCTCAACAACAATCAAAAACTTGAGCGCAGTTTTCCGATTTGTGTAAGTTTTAATTAATTAACCTCGATAATTTGCAAGCATACGGGTCGTTTGCATAGTACCTAAGGTGTCTATCCTATAAGGAAGGATAATCTAATCCTAAAATTTAAGGCCAAACAATTCATAGAAATTCAAATGTAATGAAACTAAAACAAGAATGCAATTCAATCAATCAAATTAATTCAAGAATCAATAACAAAAATATTATCAAATTAGCAATTGCAATGCACACTCAAGAATCAACCTAAGGAACTACCAATTGAGAGAAAGGAGAATTTTACTTATCATTAATGCTAATCTAAACGATTATGAATTACTAGATTATTGGTTCTCTTAGGGTTAATTACTCTATCTCAAGTTATAACTATTAACCCTAATTATAAACCCTAATCAGATTGTGAGAATTGCAATCTCTCGATTAGCAATCTATCTAAAACCCTAATTAGATCTGAAGTTGTCCAAAAACTATCGAGAACCTATGCAAGATCTCTCTTTGCACAATTTAACAATTTGATTTAATTCCCGTTCTATTAAATTACCTAATTTTTGTTAGCCCAATTTAATTATTTTTCACTCAATTCACCCTCTTAGTTTATCACTAAATTATGCAATTGCAAAAATTAAATCACAATAAATCCATTAAAAACACAAACAATCACATTTCATTAAATCAAAGATAAAACCCTCGAAGGTGACTTTAGAACATCTCATCATTCACAAATCCTATCATCATACTATTATTCCCAATTCTATACAATAATAAAAATAGAAATTAAACAGAAAATATGAACTGAATGAAGACAAGAGTGGCGACGTCGGGAAACTCCTAATTTGGGAAGTACATCGAATTGACTTCTTCTCCACTTCTCTCTTCCTTCTTCTCTTTCTTTGTCTCTTAACAATTCTCTCTAAGGTTTCTCTGAAAGTGGCTCATGTAAAAAGCTCCCTTCTCTTCTTTATCTTATTCTTTAAATACCTTTTGTGTTCTGAGCAATCCTAGGATTTTTTTTAGGTTAAAAAGGTCCAAAAATTTCCTCAAAACTTTAAATTTTTGAGTGTCTATGTGTCTGCTGCCATGATTGTGGGCCACATTAAAACCTTCTGTTACTATCGTAAGTAGGCCACAATCATGGACCATGTCCTGGGTTTCTGTCACGATCATGGCATATGGGCCATGATTGTGGGCTGACTCTAGCTCGTTTGTCACGATCGTGGCCTATTCTACCACGACTGTGGGCCGATATTTTGGCCCAAATGTCTCCGAAAATTCTCCGTTCTTCACTGTTGACCCTGAAACACTAACAAATACATTAATGTACCTCAAAAACATAATAATTAAGCTCAAAGACTTGTATTAACCCATAAAACACTTAAAATATAAATAATTAGCAAACTAGCACAATTCTAACCTAAACACATACTAAACAATTGAATTAACAATTAAATACGTATCAAACTAAGCCTTAAAACATGATGCAATTCACACTTATAAGTGGTTAAAGCTTATATATAACCCCTACTTTTGCTTCATCCACTTCAATTCCTTGGCATGATATTTTATATCCTAAAACTATGCCCTCGTGCTCCATAAAGTGGCACTTCTCCCCATTCAAAACTAAATGTGATTTTTCACATCTTTAGAGTACTATGTCAAAATTAGTCAGGTACTGCTCAAAAGAATCTCCATTGACTGAAAAATTGTCTATAAACACTTCCATAATGTCCTTGATCATATCTACAAGAATAGACATCATGCACCTTTGAAATGTAGATAGAGCATTGCACAATTTGAAAAGCATCTGTCATATGCAAATGTTCCATAAGGACATGTAAATGCGATCTTTTCATGGTCCTCCATATAAATAAAGATCTGGTTGTAGCCTAAATAATTGTCTAGGAAGCAGAAGAATGAATGGCCAGCCACTTTTTCTATCATTTGATTTATGAATGGGAGAGGAAAGTGATCCTTTTTACTCACTTTGTTAAGTTTATGATAGTTAATGCAAACTCTCCATCCTATGACTGTTCTTGTGGAAATTAGCTCTCCACTTTCACTCTCCATTGTAGTCATTCCACCCTTCTTTAGTATATATTGCTCCAGGCTGACCCGTTCATTATTTGATATCGGATACCCATGTTTAAAAACTTAACTACTTCCTATTTAACAACTTTCTTCATATGAGGTTTCAACCTTTGTTGACATTCCCTCACTGCATACTCCCTTCTTCAAGGTTTATCTAATGTATGACAATGTTTGGGCTTATAGCTCGTATGTTGGATACCTGTCATTCCATGGCCTTTATTTGCTTCCTTATGATCTTTACCACCTTAATCTCTTGTTCCCCATCCAGCTGACTGGAAATAATGATGGGTAGACTTTGATCCTCACTTAGAAAGGTATATCTAAGATGTGTGGGTAAAGGCTTAAGCTTTAAAGTTAATGGTTTCTTAGTGGAGGGTGGTATGGGTGCTTTCGTTCTTACTAATATATCTTGATGTGTCTAAGCAGCTAACTCCTCTATCTCAGCTTCTTCCTCATACTTAGCTTTGTTTGCCTTCTCAGCTCCAATATCCGTCTCAACTTCCTCATATTTAATTCCTCCAAAACAGCTCTCCTCTTGCTTTTTAATGCATTCATCCATAATATTAATATTAATGCAAGAGTTACTTTCTTTTATATTTTTCAAGGTTTTGTTCATTTTGAACTCCACTTGAACCTCACCAATATGAAGTGTTAGTTTGCCTTCATTAACGTCTATTAATGCTCTCCCTATGTTTATGAAAGGCTATCCAAAAATTAGTGAACAGTTCCTATCCTCTTCGAATTTTAAGACTATGAAGTCCACAGGGATAATGAACTTGTCCACCTGTATTAAAACATCTTTCACCACCCTAAACGACCTCTTAATTGATTGATCTGCCAACAAAATCAACATCAAAGTTGGCATCACCTCGTTGAGCCCCAATTTCCTAAATATCAACACAGGCATAAGATTTATGCTTGTGCTTAGCTCGTATAAACACTTTACGAATTTAAATTCACCAACCAAACAAGGTATTGTGAAACTACCTAGATCCTCCAGCTTAGAAGGCGTGTGACTAGTGATAATAGATGGAAAACTTCCAATTAATGCTACTGTTTGGTTATCTTCCTAAGTACTCTTCTTTGATAATATGTCTTTCAAGAACTTTACGTACTTGGGTATATGTTCCAATGCCTTCGCAAAAGATAAACTAATTTGCAAAGTCTTTAACTTCTCCACAAACTTTGAAATCTGTGAATCCAATTTTCGCTTTTGTAATTGTTGGGGGAAGGGAATCTTGGGTGGATATGGCAGAGGGGAAATGCAAGGAGGGTACTATCTCTTCCCTTCATCCTTTTTTGTTATTTCTTGATCCTTTACTAGGTAGGTTATAGCTTGTTTCTCCACTAGTTGCTCGAGCTCTTTCCTACTTTTGAATTTGATTGTCTTGAGTTACTCCCTTGGGTTTACTTTAGTATTACTCTAGAGACTCCCAACACTTCTTGTAGACAATGCATTCGTAAGTTGGCTCATTTGAAACTCCAAGTTATGAACAGAAGAGGCATGATTTTTAACTACCTGTTCAAGCTTCCCTTCTATACTTACAAATCTATCCATAATCTTTTCCAATTTGGAATCATTGGCACTGGATTTATCTTGTTGAAATCCAAGCGAGCCTTGATTTCTAAATTGGTTTCCTACATTGTTAGGCCAATAAACATTATGGTAGTTCCTCCACCAAGCTATGTGCCCATATAGTTAAATTGCTCCATATTATTACTCTGCATCAAGATCAAGGAGCAATCGGTGGTAATATGGTTATCTTGTTCACATAATTCGTATCCATGTTGAATTATTTTAATCGAAGCAAATAAAGAGGCTTTCAAGCTATTCAATTTTCTTATTAAGTTATTGATCTCAGCATGCATTGTTTTCATTGAATCAATGGTTATAACTCCCTTTTGATCTCGGAAAGTCGATTGCTTCTATTTCTATTTGATGTCTAAAGACATCTATTATTTGCTATCTCTTTTAGCAAGCCCTCTACTTCCTTAAATATTTTCCTCATTAGAGATCCTCTAGAAGTTGCATCTATGGTGCCCCTTGTAGTGGATTAAATCCATTGTAGAAAGTTTGCAATAAGAATTACTTAGGTAAGTTATAATGAGGACATCTCCTTTACAAGTCCTTGTAACGCTCCTATGCTTTGTATAGTGGCTCTTCGCCATTTTGCTGGAAATTTGCAATCTCTTTTATCAACCTTGTCATCTTTGTCAGATACAAGTACTTGTCTAAGAATGCACACAATAACTGCTGTTATGTTGTGAAGTTTATCTAGTTTAAAGAATGATACCATGGTTTGGCTCTGTCCCTAAATGTGAAGAGAAAGAGTCTCATCCTATCGCATTGTTTGACATTCCATTATATTGAAAAGTATCACATATTTCAACAAAGTTTATGAGATGGGCGTTAGGATCTTCACTAGCTAACTCGTAAAACTACACGTTGATCTCTCTTTAAATGATTATTAATCTACTAAATACAGGACTTATTAAATTGCCAACTCTTATTGCATAACCTAATATGATTACTTTTGACTCACTCGCTCGATTTGTTATCAAAGTATGAGCATACACAATTACAACAACACCAGAATATGTATTGAATAAATAATAACCAAAGTCATAAAATAAATTCAGAATAAACCCTAATCTAGGATTTAGAAATTCATAACCATAATAAATATATTGGAATTCAGTTTACATATCAAGTTTGATGAAAATAAAAACAGGAAAATAAGAAACACTCCATTTGGAGCTTGATCTAAAAAGTTGGAATTCCTAGACTTTCTTCTAAAAGCCTTTGTCACGATTGTGACTCTATAAATTTTCTCTTTATCATGATCATGACTCCCATGCACATCCAACTTCTTTGTTCTTCAATTATCTAATTTCCACCACTAATAAACACATCAAAGAAACATAAAATTAAGATCGAAATCATGCCCTAAAACATGCAAATACTTAGAATGTAAACAAATACTCACATTAAGACAACTCTAAGCCTATATATACGATAAGAATCTAATCAACACCTAAGAACACACTAAAACACCTTTCAAAACATATTATAAACTACACCTATTAGTTGTATACCGATTCAATTATATGTTTTTATTTTTCTTCAATTAATATTAACGATATGTTAATTCTTGTGTGATTTCATGCAATTGAGATGGAGAAATCTAATGTATAAATAGATCTAGTATAATTGAAAGGAGTTACATGTAAAAATTTTGGTCCTCGTAAAATTCACTTGTACTTACTACTATTAGCCATAAATGTGTAGTGCGCTTACGATTAAAACTAAATCATCAGCCCCTCATTTGGTAAGCCATCAAATTGAATAAGTTTTTAAACCATCTGAATCTTATTGGGCTTCATTTCAATATTATTGGTCTCCACTCATCGCTAAATAATGCTAGATTTTGTCCTTATAAGTGTGGTATAGCAAAATCCTATATAGCAGGTTATCCTCCTTATCCTACTATTATGTTTAATAGTTATAACATCAAGTACCTAAATCCTAAAATCTAGCAGAAAAACATGTGATCAAAGCAAGAAAGTTCTAAAATAATAATTAATAATTAATAATTTAATACAAATAGAGCTTTCCTAATATCGTAGTCTCTAAAAACAATGCCAAAAACTTGATATGTGTAATTTTAACCATACAAAAGATAATTAGGCAAGTGCATCTATTGTTCTTATAATATATTCTAGTGATTACTAGCTATGATTCTATGAGGACTATAAGTACTAATATTAACTGTCCTTATATTATCTAATCTAACAAAATAAATTATTGATGTAAATGGAAATATTAGATTAATTAAAATTGCCAATCTAAAATAACGAACCAAAGAAGGAAACAAGACTAAGAGCCTGTTTGGTTGAGCTTTTATCAGTAGAGCTTTTGTCAGTAGAGTTTTTCTGAGAAGAGCTTTTTTTAAAAGCCAGTTGACTGTTTGGCTGTCAATTAAAAAAACAGCTTTTTAAAAAGAGC
>JANIJH010000007.1:11074398-11106313 GCA_024520975.1 Erythroxylum areolatum | reverse complement strand
AGCAAGTTTCCTCTAACTGGTCACTTTTGGATTTGCTTTATGAAGTGAGTGAAGAACCAATGATCCCTCTACCAGTCTAATAACAAGGATATAACAAGGATCCTTCACAACGTACTCAGAGAAATTGCAAACTCCAGAGAGAACAAAGGCAATGGACAAACAAAACATCAGAGGGAAGAAGAGAACCACTTATGATTAGTGATGAGCCTTTCAAAATTTTCGGTAGATAGCAAAACAAACAAAACACTGAAGGTTCAAAGGAGAGGAGAGATATGGTAGAACAAACAAATAAATATCGTAGAATAAACAAAAACACTCAACAAGCTATCTGTGCGTTTTTAGTGTTTCACATAAAAACTCATTTTTCTTTAATACTCGAGAGACATGAAAGAAAATGAGTTTTTATTTTTTGGTGTTGTCTTTTTTAGTGTGTCATAAAAGTGAAGCCTAGTTGTACATTGGTTTTGAAAATAGACTTAATAAATTATAATTACTATTTATGACTAATTAGAATTTATTATGGTATATTTTATAATATATTTAAAATAAATAGTAAAATTTAAAAAGAAGAAAATATAATTTTAATTATTTTGAGATGTTAAGAATATTAATATTTGTTGATCAAAACAAAATAAAATATATTTAAATTTTATAGAAGTATATTTAAAAAAGAATACTAAAAAACTTATTAATTAATAATTTAGTATAGATAAAGGAATTTGTTTAAGATAATTTTTAGTATTTTAAAAAGTGATATTTAAACTTTAATTAGTTCAATATATTATAATATTCATAACTTTTACTCTTCCTTATCACGTACTAATTTAATGTCAATTGAACCTTTAAATCTTAAACATTTTCTTTGATTAGTTTAATTTAAAACATCATATAAAATACCATCATACTCAATCGATTAATGCTAAATTTTGGTTAAAATATTGAATTTGAACCAATTAAATTATAAAATTTTGAAAATTATTATGATTGTTTTAGTACGTTTCAAACTAATTTTTTATATTATGAAAATTTTTCTTTACAATTATATAAAATCTTCCCCTTGAATCAAAGTTAAATACTCTTTAATTTCTTACTTTTACATTTAGTTTATTTATTTTAATTTCATGTTAATTTTAGTAAATTAATTAATTAATCATAATATTCCTCTTTGTTTTGTTAATTGAAATTAAAAAGCTAATTTTTAATCTCTTAAAAACTATTACAAAAAGTTAAAAATTATAATTAAATTTGAAGGCTTCCATAACTCGACCAAATACTACATATATTTGAGGCAACCAATCCATTTAGTAAAGGGTCAAAAGAAATAAAAGCAAAACGGGAAGATGGTCTCGTTTTCCTCACCCATGCGCTTCCAACGCATCATCCTTCCCCAGTAAAGAGCTTAAAAGGCAAATGAAGAATGTGCAATACTAGAATGGCTCTACAACTTTAATGCCAGCTATTTTGTCCCATTCCTCTGGTGAAGCGACCTCTGCCATTATCTTTTCCTGACCTCGCCAAAGAATCTGGACACAGTATTAAAAGATCAAGACTAGTCTGTAAGTACGAAAACTTCCACCAGTTTAGACACCGAATAAAATCAGACAATTATACACGGTAACCTGTACAAGCATTTAAGATAAAGAACTCACATTGTCAATGACCCCAAATTCTTTAGCTCTTCTAGCATCCATATAAAACGGCCTTTTCATTATATTAGCCACGGTCTCTACTGACTGATGAATCATTAAGTTATTTTATCAGTTCTCAAACAATACCGCAAAACATTACGCATTATTGAGGAACTATACTCACATTTTCAGTGTGCTTGGCCAACAGTTCTATAAGAGTGTCCCTATTTGAGATGGCCTGCATAATCAATGAGAGCAGTAAAGATAGAAAAAGGTCTAGTGTTGCAAGGCCCTCAAATCAGGCTTCAGGAAGAAAGAAGGCAACACAATAAATGAAAGAACAAGTATTAAGGACCAGAATTGTTATCTTATGCCATCTTTACAATTTTAGGGCAAGATAAGTAAAAGCAAAGGCACAAATCAAAGGGAAATCAGAAACTGCTATTGGGTGAAACTGGAGCAACACGAAAACAGTACCCAAATGCCAATGGACATTGAAAGTTTCCATTACACCAGCGAAATAATTCAACTAACCTCCTTTGCACGGATAAGAACATCACTGGCTGGCATTAAGCCTGATGATGGGACACGAGGCTGTTGGAGCATTGCTGAAATATGAAAAATGGTTATTGGATAAAGCTTGGAAGGACATATGGAACTCCAATGGTTGCTGGCAAGACAAATTTATCATACCTTTAGCATGTGGCATCATGAACCGTTTACCCTTTGTCCCTGCAGCAAGTAGTAAACAAGCTTGGCCAATAGCAGCTCCAACAGCAACCGTATGAATCTGCATGAGTAACATGATTTTATAAGGAGTTATCACCATAGATAAAGATTGGAATGATATTAACTGGAAAATTGCAAGTATCTCCTTTTCCTATAATGAACTACATTATAAAATTCCAGTGGCATTTAGCTAATGACTATCTATGTTTGTTGCTCAACATAAAAATCGTACAGCAGATACATGATACATCACCACAAACTGGTCTCTAAGTTCATAACCAGCCAAATTATATGACTAATATCAAGTCAAAAAATATTCATACTGACAATATTGCCACCACAAAAATACTGGAAATGTAGACAACAAATTTCTAGAAAAGATCTTTACCTCATTCTGCATTTGCATCATGGAGTCATAAATGGCAAAACCTTCTGTTTCCATCCCAACCTATATGGCAAAAATAAAAAACAACTGACATGAGGAATAAGGAACAACAAGTTGAAGAATTAGGATATGAATGAACCATAAAAGCAGGCAAGAAAAGAAACGAATAACCATATTATTGTGGAGACATGAAATCTTGTCATGAGTTTCAAGATAAATAAAACTGTTCCTTAATCCGAACTTGTGAATTCTCAAATCTTCAGCATTTATATAGGATGTCCACCATTGAATGAATAAATTTAACTAAAAAAATCCTACACTCGGGATTCCATAAATATTGGCCTACAAGCCTTCTCGGAGGACAATATGTCGTACAATCATCAGCCTATGGGCTTGACATAACAAGTCAGCTTGGAAGTAGATTGCACAAACTGTGAGAATACTGAGGGTGAGTGGTATATTATTTAGTCCTCACTTGGGCCTCCATGTTGAAGACCAAGCACCAGGTTGCCGTCTGTTAAACGTATACCCGAGTGCTTTCTTGGTTCTGACAAATTATCCTTAATGTCTTTGCATACAGTAAGTTAGATTTGCAAAAATATCTTTTTTGCTTTCTTAGATGCAGATGCCAATTTCCTGATCTAAATATCAGCATGCAACAGGCAGACAGACAGTTGGAGGCTTCCACTTCTATACAACCTCCTCCCTTCTCTGAAGGCTAAATCAGATACCAACTATAGCTGAGATCAATCAACCGAAAGGAATTAGATAACTGATTAATTCTTAGCATAAGCTACATCCAACATCTACAGCTGAGATCAACCATAAGGACATTGACACTAGCGAGTAGAAACTATAACTGAAATTTTATTTTAGTATGGCACTCTATCCAGCCATATGTTAATAAGATTCAAAACTTAATGTCAATTCAACAGCCTCTAGAGTGCTTCAGTACAAATACACTGAAACAAACTTTTAATTAAATTTTATAAAAGGAGATTCATATCTGTTCCTAGACAAAGTCAATCAACAAAATTATATCTTATTATACAATGATTTTGAAAATGTCATACAGCTATATGGATGATGCAACATCCAATAAATGTGCATTCTGATAATGAAGAAAGAAATACATCATGCATTTCAAAAGAAATTATTGTACAGAATAACAAGCAACCAAAAGGTTACCGTTTCACCATCATCACGTGTTGTTCCTGTAGAATTTATATACATGAAAATAGGTTCTTTAGGATCCATCCACTGCAAGTACATCAACTCCGCAACAACAAGCTCTGTGACAGCAGGCACCAACTGCATCAAACAAGTATTAATGCACATTCAACACATTGCAGAACCAACTGAAAAGACACAATATGTAGGGTCCAAATCCTTAAAACATCAAGCCCTACAATGTTTAAGTAAGTATGATATGGCTATTATGCTCAGAAATGATAAATGATTCGTCTTAGTTTTGTTTTCAATAAACTGCTGTTGTTAGTATATATAGGTCTGGTAGTTAAAGAGGACAGATGGCTTATGGGTTATTTCTTTTTACTGTTATATACTATTGGCCAATGGTTATATGCTTGGTTCGGGATGATTTCCAAAACCAGCAAGAATCCTAACATATTTTATCTTCTCTCTTCTTTCTTTCTCTATTCTCTCTTTTCTCGAACCTTTTACTCAGAAATCACGTAAGAATTGATATCAAAGCAATGATTATACTGCTTGTGTCCAAACCCACTTGATTAGCTTCCAATTACAACATCAATGATGGACAAAACTCGTGGACAGGATGTTTGGAAAATGGAGGAATCATTGCATAACCATATTAGGGAGATGAAGAAACAAATGTTGGACGCACAAATGAAGCTTCAGAGACTCAAATGAAGCATGGCTAGGAAATATCTGAGCTAATGGAAATGTTCCAACAATATGTGCTCATCCACAAACCTTAGTCACAATCTCAGTCTCCTAGTGCTATTATAGAAACTGCGGAGGTATCATATGGGACCACATGGCACTAATGTGGAATCTCACCTAATATATAGCCGAACTCATTCAACAAGCTGGATGCCATCTTTCCATGGCTATAATGTTCATAACCAAATATTTAGTGCAGAGCAATTTTTCATGGTAGGTAGAATACTGTAAAAGATGAAGGTAAGGATTGCGATTATTCACACGGAGGCAGTAGCTTCCGAGAGGCATCAGTTGTTTTTGAGGCATCAATTATCTATGGAAGATCTTGCTTGGAGTAACTATATAGCAGCTACCCCTCGAAGATTTGAAAAGGAAGCTTTTGATGATCCAGTAGGAGATTTCAAAGACTTGCATCAGACCAGTGGCATGAAGGAATAATGTGCTTGTGCAACAGGTGTTCCAACAAACTTCAAATTCCTAAGTCATACCTAATACCTAAACTTCTCATCTCCTGTGGTGTTAATTAAGAAAAAGGATACTCGCGAAGACTTTACATTGACTATAGAAAGCTCAACAAAAACACCATGAAATATAAATTTCCAATTCTTGTACGTGAAGAACTTTTCGATGAGCTGTATGGACCTACTTGGTTTTCAATATTAGAATTGAGATCAGGCTTTTATCAAATCTAAAAGTACCCACCCCACAATCTTAAAACTGCTTTTAGAAATCATGATGGATAGTATTGATTTCTTAGTGATGTCATTTGGGTTCACCGATGCATCATCAACTTTACAAAGTTTGATGAATGAATTGTCTAGAGCTCATTTAAGAAGGTTCATATTAGCATTCTTCAATGACATACTGGTATAGTAGAACCTTTAAGGATCATTTGAGGCATTTGAGTTAACCTTGGAGATCTTGGCTCATAATCAATTTCTAGCTAAAATGTGCAAAAATATCTTTGTGGCATCTCGAATAGAATATTTGGGACATCATTTTTGTCTCAAGAGTTGCTGTTGATCTGATATGTGTTTTTATGTAGGATCTAGTCATGGAATGACCCACAGGAAAACCTTCTTTTCCCTTGCTAAAGCTCTCCTTTAAACAGACTGAATACATAGAGTGTTTACGAAGTAAAATAGAATATAGATTTTCTAACTTATTCTCTTACTAAAAATAAACTTATGAAAAAAATAAACCTCCCAAACAAGATGACTAAATAAGATAACCACTGCAATTACTTCCTAATCAAGATCATCTTCCTATATATTTCTTTCCTAAGAATGCATCTTGCATATTATGATCTTAGGAAGTTGGATTCAGTTTCCAAGGGGCCTATTCCTAATAATGTGATAGAGCTTAGGTCCTTAGGTTCTTGGGTTTAGCTGGTTATTAGAGAAGATTTATCAAACATTTTGGTATAGAAGCCAAATCAACAACTAGTAGTGATGACTGTTAAATATTGGCATCATTACCTCAATGAAAAGTCATTCATGATCAGTATAGATCATAAGAGTTTGTAGTTTAGGATGGAATGAAGGATGAAGACTCCAAGCTAACAAAATTGGCTTTAAGCTACTACTTTATGATTTTAAGGTCAAATAGAAAATGTAAGGAAAATGATGCTACTAATGCACTCTCTAAGGTCACCAATATTGAGCTTTATGCTTTGGTGCTATCCCAAGTGAAAATTCAAATGTTAGAAGAAATTAAAAACAATTGGGTGAGGGATCTTTCAATTCAATACATAATAACTAAGCTATATCTAGGAACGTATTGCCCAATTTGTATCAGCAACAAGAGGGCATCCTTAGGTGGAAAGATAAGGTGGTGGTAGCCTTTTCCATTCAATTAAGGTCCATATCTCTATATTATGAAAGTTTTGATGGAGCTCAATTTGGGTTCTTATATATATATAATAAGCTTCGTTCGGCTTTTACTGGAAGGACACTAAAAATGATGTTAGAAATTTTGTAAGAAAGTGCCAAATTTGTCAACACAACAAGAATGAGACGTCTCCTCAAACAGGTTTGTTGCAACCCGTTTCAATTCCTAGACATTGTTGGACTAATATTAATATTGATTTTGTTGAGAGCTTGCCAACATAAAACCATCATTAAGTAATTCTAGTAGTCATCAACAGATTTTGCATATATGCTCACTTCTTAAGCCTCAAACATCCTTGCACTGCAAAAAATGTAGCTAATGCCTTCATGCCTAATGTATTTAAACTGCATGGAAAGCATGAAATAATTACTAGTGACAGAGATCCAGTATTTCTAAGTACATTTTGGCAAGAGTTCTACTACTTGCAAGGAGCGGGACTTCAGTTGTCCATTGCATACCATCCCCAGATTGACAACCAAGTTAAAGTACTTAACAAATCAATAGAAACATATCTGAGATGCATAATAGGAGAGTTTCCCAACAAGTGGTCACAGTAGTTATCATTAGCTGAATGGTGGTAGTTATCATTAGCTGAATGGTGGTACTACGTACCATTCAACCATTAACATGTACCCATTTAAAGCCCCTTATGGTTATCCTCCATTAGTACATATGTCTCACGTCACTGGGGATTTCAAACTAGTTGTGTGGACAAAGCATTACAAGATCGAGAGGCAACTATCCATGTTATCTAATTCCATCTAAAACAAGCTCAAACGAAAATGCAACAACAGGTGAATATGAGAACAGTTGACAAGGAATTTCATATGGGAGATCAAACATTTGTGAAGCTATAGCCATACAAACAAGGAAGAACAACCAAGTGAAGTAATTAAAAATTAGCCCCTCAATTTTATGGTCCTTTTAAAGTGCTACACATAATTGGTCCAGTGACATACAAATTATAATCTCCTCCAAGCACTCAAAACAAATAATGTGTTTCATGTATTGCAACTAAAAAAGCACATTCCAATAGCCACTTCATCCTTCTTGGCTTTACTAGCAAATTTGATTACTGAAAAAGCGACCCTTATAACCATACTTGAGAGGAGAGTGGTGAAAAATACAAAACAAACCAGTTACACGAGTTCTGGTGAAATGTTCCGACACGTCAATAAACCAAGCTACTTGGGAATTTCTATTTGAACTATAGAAGCGATTTCCTTTCTTAAACCTTATGGACAAGGTTCTTCGAAGGAACGAGGATTGTTATAGCTATTATGTTCAAAAAATGATTAATGATTCATTTTGCTTTTGTTTTAAATAAAATGTGGTCCTTAGTATGTATAAGTCTACTAGTTAAAGAGGGCAGATGGCTTATAATGGCTGGTTATTTTTCTTTATCGTGATATACCATTGGCCGACAGCTATATGTTTGTTTCGAGTTGACTTCTTAAATCAACAAGAATCATAACAGAATGATCTTCTCTCTTTTGGTGCTTCCTACGACTATTAATAGAATTAAAACAAAGCTGTGTACCGGCATGCCAATATAAACGATTCTTCCATGGAGAAGCAACGAAGGCAAGTCCGGCGGTGGCTTCCTCGGTCGGTGCTCATTATAGGACACCGAGCGTTCAACCTAATTTGAAAAAGTAATCAATTACTAAAAACAACAAAATTAGGAAAAAGAACCCCGGAAATGCAAAGGATTTTGTGAAGATAAACATACCTGAGCAGGAGTAGCCATGAGCTGGGGACCGTCAAAGAGGTCCAAGTAAGGAGGAGAATCAGAAGCGACGGGGCGGTCGAGGACGTTATTCGGTGACGCGGCGGCTACAGAAGCGAGCTTAGAGAGAAAAGGGTCCTTCGGGTTGATAGGTGGCATAGGAATGTAAGCGGAGCATTTAGGGGCGATTGAACGATTTGTTGTTGTTCTTCTTCTGGTTAATGCTGCTGGTCTATGAACAAGTGATTGCTGAGATGAAGAAGAAGATGATGATATTGAATGAGCCATAGGTATTAGTCTGAAGCTAGCAGTCGCTGCCATGTTTCGTCCACAAAACACCTTCCACGGTAATGGCTCAACTCTCTCTCTCTCTCTCGTCTCTAGTCTGCTGCAGGTGGTGGAGTTCAACTGCGAATCGGGTATTAGCGACCCGATTTCTACACAATCCAATTATCCTCGAGATTTTTCACCGCTCTATAAAAAAATCTCTTCCAGAATATTTAATTCACATGCAAAAATAGATAAATAGATAAGTAACATAATAGAATATATATTATTTACTTTGAAAACATAGGAATAATTAATAAAAAATTGAAATATCTATTAGTCCTCGGTAATTATATTATTATTTTTTAAAAAATATTTTTATATTTAACTAATTATGTAGATTCTTTAAGAATATTTTTATATAACAAGTCGTTATTTTTATTCTCAATTTTTTTGGAATAGATAAAGATAGGGGAAGATGTGTTTATGTAACACTCCACTCACGCAAGACACGTGCTCGACATCTTGAGTGATGTCCGAATACGTATCACCCGAAAGTGACATGTTAGAACAGTAAACGGTCGAAACTCATTGCAAATTTTCCTAAACAACGTACATAAATGCGAAAAATCGATAATCAAATTCGGCCCAATTTTTATTTATAAAAAAAACATTTTCAGTCACAAGAATTACAATCATTATTTAACTCATCAACCCATTACAAAAATGAAACACTTGTAGTCACAATAACATTACATTTCAAATCATTTTTATACACATTGAATAACACTTATGACTACACTTTTGATACAATAGAATAAAATATATATGCAGACGGAAACTGATCCCAACCTGTACCTCTTACTTGAATGCAGTGATTATATTCCCATTTGTCTAATGGGAAAACTCTTCTGAACCTAAAAATAGTGCAAACTTTTGGTAAATTTTGCAAACTCAGTGAGTAACCATCATCGATAGCTCACTCAATCACATAACACATACTTCACATCATTGATTTAATAATCATAATAAATCACATACACTTGATCAATCGTTTCATATTTTATATTTAACACACTATAATCATTCATATTATATATATGTAATGCACATGAAACTCACTTTCTATTTGTTACTTTATTATGACCGAGTGCCTTTTTTCACTGGCCCATCTCCCTTAGTGGATACCGGGATAGCCCATATCTCTTGTAGATACTAAGTTGAATCGGATATTGTCCCATATCCCTTAGTGGATATCGGGTACATTCACAACTGAGCCTGCGACTCTTATCACATATTAAGCTTTAAGCTCTTTTTCACTGGTGACTCCGGTCACAACTGTCTTTATCTTTTATGCATTTATGTAATGGAATGCATTAATCACATATGATCAATCAGTCATTTTTACATGTCATTGGACCTTAACCCGGCATTCAACATTAAGTTGAAAATCATTCTTTCATTCACATGTATGTTCACATTTTCCTTCGGAACTAGGTCCGACATTTAACAATCAACTTAAGAAGCTCGTATTTCTTCATAGTCACATATAAAGAGCACTTCAAATCTCCCATTCATACATCAAGAACTTCAGACCTTTAATATCTGAAATCAAACAATCAATCTCACATTCGCATTACACGATCATTCATAGTCACTCAATTCATAATCAAAACAAACAATAAAGTAAGACTATCTAGGTTTTCTCATAGTACGCTCCAGATTAACATTTGCTTCCAAGTTCTGGAAACGTCTGAATGCGAACGTTTATCCTGCACATCAAAATTATGCAATACACACGATACACACACATTAAAAATTGCACAAATTATAATTATTCATTTATGCACAAATGTGTATATGGAATAAGTACGATGCATGCTCAATGAAAATCCCAGGTATCTTTATTAAATTTCACATCTTATCCAAATTCTCTTTTTGTAACTTAATTACTTGTCATTTTATTGTTAGCATTATTTGCTCTTATTATCAAATTCTCATTCACTTTAACTTGATATACTTTACTCCTATTCTTTGAATCACAAATTCAATCATATGAATATCTTTATTCCCAAACAAACTCATACCTTTGGTACTTTGATATCAACAATTCATTCACTAATTTTATTCCAACATTATAAGATCACACATTATCCAAACTCTCATTTCTTCTTATAAATTTCTCCAAATTTTCAAACCTTTAGGTCTATTTTCCATGATCATTTAGATGATGCAAATGAAGTAATATGGCAACACTTTCTTTTAAACAAATGTTCCCTATTGTCTTAAGTTTATAAGGACACCAAAATCATTCAATTTGGTTTAGTATTTTGAAAGTTATTCTCCAAATATTTTTGGACTATTCTCATCCTGAAATAGTACACCATACTTAATTTCCATCCAGAAATTGAAAGCCCTAGAAACTGAATTAGAATTTGATTTCTTCAGACAATCTATATCCCTATCTATCTAGTTTATTTCAAATCAAAAAGCATCTCATTTGGAAATCTACAGATCAAGATATAACTGAAATACCCAAGCATGTTCAGTGAAATCATACCAATTCATACTATTCCAACAAATTTCCTCACTTTCATTCAATAAATCTTTTTAAAATCAATTAAGAATGCTACCAATTATTATGGAGGGGTAGAATAATTTGTTAGGAACCTATTAGTTCAAGAATCAAGTCATTTGGAGGCCTAGACAAGAAGTTATGGTCGAAAGAAGCAAGATTGTTCAATTTGTAAAATGTTCTCAGGTATTAGAGAGCACAGTGTCATGATGTGACAATTAAAAACCAGTCCAGCAATAAATACTCACAGGCATGAGGAAGAGAAGTCACGGGTGTGAGTGACTCATGGGTGTGAGGAAGAGAAGTCACGGGTGTGAGGAAAAAAAGTCACGGGTGTGAGGGACTCACGCCTATGCGCACTCAACTAGACTTGTCCCACATTTTTCACTAGAACTCTCCCAAATGATTTCAGATGGCTAAGATATTTTGTAGAGATGTATATTAGTGTAACACGAGTCCAATGGTTCAAGTCTCATGCTATTTGAAGGTCAGACGAAGGAGATATAGTCAAAAGATCGAAGGATGTTGAGTCAGCCTCTAATTTCAGAAGTCACGATCGTGCTTGTCAATCTTCCGAAGTCATGATCGCGACTTTCTAGTCACAATCCCTTACTTCTAACCTCCATAACTTTCAATCCAAAAATTCAAAATTTTCAAACTTTATATCATTAAAAAGCTAAAAGAAATATCTACAACTTTTATGAAGACAATTTTGTTAAAATCTTCCTAGATCAATACAGTTTAATCATGGAAGTTTCAGACCACAGTTTTACCCCTTTTTTCTCTTTTCTTTCTTTTATTCTAAACCAACTTCTCTAACTTATCTTCTTTCACTAAATTTGACACTTCAAATTCATTTTTACTCTTTCTAATTCATTTCCATTCAACTTATTCACAACACATTCACAGTACAACTAAATATGCAAGTTTACTCAAAATTATCAAAATCATCAAAAACCAAATATCAATCATACATCTTCTTCATGTTCTACATTTCACCATTCTCTTCACTTCAACTTTTTTTTACATTCTCTATTTTTCTTCTTAACTTTCATTTCAAACAATCTTTCTCATCTCTAAACATCTTCATTTCACCTTAACTTTACATTATTTTCGGTTCAGCTCATCTTTAAAAACACTAAAATATTCACATATGTATATGTATATGCACAGTGAAAAGAAAACAAAGCATATATGCTTTAATTTTTTCATAAATTTCTGTACTCTTCTCATGCATCTTTTTATTGATCTTCCTAACTTAGAAATCATTTTATAACTTCAACGTCTAACTAGCATGATGCATGTTTCATCTTATACAATAATGGAAAACCATAAAATGCTTACTTATCTAAAGCTACAAAACCTTTGAGATCACGTGAACCCTAGCTTTTCAATAATACCCGATCATCAACAATCAAGAGTTGTAGGGTTAGGTATATCAGTTATAGTGAAGGAGATAACAAAAAGAGATGGCGAGTGAAAAGTGACAACAAAACTTTCTTTGTGAGGATGAGAGATTTTTCTGAAAGAATGAAGCTTACAGAAGATAAAGAAAATCTCGAAGAAGAAACAAAATCCACATAGTAATTGGGTCTTTCAAATGAATTTGTATAATACAACTTAAACAAGATAAGTGACACATGTCACTTATCCATTGGTCCAATTCCTAATGCTTTTAAACTAGTTTCTCTTATTAAACTAGTCCAATCATCTCCAAGTTGAAAATGACATTTTCTCACAAATTTTAAAGTCATCATAAAAGTTCTTCATTATCATCTGACTCTTATTTCTATTTCTATTTATCAATTTATTTACCAAGTGGCATTTTTCCTAGTCCAAAAATATCCAATAAATTTCAGAAATTTTTCCTAAAATTTATCAAAAATTCTAAATCCATAAGTACACTCTCCAAATCAGTTTTCAATACAAGTAAACCACAATTCTCAATAAAATTACATATCACATATATAAATTAATTATACCCATAATGTTAATGAATGTATGTACAGTCATTTTAATGTGTGCAAAATTTAAATTCACATGCGTGTATGCTGACATTATGCATGAGTATGAAAAATGTATTTTTCTTAGTCTCTCTTTGATCTCACATGTACTGTATTTTAGGGTTCTAACTCTTAATATGGGAATGGGATATTACAGTTTACTTGTTCCCTAAACTTAAAGAATAAGTAAACCATTGAATTATATATTATGCATGTTTTCTTCAACCAAACAAAAAATAACATTTTATCAAGAATAAATAAGGAATATAATGGTGATTCCAGTTAACCAAACACCCCATTATAGTCTAAATTTTGACATCTCTTCATCAACATGTCACATCAATTTATTAGAAAAACTCAAATTATTAAAAAGTAGTGAGCAAAACTACATCATAGTAAGAACAAAACATAAAAGCAAGCCACAATATAAAGGAAGTAGAAGGGATTAGGATAGAATCTAATTTAAACTAGCATATCCTTATTTGGGGCCTTAAGAGAAGCTCCCTATATGAAGAATTTGTGAATTTCAAAGATTTGCCATTCTCCTTTGGCAAACATATGTCTAACCATTCCATCTTAGATGCCTTTTTCTTGTTCTCTAATCAATTATATAGGAAATTTCTAAGCATCTTATTAATAGCCTTTCTGATCTTTTTGGAAAAGCTAAATAGGAGCAATGATATACTTGGAGATTGCTTAAAATAGAGATAATAAGTTGAAGCCTTCCTCTATACAAAAGGGCCTTATTGCACCAGCTATTCAAACTTATATAGATACTTGAAAGGGACTTGTTGTTTAAGGGTCTGAGAGATAGTTAGAAGTTCAGCATTGTTAACGGAACTAGCATATAAATATAAAGAACTCTTACATAGGTTAAAGCTCCAAAACTGATAAGGATTTAAAGCAAAAGAGAGATTGAAGATGTCAAGTTTATTGCACTTATAGTGAATTTAAACCTGGGTTCTTTAGAGATGTTCTGCCTTATTAGTCTAGAGAATATTTCCATACTAAGTGCAAATAAATAGGGTGACCCTTACCAAAGGTCTTCCTACTATAATTCTCTAACTGTTTTAAAGATATTAATAAGTTATCCATTCACAAAAATTGAGAATGAGGAAGATAAGATATATTTCCTTACCTAGTTGGTAAATTTGATAGAAAACCAATAACATCCATTAAGCTAAGTAGGAAGTTCCATTTTAAAGAATCAAAAGCCTTAGTGAAGTTTATCTTTAAGGCACTCCTAATTTATTTCTTTTTTTTTGTCGTTCTTGAACAATTATTTTGCAATGAAGATGCTATCCACAATGCTCCTTACTTGAATGTAAACTCTTTGACAAAGGCTTATAATCTCTAATAGCACATTATTAAGCTAGTTTGCCAAAAGTTTTGAAATGACCTTGTAAATAACATAGCAATATGTAATAGTTCGTAGCAACGTGTAATAGGTCTGTAATCATGCAAAGAGAAATGATTAACAACTCTAGAAATAAGGCAAATATAAGTCATGCCAATTTAGTTAAAAGATTTCCATTACTGAAGAATTCCTTCATTATATTGATAATCATATCACCTATTAGTTCACATGTGCTTTAAGAGAACCTAGAATTGAATCCATTTGGACTAGGGGCTTTGTCATGTTATAAATTAAACATCACTCCTTTATTTCCTCTATGGTAACATCTCTAACAAGATTATGTCCAAATTGACAAGGGAAGTGACAGCGATGCATTATTACGCTACGCCAAAATAAACTAGACCTACTACTATGACACTGATGAGTCTAGATCAATCCCACAAAGAATTTTTGGTTAGCTTTCAAAATGAGATTTATCACTGTTTAGGTTGGATTGGTTTAAAATAAGAAAATAAAATGAAACTAAACTAACTAACAAAAACAATTTAAAGAAAACACGCAAAAATGATGAAAGTAGTGAATTCGTTAGGAATCTAATTCTTTGGTTCTATCTCGATTTACACCCTAATTAAACATATTTTATTGATTTGTTGTTCTTTTACCTCTCATTGAATTATTAATCGTGGTTAACGATAAGCTTTACTAACCCTACTTTTCCTTTGGGTTGTGTGTAATCAAGATACAATGGTTAATTAAATCTAGCCATCTAATAACCTAGGATACAATCTCTAGATTCAATTAGGCAGTCGTATTACGAATTAGGAAAATCGATTAATTAAGGCAAGAACCATATACGATGGGGTCATTTAACCTAGGTTATGTTATCCCTAATGATTATGAACCATTGGTCACTATAAATGAAGTTTAACATAATAATTACGAATTATATTGAGATTCTAGCAATGGGTTTGTAATAAAATGATCTAATAAACGCATTCAAATCATTTTTTCAATACCCAAACAACAAACATAGTATAACATAATCAATTCTTAAAGAGAATAAGAAACAACAAATACAAGTAAGAAATGCTTAACTGGGTTGTCGGCGTTGATATCACCTCCAAACTGGCATCGGGAAGCTAGCCCTCCATGGGTCTTTCACGGTTTAGAGTTTTATTTGCCCTCTTCATTCTCTCCTGAAGATCTACTCTCTTTAACTAAAAAACACCCAAAATTTTCATAAACTTGCCATCATATGTCTATCCATTATATTAAAAATGCTAGGGTTAATGGACAGTTTTCCATGCTCACACCCGTAAGTTATCTCTCACGGTTGAGGGAGAGCCTTACAGGTGTGACAACTTCTCGACTGTGAGAGTTATTGCCTAAGTTATGTCCAAGTTCTAGCTACAGTCATCCACCTTGTTTTATTATCCAAACTTTGTCACGTTTTATCCAGCTAAATAATTGCTCCAACTGACACTCCAAATGCAGCCCCTCCACTCACATTTTTGCTTCAGCCTCCCATTCTTTGCTTCAGCCTTCCACTCACGTCACACACAACATGTTCTTTGTACCTTAAACGCTAAGTGGAATGGTAGTTGGTCACCTTACATGGGCATGTCACGCCTATGTTGTAACATCTCATTCCTATACTAAGGGGTCAGAACCCTGAAATACGGTACATGTGAGATTAATGAGAGATTAAGAAAAATGCATTTTTCATGGTCATGCATATTGTTAGCATATACACATGTGAATTTGAATTTTGCAGGTATTAAAATGATTGTACATGCATTCATTGACATTCCGGGTATAATTGAATTGTAATATGATATTATTGAGAATTGTGGTTTGTTTGTATTGAAAATTGATTTGGAGAGTGTAACTGTTGATTTAGAATTTTTGGAGAATTTTTGGAAAATTTTCTAAAAATTTGGGGTAATTTTTGGACTAGGAAAAATGTCAATTGGCAAGACAAATGATAAATGATAGTAGAATTTACTGTCAAATGGCAATAGAAATTTTGATAAATGATTTTAGGATTTACTGACAAGTGTCAATTACAATTGGGAGGCAATTAGAGTAGAAATTGAATTTGATTGGACTAGTTTAATGAAGGAGCCTAGATTAAAGTTAAAAGAATTGGACATGTGCCCAAACAATGTCCTAAGTCCACTAGTCTTTAAATTTTAGAGATCCTTCCCCCCTTTGTCTTTCACCATGCTTCTTATTTAAAAGAACCTAGGTGTTTCGTTCTTTTTGTTTTTGGTTCTCTTCTTCTCTCCTTCGTGGCTTCTCTTCTCTTCTTCTTCTTGATTTTTATTCTTCAAATCTCCACCCATGTTGAACCTCTCATCTTTCAATTTCTACTTCCTTCGTGTTATCCTCTTCATCAAGCCTTCCAACCTCCATAATGTAAGTGGTTTGTATGTGAAGATAGGGATTCTTGGTGTTTTTGAAGATTTTGAAGATTTTGAAGCTAAAACAAGTAAGTTATGCTTTAGTTGAATGAAGCTAGAATGATGAGTAAAGGAAGATCGATTACTTAATTATGTAATTTTCATGTATGTGTCATAGGTGATGTAAATGTCTTGTTTTTGTAATTGTGAATGATCATTAATGACCCATAAATTATTATAGAGATGTTTTAGAAGTTGGATGATCCATATAATGGTGTTAGGATGAGTGTAGAAAATCAATTCTAAATGGGTTAATGAATATGTTCTGTTTTTGGTTAATGATCAAATATAGATCATGAATTGGTTTGTGAATGTTATTGAGTTGAAATGGAGTAGAGAATGAAGAGTTAATGAAGTAGAAAGGATAATTTTTTATATAAGATGTGTTAGGTGTTAGATGTGAAAAATCTGAAAAATGGGAGGAGAGTGCTGGACTGCGTATGCTTCTGTGAAAGTTCGCCGTTGCGAAGTCAACTTTCCTACACAAACATACTTCGGTATTTTTGGCATAACTTATTCTGTAGTTATCTAAATGGGATAATTTTTAATTTAGAGTAAACTAGAGACATAGGGATACAATTGTTTTAAAGAAAGTGAATTTCAATTGTGCCTCTAAAAATTCCATATTTTTACTTGAATTTGAGTACAGAATACTGTTTCAGTTTAAAAACAGTCTAAAACATTTGGGGTATAACTTTTGTAATACTGAACCAAATTGAATGATCTTGGTGTCATTAGAAACTTAAGACAATGGGGAACAATTTTATAGAATAAAGTGTTATCAAATTACTTCATTTACCTTGTCATAATGTTCATGGAAAATAGACCCGAGGGTTTGGAATTTTGGAGATGTTATAAGAAGAAATGAGAGTTTAGATAATGTTTGATCTTATAATGTTAGAATAACATTAATGAGTGGATTGTTGATATTAAAGTACCAAAGGCATGAGTATAATGAAATTAAGATGTTCATATGATTGTAGTTATGATTCAAGAGAGATGAGTAATGAGTATCTAATAAAAGTGAATCAGAATTGGATATTATGAAAGCAAATAATGCTAAAAGTGAGAATGTACATAAGATGTGAAATTTGATATTATACCCAGGATTGTCATTAAGCATGCATTATACATAGTCTATGTACACATTTGTGCATAAATAAATGCTTCTAATTGTACAAAGTTATTAATGTGTGTGTGTAATGTGTGTATTGCATAATTTTGATGTGCAGGATAAACGTCCGCATTCAAACGCTTCCAGATCATGAACATAATGCTAATCTGGAGAGTACGGTGAGCCGACCTAGATGGTCTTACTTACCGTTTGTTCTGTTTAAATTCTGTATTGAATTACTAATGAATCTGATTGGGATTGTACTGATTTCTGGACATTGAAGGTCCGAGACTTTTGGATACTTGAATGTGAATTTGACGAAATATGTAATGCATACCTTGATTGTTAAATGTCAGACCTAGTATCGAAGAAAAATGAAAATATGTATGTGAATGAAAGAGTTTTACTCAACAATGATGTTGAATGTCAGACCTTGGGTCCGAGGGAAAATATGATCTGAATATGAATGTGCAATCATGCGAATGACTGATAATATAAAATGTGATGCATTCCATTACATGAATGCATGAAACATAAAGGCAGTTGTGACCATGAGTAGCCATCAAAAAGAGCTTAAAGCTCATAATATGAAAAAGAGCTTAAATCTCATAATGTGAAAAAGAGCCTCGGGCTCAGTATGAATGTGCCTAGTACCCACTAAGGGATATGGGACAGTATCTGATACAACTTGTTATCTACTAAGAGATATGAGCTAGTAATTAGGCACTCGATCACAACAAATTAACAAATTAAAAGTGAGTCTCATGTGCACTACATATGCATGACGTGAATGATTGTAATGTGATGAATGTAAAATGTAAAATGATTGATCAAGTGTATGTGATTCAATATAATTATTAATGAAAGGATGTGAATTATGTGAATATGTGAATTACGTGTTATGTGACTGAGTGATCCATCGAGGATAGTCACTCACTGAGTTTGCAAAACTCACCCAAAATTTGTAATATTTTTTAGGCTCTAAAGTGTTACTCCGTTAGGTTAACGGGAGTATAGCCATTGTATACAAGTAAGAGATTGAGGTCGGGATCAGTTCGTGTCTAAATTTTTATTTCTTATTTTATATCAAATTGTGTTTTCTGTAATAATTGTATCATGTGTATGTAAATAATTCTGTTTTGTAACAACATTCCAAATTGGAAATGTTAGTAAATGATTTTGAAGTGTAATGCTATTATGTTTATAAGTGTTTTACCTTTGTAATGGGCCCGAGTGGAAAGTGAAATTTTGATGATTTATATAATGATTGTAATGTTGTAAATGAAAATGTTATGAAATAAAACAGGCTTGATTTGGTTATTGACTTCCACATACACTTATGATATTTTTTGTAAAATTTTTACTGAGTTTCAAGTGTTGAGCTGTTCTAGCATGCCACCCTCGCGGGGTATATACTCTGATATCATTCAGGATGTCAAGTGCGTGTCTTGCGGAAGTGAGGTGCTACAATTTGGTATTAGAGCCTAGAATTAGTATCTTACATGGGCATTTTTGAAAAACATGTCAAGTCACATGCATTTTAGTCATGTCATAGTAGACAGTAGCAACTGATCCCCAGTCTGAGTCTCATGTGTATGAGTCACATGCATAAGCGTATGTCTTTCAAAATGAGGGGGTTAGAGCAACATATATAAGTGATTTCTCATCACTTAAACA
The DNA here is from genome assembly GCA_024520975.1 of Erythroxylum areolatum. Classification (NCBI taxonomy): domain Eukaryota; kingdom Viridiplantae; phylum Streptophyta; class Magnoliopsida; order Malpighiales; family Erythroxylaceae; genus Erythroxylum; species Erythroxylum areolatum. The sequence goes on along the minus strand of JANIJH010000007.1, from coordinate 11,086,574 downwards.
TTAAGATTAATAACTAGGGATTCCAAAAAGGTTTTGGACATTTAGAGGGGGTTAGAGGGAGAATTTATTTGCATGTCAAGTAAGGGTTGCTTGATGTTTATTGCATGTGATATAATTCTCTTCTACCTTTCCTATTGAGCACCCTACTTGTGTTGCCATCTCCCTTCATACCATATTTCTTCATCTCTGCATGTTCGTCACTAGCTATTGAAGGTGTTTAGTGTTTGCTACAACCCAAACAAAGAGAAAATTAGAGAAAGGAGGAGCATTTATAAGGTACATAGGTTGTAATTTAATGTTCTTACATTCTGTTTATACATGCACATAGATTCTGGATTTTCTGGGGATGTTATGCTACTGGAATTTTGATTCCAATGCTTCCACTGCATAGCCATGTATGAGATGCATGGACCCATAGCTCCCCAACATTACTTCCATCTATGTAAAAAAAAATTAATACAATAACACTAAAAAAAGAATGAAATGATCCAGAAATAACCAAAAAGAAATATACTGCAAAAAAATATGTAAAGAATACCAATTAAAATCAAGAATAAAAAACTAAAGCACGACACTCCCTGGCAATAGTGCAAAAATTGACAGTGCATTATAACTATAGTCAAAATTAAACTAGATCTACTACTGTAACAGTATTGAGTCTAAGTCGATCCTATAGAGAGTGTGTGTAAAGTTGTTGAAATGAAATTAATTAGTGTTTATGTTTTGGGGGGATTTTGGTTTTAAAAATAACAAAATAAAACAACGTTAAACTATCTAACAAAATAAAATTAAAAATAACATGAAAAAATGATAAAAATGGAAATTCTGTAGGGACCTAGTTCTTTGGTTCAATCTCGGCCTACACACTAATTAAACATAATTCAATGACTTGTTGTTCTCAAACCTCTCCTAGCGACTAATAATCGTGGGTTAATAATTAACCTAAGTTTTCCCTTAGGTATTGTTAAATTAAGATACGATCATTAATTAAACCTAACTACTGAATAACCTAGGATACGATCCCTAGATTCAATTGGGTAGTAGCATTATGAATTAGAAAAATCGATTAATCAAGGCAACAACCACATGATGTGTCATCTAACTTAGGTTATGTTATCCTTAATGATTACGAGCCATTAGTAGCTACAAATGAATTTCAACATAACAATTACAGATTATATTGAATATTCTAGCAATGGATTTGTAATAAAATGATCCAATAAACTTATTAAAACTCATCTTTTTACAATGCCCAATGGGTTCATACATAAATAATCAGACTATAATGATAACTTGATCATTCATACACAAAACCCAAATCCATACGCATAGGATATCATAAACAATTTCTAAAGAGATAAAGAAAACAACAAATTAATGGAAGGAATGCTTAATCGGGTTGTCAGTGTCAGTGTCACCTTAGAACCAGTGTAGGGAAGCTACCTCTCCATGGATCTCTCAAGGTTGAGATCTTTGCCCCTTCTCTTCATTAAAACCAAGAGCTCCTAAACTAAGTTTGCTTCAACCCCCACAAGAGCCTCCACTAAAGACCCTTTATTCTCTCGCTACTATTCTTTTTGTTTCTACTTTTATTATTTTTCATTTTGTCACTATACGTCTGTTTTTTTCTTTTCGTGGCCTAACGTGCACTGTGTTTCTGCTTCTTGTCTATACTACCTGCATCATCATTTTCTCTTGGCCATTTATGTTTCTGTTGCACGTCGTTTTGGTCTGCGTTTCCTATCCACCTGCACTGGGTTTTTACTGCTCCTTGTTTGTGTTTATTGTTGCTGGCTTCCGCTATCATTTTTTGGTTCTTTGCTTCCCACTGCTACTGTCATTTTGGCCTATGTTTCTACTCCTTGGACATCTCTTGCTAGAGTTTTCTTCATAGATTGCCACCATTTTTGCTTCTTTTCTAGCTACCTTATGCATTTTCGTTCTGATCCTCTTGTGTTGTTTTATTTGGCAGATTCTTTTTTATCGTTGGAAAGCTAAGATGATAAACTACAACTTCCAAAAAGACAACTTTGTCTAAATTAGCCTAGATTAATACAACTTTTCCCCTGAAGTCAGAACACAGATTTTACCCCTATGAAATGCCTAAAAAATACAATGCGAAAACTTGGAAAGTCATGAGAAAAACACAATTATATCTCATTAAGAAAAGAGTTTTACAAAGCTTTAATGAGCATTTCAAGCCACAATACATCATTGGTCTCATAATCCAAAAAATACAAAATATAAATGAACGAGTAATACTTGAAATGCGGCTAAAGCCTTATTTTTTCCATAAACTAACTTAAAATACAAAAATATGTAGATTTGGATTGATGCCTTAACTCTCGATTACTCATTCTCTTGCTCATCACCTGGAGATAGGAAGGAATGGAGGTGAGCTTGAAAGCTCGTGAGTAACAAGTTTATAATAGAGAAACAAGCAAAACCATTGAAAATATTCCTTGCCATATTAAATTTGCATTGAATCCATAAAACACGTACTTCTCAAATTCTCAACTTGTCAAACAATTCATAAACAATATAAGTCATGTATTCATCAAACTTGTCAACAAATCATAAACACATAAGTAATCAGAATGGTTCGGGTAGGTCCATAAACATGAGGGAGTTCTTACGAATCTCCAGTAATAACAGAATGGACTATCATAAACCCACATAATGGTTTTGCATAGTTCATAAACATAATGGAGTCTGTGACGGAGCTCTATGCCACTAGTGGGCAGGCGGGAGAAGCCTTTAACATAGTCAATGTGCACGTGACATAACAGAATGGACCACCACAAACCCACACAAACATGAATGTTATGACTTGTAAGCATATTGCCTAAAAGGCACATTTCGAAAACATGATTTCCATAAGCATAATATATTTCAAATACCATTTCCATCTTCATTCCATAAATCCTCTACAAGAATTATGCACCAAACATGTAGCAATTTCTTAAATCATTTAAGGAGCAATAAACGCAACATTTATAAAGCGATTGAAATCATTTAACTCTATTTATTTGGAAAAATATTCATAGCATATTAACTCATCTATAAACATGTAACCCACCTAGATTCCTTGCATAAAATTTTCTTAAAGGTGCCTCTCCTCTTGCTTCTCTTGCCTTTCTTGATTCCCTTTAACATTGGCAAAAATCCTATTCAATAGGAATACAAATTGAGAACCCAAAAAGCATATTCACTAAAATTGATTCTAGAATACTTAAACTCATGCATTTCCTAAGCTTCATAAACTAATACCCTTCCAAAAATCCAAAGAATTAATAATGAACTACTTTGAATCTTCACCAAATAAAGAGATTTTTGGCTCAAATGGAAACTCTTCTCTTCTTTTTTCTTTTTCTCTTCTTGAACAACCTCAAAATCACTCTTGAAAGCTAAGAAAAGATGACACCCTAACTTGATCTTCCTTCTTTTCTCTCAAGAACGAAACCCTCTCTCCTTTCTCTCTTCTTTTTCGTTTTTCTCTTCTTTCTCTCCCTTATTCACGTTTTTCTCCTTCTTAAGAGCAAGACTACACTTTCTTTTTCCAATTATACCCTTAATGAGTTTGAAATGTCAACTTTGCCTTCCTTTATGCTTTATGGCTTTTATACTTAAGTGACATGCCAAAATTGCCCTTTATACACTCTTACTACTTTAATTCAACTAACCAATGTAATACAATCCTATTGACATTGACATAATAATTAACTCCAAAAATTAATCTATCAAGACCTCATAACTTATTTAAATCATGCTTAACTCAATAAGAAAAATATTTGCATGATATTTCTCCATAGTATCCATTCCAAGTATAACATCTAGGCCCTTTAAATCTCTATATGCTTAACTTATTATCATCTTCCTCCCTAAAAGAGTATTAACAATTAATGGACTATCCAATGGCACCCAATTAACACCATGTAATGACATGCTTGCAGAAACAAAAGAATGCGTGGAGCCAGAATCAATCAGTAAATATACTTCTGAATTAAATAACTGAGCCATACCAGTAACAACTTCAGGAGTGGCTACAGCTTCATCTCTAGTCATGGCAAACACCCTTGCCTGTGCTTGACCCCTAGGCCTTCCTAGAGGAATAACCTTTCTTGCCGCTCCAGAACTTCCCACCTCAGTAGCTAGCCTGGTTCATACTATTTCAACTCTCTTTAGGGCTTACAACTTCAACCCATCTTGCCTTGATGCTTAAGGACATTCCCTGACCATATATCCCTTCTCTCCACATTGAAAACATACTCTAAGTAACTTAAAGCACTCTCCTCTGTGAAACTTTCCACAATGTTCACATTGGAGGTTCATGTATCTACTCCTCTCCATCCTTCTATTGCCTCCTATAGTTGAGGCTTGCACTGAAGTTGCCTTTGCTTGCTTGCTCTTAGCAAAGCCACTACTTCCCACTTCACTATGTGTGTGGAAATTCCTCATACTCCTCTCAGGCATTGGGGCACTCATTCCCTTCTTGAAAGATTATTCCCGATTCCTCCTCTTCCTATTTACTTTATACTTTATGTTCTCCAATATCTCAACTTGGAGTGCAGCATCTACCAATAGCTGGTAGTCAGCTGGTAGTCAGGATCAATACATTCTCCTTGATCCCCAAATGAATTCCTCCCTCAAACTTACAGAACTCCTCCTCATTCGCAACAATATTTGCTGCATACCGTGAAAGCTGGGTGAACTTCAGCTCATATTCACTCACACTCATATCCCTCTGTGTGAGATTTAGAAATTCTCTAGCCTTCTTTTAGACATAGACTTTCGAGAAGTATTTCTTCCTAAAAACTTCCAAACTGATTCCCATCAATAGAGTGTGTCCCCTTTAGCAAGCTAACTGTATAATCCAATTTCTCCTCATCGGAGCACTTCATGTGAAACAGGACTCTCTCTGTCCTTCTCAACCATGCTTTAGTAACTTCAAGATTCATAGTCCCATTTAAGTCTATAGCCTCATACTTGCAGAGCTTATCATACTGTCCGCTCCTTTCCACTGGAGCTTGTACTAGAACTTGTGGCACTTAGCCCATAACATGTGTAAAAGCCTAAGCAAATGCTTGAAAGAAACGTGGATCCATGGGGTTTACTTGGGGCATAGGAGGAGGAGGCGGTGGCACTTTATGTTGTACACTAGGTGCCTTAGAATCATGAACAGAGTGTGGCCCCGCGTCTTGTGGGATATAAGATTCATCCACACTTCCTTGGCGAGAGCGAGATCGAGTCCTAGCTCCTCGAGTTCTCTTTCGAAATGGCATAATCACTCCTTCAATTTAAAATCATTTAAAAATATTTAGTTCATGTTTCATATCAGGTTTAAACTAGTATATATGCATGTAACACCTTCTTAAACCACGCTTTATGTAAAACAATTTCAAATCATGTGAAACAATACAAAAACAATGCATGTTGTTCATTTAAAACAATGCCCGTTCATTTTGTATTTTAAAACTACCCATTTTATGCCAAGGATACTCGTAAACCTAGTGTCACTGATACCATAGGATGTTGGATCCTGTTTTCAGAGTTCAACTTTGGAGTCATAAAACGTGAGAGTATTACCTTGTAGGGTTATTTCAATGGAATCTCATTAGCCATCATCGGTTCATCTTCATTCTCATACCATCATAAAAATTCCCTGTTTGATCAATTGATATAGGACAATCCATTCTTATGTTTACGTCCTCAATTATCACCCTAACATATCACTAATTTTTGTTCTCTACTAATTAGATTTCAAGTTCCATTCAAGCCTAAATGTATTATAGAAAGCATTAATAAGTCCACAATTTATAATTGCACCTATTTTGGGAGAATAGGCATAACTTTCACTAGAGATGTTGTATTAAGGTCATTCTAGGATGATTTTAACACAACTTTCATGAAGACTCAGAAAAGAGATTTTGCCTCTAAAATGGTCCAAAATTGCAAATTACTATAGTTGTCCCGTATACATCCAGTGCAGCATTAATAACTTATAAAAAACATAACTCTCAACTCCGATATCAAAAAATTTCATACTCTATATCGTTGGAAAGCTAAGAGAATAAAATACAACTTCCAAATAGACAACTTGATCTAAATCAGCCTGGATTTATATAGTTTTTTTTCCTGAAGTCAGAACATAGATTTTACCCCTATGAAATGCTTGAAAAATGCAATGCGAAAACTTGGAAAGTCATGAGCAAAACACAATTATATTTCATTAACATCAAAAGAAAAGATTTTTACAAAACTTTAATGGGCGTTTCAAGCCACAATACATCATTGGTCTCATAATCCAAAAATACAAAATATACATGAATGAGTAATACTTGAAATGCAACTAAAGCCTTATGTTTTCCATAAACTAACTTAAAATACAAAATATGCATATTTGGAGTGATGCCTTGACTCTTGATCACTCGATCTTTTGCTCATCACCTGGAGATGGGGAGGAATGGAGGTGAGCTTGAAAGCTCATGAGTAACAAGTTTTTAACGGAGAAACAACAAAATCATTAAAAATGTTCCTTGTTATATTAAATTTGCATTGAATCCATAAAACACGTACTTCTCAAATTCTCAACTTGTCAAATAATTCATAAACAACATAAGTCATGTATTCATCAAAATTGTCAACAAATCATAAACACATAAGCAATTAGAATGGTTTGGGTAGGTCCATAAACATGAGGGAGTTCTAGTAATAGCATAATGGACTATCATAAACCCACATAATGGTTTTGCATAGTTCATAAAGATAAGGGAGTCCATGAAGGAGCTCCATAGCACTAGCCGACAGGCGGGAGAAGCCTTTAATATGTTCAACATGCCAGTGACATAACAGAATGAACCACCACAAACCCACACAAACATGAATGTCATGACTTGTAAACATATTGCAAAAGGCATATTTCGGAAACATGATTTCCATAAGCATAATATATTTCAAATACCATTTCCATCTTCATTTCATAAATACTCAACAAGATTCATGCACCAAACATGTAGCAATTTCTTAAATCATAGAGCAATAAATGCAACATTTATAAAGTGATTGAAATCATTTAACTCTATTGATTTGAAAAAATATTCATGGCTCATTATCTCAACTATAAACATGTAACCCACCTGGATTCCTTGCATAAAAACTTGCTTAAAGGTGCCTCTCTTCTTGCTCCTCTTGACTTTCTTGATTTCCTTTAATATTGGCAAAAATCCCATTCAATAGGAATACAAATTGAGAACCAAAAGAGCATATTCACTAAAACTGATTCTAGAATACTTGAACCCATGCATTTCTTAAGCTTTATGAACTAAAACCCTTCCAAAAATCCAAAGAATTAAGAATGAACTTACTTTGAATCTTCACCAAATAAAGAGATTTTTGGCTCAAATGGAAACTCTTCTCTTCTTTTTCCTTTTTGTCTTCTTGGACAACCTCAAAATCACTCTTGAAAGATAAGAAAAGATGACATCCTAACTTGATGTTCCATCTTTTCTCTCAAGAACGAAATCCTCTCTCCATTCTCTCTTCTTTCTCATTTTTCTCTTCTTTCTCTCCCTTATTCACATTTTTCTCCTTCTTAAGAGCAAGACTACACTTTCTTGTTCCAATTATACCCTTAGTGAGTGTGAAATGTCAACTTTGCCCTTCCTTTACGCTTTATGGCTTTTATACTTAAGTGACATGCCAAATTTTCCCTTTATACACTCTTACTACTTTAATTCAACTAACTAATGTAATACCATCCTACTAACAATGACATAATAATTAACTCCAAAAATTAATCTATCAAGACCTCATAAGTTACTTAAATCATGCTTAACTCAACAAGAAAAATATTCGGGGGCCAATAGAATAGGGCAACAAACTTCGGAGCACTATTCTCGATCTACATAGAGGAGGAAGGTATTCGTTTTCAATCCATCAATACTAAATAAATTGTAGTCTTGAAAAATCTTGATTTTTATACGCTTGATAGGCTAGAACTGCGTGATAGGGTAGAAAACTTAGCATAAAGAATTCAATGGGTAAAATTCATACACTTCCAATTTCTTGTCTACTAGGAGCTCACTCTAGAATTCTTTACTTCGCTTCTCTACGAATCTAGTAACTTTAAAGAAATGTGGTTTAGGTTACGGGGACAAGCTTACTAGCTAAACATCAAAATCACGTGTAATATGTGTGAGTACCCCGAGTCATCCATTATCGATTAGCACGATGATTTTTGTGCTTCTCACTATTGGAATGAACTCATTGGGTTAAAACAATTCGATGTCAAAAATGCTCATAACATTATAAGGCCCATAAGCACTTGTTATTGAAAAAATTCATGTGTCAACTAGTTTTTGATAACTCAAAACTAATAAGTGTTTAATAAAGGAACTCTTCATGTTGTGGTGCATGGATCACAACATTCCAGTGTGCACCTCCATACATGTGCTGAATGCTATTGTTGCGACTCTGCATAAGATGAGCAATAATTTAGGTATGGGGTACTTAGTTTCCACTATTGCTGAGTATTATGGTGTAGATTGTAGTGGTTTAACTATCTATCTCCAAGAATTTCTAAATCATCATCATTTGTGTCGAGCTGAAATCCTTAAGTCCCATAACATGGAACTCTGGGATATCAGCTATAAGATACATATGAAGATTAGAGCTAGTCAGGCGAATTCAAGTATAGCGCTACCTCAGCAGGCGCAAGAGGACTCAAATAGTGAAGGGTTCGAGGAGGAAGAAGAAATAGAAGAACCGGGCTAGAAGAAAGTGCTTGATACAATCTCTGCAAACACCAGGGTAATCACAGGTACACTTGCAGAGAACTCTAAAAGAATGAAGGAGATGGCTCGAACTCAATGACATCAGAGCTGGGACATACGTCATATCCATCGTTATATCAAGGCTCAAGGTGTCCAACTGCCGCCTCCAACACCTTCCTCGCCTCCATCACTATGAGGCCTAGTTCTAACCCTTTTCTTTTTAACTTTAGTCTTTACTTTCTTTATGTTTTACTTTAATTTTATTTCTCTAATTTTCGTATGTGTTTGGTTGTCCCCTTCTGACATTAAGGACAATATGTTGTTCAAGTGTGGGGAGGGTTATGTGTTTTATGTTAAACGTCAATTTTGCATATTATATGATAATCGGTAGGTTGCAATTTGTGAATCATATGAATGTGTCAATGGTTTAGATGGATTGAAATTGATTTAATTTTGAACATAGTCTATTAGGTTATGAAGAATCATTAGCTCGTAAAATTAGTGAATTGATTCTTTAGTTAAATATACAGCTTAATTAGGATTTAGTATTAAGTTGTAGCCCTCTAAATTGTCACATTCATTCATAATTTGAGGTCTTTTGACTTAAGTAACTTTGCTAGTACTTTTTCATGGAAACGAATAGCTAAAGAAGCAAGGTAGGCATTAAATAAAAAATTATGTTTGTTAATTTTAAATAAATTACTATTTCGCTGGTCTTCAGGTTATGAATAGAGCTAGTAGCCAATTAAGAACGTGATGTAACTGAGTAACCAGATCAACATACATCGCAAATGTGTGCCTCCGTGTCAAAAAGCTATAATGACGTTTCAATCGAGCAGCGTAATAAAAAATGACTTAGTTGAATAACCGGATCGACATTTATCACCACTGTTTGGCTCCGAGTTAAAGACTAGGCCCTTATTTAAATAAATATAAAAATTTTTTTTCTAATAAAAACCTACCGAACTTGAAATAGCTTGACTGTTCATGAAAACATTCTTAAGAGTAGTTACAAAGTTTGAATGGCCAAAGAATTATTAATGTGTGTGTGCAATTAAAAAGGGTAAATAGATTAACACTTGGATCTGGATTAATATGTATATGTAGTTCAAATCCCCTAGACACAAATTTTGCATGTTAATGATTTGATATAACTTGAAGTTAAAGTCATTGTCTCATTACTGCATTGTGTGTTGTATGTTTGTTGTTTTGCTTGCTTGAGGACAAGCAAATATTTAAGTGTAGGGAAGTTAATAAATGTGAATTGCACCATGTTTTAGGGCTTAGTTTGATATGTATTTAATTGTTAATTCAATCGTTTGGTGTGTGTTTAGGTTAGAATTGTGTTAGTTTGTTAATTATTTATATTTTAAGTGTTTTAAGGGTTAGTACAAGTCTTTAAGCTTAATTATTATGTTTTTGACTTGATGTGTTGGTTAGTGTTTCAAGGTTAACATTGAAGAATGGAGAAGTTTCAAAGACATTAGGGCTTAAACAACGCCCTACGATCGTGGCAACAGGCCATAATCGTGACAGAAGAATTGGAGTTAGCCCACGATTGTGGCCATATGCCATGATTGTGACAAAAGCCCAGGACATGGCCCAGAATCGTGGCCTACTTGCCATGATCGTAACAAAAGGCTTAGATGTGGTTAGGGCCACGATCATGGTTGCATCGGGTAGACGCATAAACACTCAAAATGACAAGTTTTGAGAAACTTTTTGGACTCTGAAGAAACCCTAAGGCTGCTCAGAACACAAAAGGTATTTAAAGAATAAGAAAAAGAAGAGGAGGGAGCTTTTGCATCAACCACTTTCAAAGAAACCCTAGAGAGAATTATCGAGAGATAGAGAAATAGAAGAAGGAAGAGAGAAGAGAGAAGAAAAGAAGAAGTCGACTCGACGTACTTTCTGAATCAGGAGTTTCCCTATGTTGCTACCTCCCGTCATCCATTTAATTTTGTATTTCCTATTATTTTCAATTTTATTATTGTATAGAATTGGAATAATAGTTGATGATATGATTTTTGGATGTTGATGATATTCTAAACTCACCTTTGAGGTTTTATCTTTGATTTAATGAAATTTGATTGTTTACATTTTATTAGATTTATTGTGATTTAATTTCTACAATTGCATAGTATAGAAATAAACTAAGAGGGTGAATCAATTGAAAATAATTAAATTGGGCTAACGAGAGTTAGGCAATTTAATAGAACAAGAATTAAATCAATTCGATAAATTATGCAAATAGAGATCTTGCATAGGTTTCCAATAGTTTATTAGATAACTTCAGACCTAATTAAGGTTTGGCTAAGTTGTTAATTGAGAAATTGTAACTCCCATTATCTGATTAGGGATTATAAGTTAGGGTTAATCTAATTAGGGATTATAAATTGTAACTCCCATAATCTAAAAAATTGAGTTAATTAATTAAATTGAATTCTTGCTTTAGTTTTGTTACATTTTGAATTTCTGTGATTTATTTTGGCCTTAGATTTTAGGATTAGATTATCTCTCCTCATAGGATCGACACCTTAAGTACTACGCGAACAACCCGTGCACTTGCAAATTATCGAGGTTAATCAATTAAAACATACACACCTCAAAACAACCTGATTAAAATCCTTTGAAAGCATTTCGATGTGTCGACCATGAGTTGTTCACATGTCCAGCCTCTAACAGTATCTATAGAGCAACTTCTCAACTCTTAAGAGGAGTTAAGCAAGAGTGCCAACTTCCTGATAGTTATTCCTATTTATAGAAAGAACATTAGGATTTTAAAATTTATATTAAAATTAAATTCATTAATTATAATTAAAGTCATACTCTAATTATAATTATTTTAATTTTAATAAAACCAAATATCTCATATTTGTTCCCTAATGTTTCTCAAACTTTATAATTAAGTCTAACTTAATTGAAATTGATTTTTACTTCACAAGTTGCTCTTTAGTGTATGATCCGTTACGTTCCTAATATATTGACAATGATTATAAATTATAATTCTAATTCACAATTAGAATAAGATAAATTACAACTCTTTTTAGTTTATCTTTAATTGTCTAATTAAACAATTTATAATCATAGAACAAGATTGATGTCTAGTTGTTGGGGCCCAAATTTTTATTGATTTTATTAAGTATGAATTGATTTGATTATGTGATTTTTCTAGATAAATTATTTTGTTTAAAGTTTAATTAGCATGTCAATGATTGGAGGATTTATTGCTTAGATTGATGGGATTAGAAGTATTAATTGGAGAAATTAAGATTAAGTTAGAGTATAGTATAGTGTAAGTGAAAATGAAGAAGTAAGAATGTATAAAGGCAAAATTGGAAGATCACTTAAGGTTAAAAGGTATAAGGCTTACATGGAGGGGCATAATGGACATTTGATGATCAT
>JANIJH010000007.1:10999929-11011925 GCA_024520975.1 Erythroxylum areolatum | reverse complement strand
TTTTTTTTCATATTAGACTACAAACCATTATACTATCAATGTGGGGTGCTTTTGTTACAAATGAAGGTCAACAAATTGTATAGGCCTTGCATACTTATCCAATGCTTGTGTGTCGTAGGCTAAAAGTTCATTTTTATAATGGTAATTCTATTTTCATTTTCATCATACTATTATTTTTTATATTTATCCTTGTATTTTCTTTTTAAGCTTATGATTTAAGAATTTCAGGTGTTGCATTATCCACATGGTTTAATTATGCAATTCTCATTGATTCGCCAATACAAGAAGTTGCAGATTTTAAAAATTGATACTTCCACATTTCTCATATTTACTTTCCAAAAAAAAATTCTATTCACATTTTTAGATGTTTTTATGTTTACGCTTATAATTACCATTTTTTTAGGGCCCAACAAAATAACAAGCAGTTAAAAGACCTTTTTACCCAATAGGCTTGCCTCAAATATGATCCTGATGTATCTTTTGGATCAAATCAAAAAATTTCCAAGATCATTTCCTAAAGTCCATCGACAAGGTACACACATTTTATATTCTATAATAAACTTTCTTTCTCACCTATTATCTATCTAATTTGAATATTCCTAACGAACATCTATTTGTATCTTTCCAAACAACATGGATTAAAGCTCGTATTTCCTTTCAATACATTTTGCAAAAATATTGGTATATGAGCTGCAAAAAATGTTTTCGCTTGACCACAGCTATATATGGGGTTACATTTACATGTAATTCTTGCAAAGAGAAACATCTAGCGGAACCCAAGTTCAAAATATGTCCTAAACTGAAATTGAATGACACAGATGGAAGCAAGCCACTCATAATTGACCCAGGTTGAGTATAGAAGGAATAGCACGTCAAGCTAATAATGTTAACTAAGTGCTACTTGGGAGGCAACTAAGAATTGGGATAGGTTTTACTTGTTTTGTTTTATTTTAGGGTTAATTACCAAAAAAAGCTCAAATTTTTGTTAAATTTTCAATTATAGCCCTTTAAAAAGTAGCAATAAAATGCCCAAACTTTTAATTTTTTTTAATTCTAGCCTAAACTTCAAAAAGTAATAATAAAATGCTCAAACTTTCAATTTTCTTCAATTCTAGCTTGACATTATTTGTGGTTCTCCAAATGCCCTCAACCCTTTGTTTTTTGTTTGTTCTTCTGACGTCCTAAACTACTCTCCCATTATAGTTGTACTGCACTAATAAGCTCTTCATTTTTAGTTCATTCTCTTGATGCCCTTACTGTGAGAACCTCAAGCATGCGTAATATGAAAATCAAAGGGTGAGGGCATCAAGAGAACAAACTAAAAACAAAAGGAAAAATTGAAATAAAAGTGTATGGTCATCTGGGCTATGTAATCTGACTTAGGTTATTATGATTAAACGACTTCATTTCATTAATCTTCATTTGTTGTATTAATTTCCACTAGCATGTACTAATAGTTAAGATTTCTGAAATACGTGACAAGTCATGTCAACAAACTTAATGAAAAAATTGAAAGTTTGAACATTTTATTGCTACCTTTTGAAGTGCGGGCTAGAATTGAAAAAAATTAAAAATTTGGACATTTTAGTACTACTTTTTAAAGTTCAGGCTATAATGGAAAATTTGACAAAATTTTTAGCTTTTTTTGGTAATTAACAATTTATTTTATTGGTATTTTGTTATTTTTATTTTTTATAAGGAAAGAATTGTAGGAATTTCATGGCCGAAAATATCTCCATATTTCATCACCAACACCGTCACCGCCTCAATCTCCTAGTTTTGTGCTCTTAACCTTTCCTTTTGTTTTTTTCTTGTATTTTTATTTTTTTGTTGTTTTGTTTTTCTCACATTGAGGACAATACATTATCTAAGTGTAGGGAGGATTTCGCATTGACATTTCATGAGTGTGAATTTTGCATACCATATTGTTAGTTTCTGATTAGGCTAACATGGTGTGAACTTATGTTTCATATGTATGAATTGTCTAAAGACATCAATGGCAATAACTTAATGGAAGTAGTTTAGCTTTGAACATAGTCATTGAATTTGTAAAGACATATTGGCTTGTGCATTTTAAGTTTTAAGTATCTTTAGTTAAATATGCATATTAATTAGGATATGATGTCAATTTATTCATCTTAGGAAATTTGCTACATACATGTATAATTATAAGTCAATTGAACATGTTAGTATCATTAGTAGTGTTTCATAAGGATGATTGACTAAAAAAAATGAAGTAGGCTATGTGAAATGGAAAAAAAAATATGTATGTCTATTAAATGAATAATTATTCTTCTCACCCTTTTGAAATAAATATTGGGTTATGAATAGAGCTGGTATTCAATTAAGAATGTGATGTAGCTGAGTAACTAGGGGCATTCACAACAAAATGTTTGTCTTCACATCCAAAGGCTAGAATAACATTCCTACCAAGTTAATTAATAAAACGTGGCCTAGTTGAGTAACCGAGGGACATTCATAACAAAGTGTTTACCTTTGCATCAAAAGACTAGGTTAATGTTAAAGAAAATAAAAACAAGTGGTAGTTTTTTGAGGAATAAATCCTACTGATCTTTTAAAATAACAAAAGTTTTCATAAAGGGATACTTAGTAATAATGGAAATTTTTGTTGATTACTAATTATCAATGTATGTATATAAGTGCTTTAGGTGAATTAATATGATGTTAATAGCTTGATTAGTGTGTTTATTTAATCCAAATTGCTTAGCCATAATTGCATAGGTTAATATGTTATAACAACTTGAATGACTGATGTTGAGGTTAAATTGGTTTCGTCAAGTTAGATGCCATTGTATCATTAGTGCGTGTTGTATGAATGTATGTGTTATTGTTTGGTTTGTTTGAGTTTAAGTTTAAGTTTAAGTTTGTGTTATGTTTTTTTTTTTTTTTTGCTTGAGGATAAGAAAAAGTTTAAGTGTGGGGATTTTGATATGTATAAATTATACTATGTTTTGATAGATGTTTAATTGTGCTTTTGAGTATTTCTTAGATGATTATCATGTGTATAGTCTTAGAATTATGTTATTATTAGTGTTTGTTTATATTTTAAGTGTTTGTGTAGTTTTTAAGCATGATTTGGATCTTAATTTTTTTGTTTCAAGAGGTGTTTGATGTGTGCTTGAGTATATGGAAATAAGAAATTGAAGAAAAGAGAAGAATTGGAATAAGCTTGGAGGAAGACTCATGGTCACGATCGTAATATTCTAGTCACGATCATGACAGAAGCAATCTAGACATGGCCACGATCATGACTGAAGGCCACGATCATGACAAAAGCTAATTTCATAGGTCACAATCATGGCAAGTAGGTCACAATCGTGATAGAACATCATTTTCAAGGGCCACGATAGTGACAGGCTCGATAACAGATGGTTCAAAACTCAACTTTTCGAAGGTTATTTCAGATTTTTGGGCTTGAGTAAAACCTAGTTTTTACCCTAAATGAACAAAAATATACAAAAGAAAAAGAAAGAAACCCTAAAAGACAGCCTCCATTTTGCCATCTTGAGAAAGAACTTAAGGAAGAGAGAGAGAAGGAGAGAAAAGAAGAAAAGTTTTACCCAGCTACTATCCAACCACTCCAACCCAGCCATCTTAAGTTATTTGATAGATGCATATTTGACTATATTTTTACACCATATTTGATGTATTTTGCTTGATATACTCCAAGTGTTAATATAGAGTATGATTGCCTTTATAGACTTAAAGGAGAAGAATTCAGATGAAAACATAACATAAAACGAGGATTCAACATATAGAAGGGATGCACAACCGTGCATTTGCTTGTGTACTTCTCTTAAGCTTTGTATTTTTAAGATTTTTGAGCATTTTGGTTATGCACAGTCTAATGTAGGGCTATGCATTAGTCCGTGCATCTCCTTGAACCCTAAATTTTGCTATAAAAAGACATTTTTTTGGAAAAATGAAAGAGAGCAGACAAAGGGAAGTGATTCCAAATGCAGAGATCCTTCTCAAGGAGTGATTTTTATCCAAAGAAGTAGAAAACATGAGGAATTCTTTAAAAGATCCATCAAAATACAAGATCAAACGTTTACATCACAGGAGTATTCGATAGAAGACAATAAAGGAGAATTAGAAATATGAATCCATTATTTTTATTTTTTTTCCTTCAGTGTAGGTTTGATTTTGTTTCCAATAATGTGTAAATAAACATCTTCTTAGTATTCAGGTTAGATGAACCCTATGTTAATACTTTGATATTATTTTATTCTTTTAATGCAATTGGTTTGATTGTTACATTGTGATCTAATAACATGCTTTATTTATGTTCTAATAGACCCAAGAATATTATATCATAATTTGATTTCATAAATAGAGATTGAGAAATCCTAATAACGAATAGGGCTACCATAATTAGAAGGAGTTTATTGCAACCTTAGAGATAGAATGACATAAATCTTCAAAATTAGGGTCAAACTAAATAGAGGAATTCACAAATTGGTAAAGCAATCCTAAAAATTTTAACCTGAGTAATTCGATTGAAAACCTTAGGATTAGTTGTTAGTAGACTCAAAGTTAGCTATTAGCATACTACAAGAATCTCTATAGTTCAATAAATCAATAAAACAATTGAGTAATAAAAGATTAGTCTGCCAAGGTTTTAGGGGGGGATTTGAACCCTAGATACTAATTATTGATATCAGTAATTTTCTAAGTGAATTCTTAATTCTTTGTTAATACCGTTGGCTATTTTAGTTTACTTACTTTAATTTTTATTTTCTTTATCAAAATCTAAAACCAATTTGTAGGCTAGATAATAGAAAAAAGGTGATTACTAGTAATCACTATCTTTGTAGGATTGACCCATACTTATCGTACTAGCCACAGCTACGTTATGCACTTACGATTATTACAATATTGACTATCTCAATGAAATAGGCCAATCAAGTTCCTCCCCTAATTTTTCCTCAACCACCTTTGTCCAGTCTGTTTCTCCTTCCTAGACAAAGGTTTCTAGCTTATCTTCTTCAATTATCTCTTGCCACCCCTTTATTTCCTCTTCTTGGACGGAGACTTCTTCTACCTTAACTTCTTCTGGAAGCTCATTTCCATTCCTAAGGGGGATTGTCATTTAATATTCTTTAGGATCTATTTCAATAGAATTGAGCAAACTCCCTTGTATCTCATCAAATATTATCTCCACCAACTGGTCGATCAAATTCACTAAATTTTGTATACGAGCCTCTATTACCTAATGTCTCTTAATTGATTCTTGAATGAAATCAGCCATCATATCTTCCAGAGTTAGCTCGTTAACTGTAGGTTCTTGGTGCTCTAAATATTCAGCTGAAGCATAATCATTCCATACAAAGGCATAAGAGTTGCTCCATTTTGAATTGTAGATATTTCCGTATAGAGCATCTTTGGGTTAATTGTACACATTTAGTCACTCCCACATATAATTTGGTATTAAACATCCATAATTGTAGTAAGTACCCCCACAAATGTTGTGGCATAGTATCAACATCGGTTGAGACTACGAAACCATATAATAACACCTCTTTCTCCTATATGGTGATGTTATAGATTGCGAAGATATATTTTGGCTTCCATAAAAATACTATCTGCTCCATCCATTCATTGTGAGTTATAGATATGACTTTAAATCTTAATGTCATAAAAATAATTCACAAATCAAAATCAAAGTACAGAAGTTCCAAAGACAATTAAAAGAATAAGCCAAAAATACAATAAGATACAATAAAAATAAAATAAAGATAAAAATGACTAGAGTAATAGCATTCAGGTGCTCCTAATATCGAAATCCCCAACAATGGTGCTAAAAACTTAATTGAATTTTTCTAAGTTAGTTAATGTTGAATTAAATACAAATGCAAGATGTAGTTGTAGTTAGTACCGGTAAGTACGGATCATTCCCACAAGGACTATGAGTACTAGTAATTATCGTTATCCTATTATCTAATCTACATAAATGGTTTTGATTTTTAATTTAAAATAAAATAAAACTAAAAAAAGCAAAATAAATGGGCAACAAAATTGAGTCAAATAATTAAGGAAGCATTTACTAACTATCAATATCAAAAAATTAGTATATAGGTTTCAAATCCCCCTAAAACTCTTAACAAATTTATTTTTTATTATGTAACTATTTTATTAATTTGTTAGACCATAGAGATTCCTATGATATGCTAATAGATGACCTTGAGTCTAATAACAAATAATTCAAAGGTTTTCAACCGAATTGCTCAGGTTAAAGTTTATAAGATTGCTTTACCAATTTGTGAATCCCTCTACTACTAGAAGATTTATATCATCCTATCATTAAGGTTGCAATCAACTCCTTCCATCTACGGTAGATCTATTCAAACAAAGTTTGCTCAATCTCTATGTTATAAAATCATATTAAGATCTAATATTCTAGATCTATTAGATAATAAATAAAAAATGTAATCAAATCATAATACATCAATCAAACCAATTGCATTAATAAAAGAATAAAAATATTAAAATATCAATATAGGCTTCATTTAACCTAGATACTAAAGGAATTTAGTTGCATATGATTAGAAATAAAATTAAACAATAACAGAAAGAAAAACAAATAGAAAATAACAAGTTCATAATTTTGAATCTCCCTGGTTATCTCCTATTGAATATTCTTATAAGCATAGTTTGATCTTAAATTCTCTTGGATCTTTCGATAAGTTCTTTGTATTTTCCACTTCTCTGGATCAAAATCACCCCTTGAGTTGCCTCTCAAAGTCTTTGGACATCTCTTTATGTCTGCTCCTCTCAATTGCCTCTAAATACTTCCTTTTAAAATTTTAGGGTTCTTGGTGATGCACGGGCTGATGCACAGCCGTGCATAACTCAAAAAGGCCGTGCATCACTTGCATCTCATCAAATATTATCTCCATCAGCTGGTCGATCAAATTGACCAAATTTTGTATACGAGCCTCTGTTTCTTGATGCCTTTTGATTGCTTCTTGAATGAAATCAGCCATCATATCTTCCAGAGTTAGCTCGTTAACTGGAGGTTCTTGGTGCTCTAAATATTCAGCTGGAGCGTAATCGTTCTATACAAAGGTGTAGGAGTTGCTCCATTTTGAATTATAGATATTTCTGTATAGAGCACCTTTGGGTTAATTGTGCATATTTAGTCACTCCCACATATAATTTGGTGTTCGACATTTATAATTATAGTAAGTACTCTCACAAATGTTGTAGCATAGTATAGACATTGGTTGAAACTACGAAACCTTGTGAGAACATCTCTTTCTCCTATATGGTGATGTTATAGATTGTGAAGATATATTCTGGCTTCCATAAAAGTACTATCTGCTGCATCCATTCATTTTGAGTTATAGATATGACTTTAAATCTTAATATCATAAAAATAATTCACAAATCAAAATCAAAGTAGAGAAGTTCAAAAGACAATTAAAAGAATAAGCTAAAAATACAAAAAGATACAATAAAAATAAAATAAAACAAAACAAATATTAAAAAATGACTAGAGTAATAGCGTTTAGGTGCTCCTAATATTGAAATCCCCAACAATGGTGCTAAAAACTTAATTGATTTTTCTAAGTTAGTCAATATTGAATTAACCATAAGTACACGATGTAGCTGTAGCTAATACCTGTAAGTACGGATCATTCCCACAAGGACTACGACTACTAATAATTATCATTATCCTATTATCTATTCTACATAAATGGTTTTTATTTTAATATAAAAGAAAATTAAACTAAAACAAGTAAAATAGATGGGCAACAAGATTGAATCAAATAATTAAGGAAGCACTTACTAACTATCGATATTAGAAAATAAGTATATAGGTTTCAAATCCCCCTAAAACTCTTAACAAATTTATTTTTTATTGTGTAACTATTTTATTAATTTATTAGACCATAGAGATTCCTATTATATGCTAATAGCTGACCTTAGGTCTAATAACAAATAATTCAAAAGTTTTCAACTGAATTGCTCAGTTTAAAGTTTATAAGACTGCTTTACCAATTTGTAAATCCCTCTACTACTAGAAGATTTATGTTATTCTATATTTAAGGTTGCAATCAACTCCTTCCAACTACGGCAGATTTATTCAAACAAAGTTTGTTGAATCTCTATGTTATAATATTAAGATCTAATATTCCAGATTTATTAGAAGACAAATAAAACATGTAATCGGATCATAATACATCAATCAAACTAATTGCATTAATAAAAAATAAAAAATATTAAAGTATCAACATAGGGTTCATTTAACCTAGATACTAAAGGAATTTAGTTACATATGATTTAAAATAAAATCAAACAATAACAAAAAGAAAAACGAATAGAAAATAACATGTTCATAATTTTGAATCTCCTTGATTATCTCTTATTGAATATTCTTGAAAGTACATTTTGATCTTGTATTCTCTTGGATTTTTCAATGGGTTCTTTATATTTTCCACTTCTCTAGATCAAAATCGCCCGTTGAGTCACCTCTCAAAGTCTTTGGACATCTCTCTGTGTCTGCTTCTCTCAATTGCCTCTAAATACTTCCTTTAAAATTTTAGGGTTCTGGGTGATGCATGGGTTGATGCGCAGCCGTGCATCAAACAGTGCATAACTCAAAAAGTTTGTACATCAAAACGAGCATAACTCAAAATGCCCAGAATTTATGAATCTCATTGGCCTGAGAGGTGTGCACAAGCTGTTGCATGCCCATGCATCTCTTTTGTGCTTTGAATCTTCGTTTTATGTCATGTTTTCATTTGAATTCTTCTCCTTTAATTAATCCATGAAGGTAATTATACTTTGTAAACACACTGGGAGCAAATTAAATATCAAATATACAATAAAAGTATAAAATGTCAAGCACAAATATATTAAATATGTATTATAAATATAGTTCATTATGCATCTATCAATAATACACCCAAGTCTTAATAAGTTTTTATTTGCAGATAATTAGAGAGGATGATAATATAATTGAATTGTTGCTATTTGACAAATTTTAGGATCCCCTTGTTAATATTTAGGCCTAAGCTCAACATCCTTATCAATATGCCAACCTTCTAAGTGCTAACCAATGCCTCAATTGTATAGTGAACCACTATATTCAATTTGAATATTTCAAACAATAACCTAGAGCTTTACTTATCGTGACAACTTAAGTAAGCTTTAGCTTGTCGTTAAAGCGGAGACCTCCGATGGTAGAATCATACGATCATGCACTTGGACAGGATCAATAAATTGAACAATGAAATAGGCTCCAAGCAATGTTTTTGGAGGTAGCATCTTAGCGTCGAACTTCCTGTCGATCTGTAGCAACCAACTTGTCCTAAAGGAACAGCTTCCACTAATCTATGAAAGAAGGCAAAGCTTTTGTGTTATTTTTTTTCAAGGAATTTACGAAAAATTTAAGAGTTATTTCATCTTAATTATCATATTAGTCCAATTACAAATAAAATTCTTGGATATTATTTTCATATCAGTTGGATCAATGTGACTATCCTATAGTCAATTTACATAAAATTTCAGTCTCAAGGACTATAAGTACTAGTAATTAGTGTTATCCTATTATCTAGTCTACATAAATGGTTTTGATTTTTAATTTAAAAGAAAATAAAACTAAAACAAGTAAAATAAATGGGCAACAAGATTGAATTAAATAATTAAGGAATCACTTACTAACTATCGATATCAAAAATTAGGATCTAGGTCTCAAATCCCCCTAAAACTCTTAACAAATTGATTTTTATTATGTAATTATTTTATTAATTTATTGGACCATAAAGAGTTCCTATGATATACTAATAGCTGACCTTGAGTCTAATAACAAATAATTCAAAGGTTTTCAACCGAATTACTCATGTTAAAGTTTATAGGATTGCTTTACCAATTTGTGAATCCCTCTACTACTAGACGATTTATGTCATCCTATCTTTAAAGTTGCAATCAACTCCTTTCAACTACGGTAGATCTCTTCAAACAAAGTTTGCTCAATCCTTATGTTATAAAACCATATTAAGATCTAATATTCTAGATCTATTAGAAGATAAATAAAACATGTAATCAGATCATAATACATCAATCAAACCAATTGCATTAATAAAAGAATAAAAAATTAAAGTATTAACATAGGGTTCATTTAACCTAGATACTAAAGGAATTTAGTTACATATGATTAGAAAAAAAATCAAACAATAACAGAAAGAAAAACAAATAGAAAATAATATGTTCACAATTTTGAATCTCCATGATTATCTCTTATTGAATATTCTTGAAAGTACAGTTTAATCTTGTATTCTCTTGGATTTTTCGATAGGCTTTTTGTATTTTCGACTTCTCTAGATCAAAATAACCCTTTGAGTTGCCTCTTAAAGTCTTTGGACATCTCTCTATGTCTGCTCCTCTCAATTGCCTCTAAATACTTCCTTTCAAAATTATAGAATTTTGGGTGATGCATAGCCGTGCATCAAATTGTGCATAACTAAAAAAGGTCACACATCAAACCGTGCATAACTCAAAATACCTAGAATTCATGAATCTCATTGGCTTGAGAGAAGTGCACAAGCTGTTGCACACCCATGTATCTCTTCTGTGCTTCGAATCTTCGTTTTACGTCATGTTTTCATTTGAATTCTTCTCCTTTAAGTCCACGAAGGCAATTATACTTTATAAACATACTTGGAGCAAATTAAGTATCAAATATACAATAAAAGTATAAAATATCAAGCAAAAATATATTAAATATACTTCATTATGCATCTATCAATAATACACCCAAGTCTTAATTGGTTTTTATTTGGAGAAAATTAGAGAGGATGATAATATAATTGAATTGTTGCTTTTTGACAAATTTTAGGATCCCGTTATTAATATTTAGGCCTAAGATCAACATCCTCATCAATAAGCCAACCTTCCAAGTGCTGACCAGTGACTCAGTGACTCAATTGCATAGTGAACCACTATATTCAATTTGAATATTTCAAACAATAACCTAGAGCTTTACTTATCATGACAACTTAAGTAAACTTAGATTGTCATTGAAGCAGAGACCTTCGATGGTAGAATCGTACGATCATGCACTTGGGTAGGATCAGCAAATTGAACAATGAGATAGGCTCCAAGCAATGTTTTTGGGGGTAGCATCTTAGCGTCGAACTTCCTGTTGATTTGTAGCAACCAACTTGTCATAAAGGAACAGCTTCTAGCAACCTGTGACAGAAAGCAAAGCTTTTTCATTATTCTTTTCATGATACTATTTTCATATCAGTTGGTTCAATGTTACCTATCTTATAGTCAATTTACATTTCCATGAAAATTTCAGTCTCAATGAACAGAAACCTTAACTCAGGGATGGACTTCCAAAGCCAAGGTTGAGGAATTGAGAGCTCCCTTCCACTTTGAACGTAACTTTTATTCTCTAGATAGAAATGAAAACAAAAAACACATGTACACAGAAGAGACGTGAAACCTGAAAAAGGAAAATATGGATTTGAAATCTTGAGTTTTTAATTTCATGTTAGGATTCTCTTATCATGTGGCAGCAGCTTAAGGCTACTTGTAGATCCACAGGCAGTTGACCAAATATGAACCCCATGCATGATTCATATTCGATCCACCGCCTGTGCATCCATAAGCAAACTTAATCTGCTGTCACTGCATGTTTCTAACAAATCACATTTACTAAAAAAGCTGCATTATGGAGAGAGGCAATCTTCAAGAATCTACATTTATGAAACATCCATCCATACGTGTCATCTATTTGTTATCCAATTACTAAAGGCAATATTATAATATACGCATTCGATTATAATGTACATACAGCTCGCACAAACATCAACTTAATACCAGACTATCTATCTGTTAGAAAATAATATATATGTATAATGGATGTCGAGATTATTAACACGTGCTAATGATCAAGACCTTGAATGATTTCAGTGTAAACTGCATTCATAAATTCTTTAGTTTACGTGTGCAAGAAGTAGAGT
>JANIJH010000007.1:10915155-10942714 GCA_024520975.1 Erythroxylum areolatum | reverse complement strand
CAATTTAGCAATATGACTTATAACACACATTCCCTTAAATTCACAATTATACCCAATTTCTCCCAAAGATAATTTTTTCTATCCTAAAACACTTTTAAAAAGAATTTGTTAATTAAAACCTACAATAATATGAAAGCAAAAATGAGGTAATATCTAAATGGAAATAAAAGTAAAACTAACTCATGGATTGCCTCCCATGTATCGCTTATTTACTAACATTAGCTTGATGTACCTTTTTCACTCACAATGGCTTATATGAATTGTTTTGTAGCCTTACTGTAGGTTTTATAACCTTTAGGTGGGCTACCTTCTAATGCATTTCACCACTCTTCTCCTTTGGTTTATTCCCTTGAATTTGTAAAAGTTCTAGTGGATCCTTATATGTAAAGCCTGCAAAACAATTTGACATGACTCTTTAGCCTTGATAGCATCTAAAAATTTAAGAGAATTAATTTTGACATTAGAGATTCTAAATGTAACCTCTCCATTATTACTCTTAAAGTTAACTTGCCTTCGTAAACATCTATAAGTGACTTAGCAGTTGCTAGGAATTGTCGTCTAAGGAAAAAGGATATTTTTTTATCTTCTTCTATGTCAAAAATGACAAAGTCAACTGGGAATGTGAACTTATCAACCTTAATAGGTATATCTTCTATTATTCCCCTAGGATGTTTTTAATGATCTATCAACCATTCGAACATATATACTTGTCAATTTAAGTTCTCCCATTCTCATTTTCACAAATGTCAGGCATCATATTTTTGCTAGCCTCTAAGTCTGTTAAAGCCTTATCCACCTTTAAACCACCAACAGTACAAAGAATATAGAGATTCCCTGGGTCAGTTTGCTTTTCTACTATTTTGTTGTTTTTGTTAGAGATCTCCTCATTTACGCTTCAATATCCAACTTCTTTATGTCCTCCTTGTTTAATGTTGTCTCTTTTAATCATTATGTACTGTTTGGTTTCTATAAATGAGGTTCAACAAGGGATAATTCCTTCTTTAACTATTCTAAAAGATCAGGGAACCTTATCTAACTATGCCTCTAATGATTTCCTCTTTGCTCCAATAGGATATGGAAGTGGAGGTCGATACTCCTTGACTCTCTTTATATAAAATCAGCTTTCATTCGGGTGACTTTAAGTAGTCACTTCCTTCTCTTCTTCTTAGAGCTTCTTCTCAATGGTCTTGGTGATTATCATTATTCTTTTTATGGGAATTATCTTTGTTGTGCTCGGTAAACTCCCCTTCGGTCTTTCCACCACTGCCTTTATTAATTGGTTAATTCTGACCTCCAAGTTTCCTATAGATGCGTCTGTTTACTAATGCTTTGTCCTGGATTCTTGAATGAATTCCATAATCAACTTATCCATACTAGGTTTCTTTAACTGTGATGGTTGTGGTTGGAATCCAGGTGGAGGGTTATTTCATTGTTGTCCTTGATTACTTTCAAAAAAATTAGGGTGATTCCTCCAACCAAGATTGTAAGTATTAATATAAGGATTATTTTAGGGTCTTGGGGTCTTAAAGTGTTCCCCAAATAATCCACGTGTTTGGGCTGAAGTTATTGGCATTCTTGTCCGTATTCATCAAGCTTGCACACTTCACATTGCATTACTCTTCCTTGTGGAGTCATAGTTAGTGTATCTTTCTTCTTTCTTAAGGCCTCCACTTGACTTACCAACTATGTCACTGTATCCACCTCATAAACTCTTGTTGGCCTAGTAATTCTTCCTCTAGTTAAGCACCAATGATAGCTATTCATGGCCATGTCTTTTATCAGCTCTTAGTCCACTTCAGGTGTTTTATTATTTGACCCTTCAATTGTTGCATCTATCGACTAACTCGTACTTTGACTTATTCCATTATAGAGAGTTTAGATTTGCATCTAAAGTGGTAGCCCATGATGAGGGCATTGTCTGAGCATCTCCTTGAATCTCTCCTATATATCGTATAGTGATTCACCTTCAGCTTAGGACTATGACAAGATTTCATTCCTCAGCTTCCCAATCATTGCAAAGGGAAAGTACTTTAGTAAAAAATTCTCCACCATTTGATCCCCTATAGTAAGTGACGAACGTGGCATAGAATTTAGCCACTTCTTAGCCTTTCCTCTCAGGGAGAATGGACGTCATCATTTGCTCCATTGATTTTAAAAGTATTGGAGATTTTAAAAAGTTAGAGATATGAAAATTGGGGTCTATATCCCGAAGTCCATCGAATTAGATTGACTGTTGCACTATCTGGATGATGCTCGACTTGAAATCAAAATTATTCACTTAAATAGTTAGTCTCACTATGCTGGACTCCACATCAGGTAGGTTTGGCCTAGTGTAGTCGAACATTGTATGTGTTTGGTCTGTAATGTTGTAAGATTCTTCCATATCCACATGACCTTCCAACCCTTCTATCTGACGGTCTGGTTTAAACTCTTGTAGATTGTTCCTATAAAGATTCCTCTGCATTGTCCTCTCTATTTCAGGATCTGTTTCTATTAAGCCCTCAGATATTCTCCGAGTAATATACTAACAAGGAATCTAATTCTAAAACTAAACAAATTTAACAAATAAAATAATGTAAAATAAAAACAAGGAATGACTAGATTAACAAAAATAACATTATCCTAATATTAATGTCCTTAACAATGGCGTCTAAAACTTGATTGTCTTTTCCTATATGTCTTAATTGCGTATTAACCACAAGTGTATAGCGTAGTTATAGCTAGTTTCTATAAGTACGGGTTGATCCTACAAAAATTATGAAAACTAGTAGTTACTATTATACTATTATCTAGTATACGAGTTTGGTTTTGATTTTTAATTAAAGAACATAAAACCTAAGAAAATAAAATAAAATAGGTACCAATATTGAATAGAGAAATAAGAAATCACTTAGGAAATTACCTATATTAAAAATTAATGTCTAGGTTTCAAATCTTCCTAAAAACCATTAACTAGTTGATCTTTTATCATGCAATTGTTTTATTGACTATTGAATCGTGAAAATTCCTATGGTATGCTAATATCTTTCAAGTCTAATAACAAATAATCTCAAGATTATCAACCGAATTAATCAGGTTAAAGCTTATAAGATTGTTTTATTAAATTGTGAATTCCTTTATTAGGTTTGACTCTAATCCGGAGGATTTATGTCATTCTATCTCTAAGGTTGAAATTAACTCTTTTCAATTACGATAGATTTATTCATATAAGGATTTCTTAATCTCTATGTTATGAAATCAAATTATGATATAATATTGTAGATCTATTAGAACATATATTAAACACTTAATTGAATCACAATAGATCAATTAAAAAAATTGCATTAAATAAAATTATCAAAATATTAAGGCATAAATATAGGGTTCATCTTACCTAGACATTAAAGAAATTTAGCTACACATGATAGAAAATAAAATCAAAGATAAACAAAATGAAAGATGGATAGAAAGTGACAGATTCATAATTCTAAATCTCCCTTTTATCTCCTTGCTAAATGAGGAAAAGTCAAACCTTCTCCAACAAATCTTCAAAATCTCCTAGAATCGTCCTTCAATTTCTTAGAGATGCCCTCTAGGGAAGTTGAAATCTTGCAATGATAATAGAAAGCACATTGACATAGCGTATTATTTTATTTGAGATGTGATTTCTCAACGTGATGTTATGGTAGAAAAGACTTGTATTGAAGACAACTTAGGAGAATAAAAAACTGCTTGAGCTTGTGTAAAACCAAGGCTCGATCAAGCTCGTTCAAGTTTGATTAAATATATATTTTTTATTTTTAAAATTAAAAACGATATCGTTTCACTTTATAATTTTAAGTTTCAGGCTTCAGCCCAAAATTTAAACAAAATTTAAGCCCAATTTAAAATCCTGTCAACTCAAGTTTGGCTTGCCCGGGTCGGGCTTGACTAATTTTGCCAAGCTTAACCACGAACTGTAATTGGAGAACCCTTTCTTGAATTTTCAAGCATATTCTTTTCTGCCTACTACTGGATGCCAATCGCTTTCTAGGTCTTTTTGGCTCTCAACTGGCTCAATCCGTTGTGTAAAGCGACAGAACACTACTTGATGCCTGCTCTCTTAAATGCCTCTGCACTATAAGCTGATGCCAAGCTTCGTCATTCTCAGAAAGGGAAAGAAAACCCTGAACTTGATTTAATTAGAAAATGAAAGGAGTACAAAATTAACCAATACAAAAGGAAGACCATCTGAAGATATATATATATATATTACTTGCACTTTATGTTTTGTCATCAAACTAAACGCTGTGAAATGTAAGAAACAATAAATAGATAGGCGTACAAATAAGGCAAGATTGAAGAAGACTTGCGAGGTATGTATATGCTGGAAAATGGCTGAAAGGAGTATATTTCTGAATAGCCAGATGGCGTAGGGGTAGCCGTGCACGACAAAAATCTTGTACTCAATACGATATTTGGTTGGAAGTTTGGAGTAATTTGGTGGAATAAGGAATCATCAACTTGCAACATTAAAAGTCAGGTGCTTTTAATATTGAGTGTTAAATTAACCAAAGTGTCAGCGAAGGCCGTCGTCTTCTTTAGCATATTCTTATTTGTAAAAGCACAAAAGACCGGATATTCTGAAGAGTTGGATATTCTGAACTCTTTCAAGAACACAAACATGGGGAAATTGGAAATATTCTGTTAAACAAAAGGATCATCCTCTGAAATCACCTATTTTTCCGTGTCAAGTAATAAAACCGTTCAGGTGCGACATGTTACAGTCAAATCTCATGCTAATTGCTATCCTAGTTACGGGATTGGATGCTTTGTTTAATTTTATAGTATCTTATTCTATCTTATAAATTTCAGTCATTTATTTATATAGATCTTTTGCTTATTTGTGCGGGATGTACATAAATAAATTGCTGAAATTTATATAACAGAATAAGTCACTATAAAATTAAACAGAAGATCTGATACCTAGTTACCGTGTCCTAAAACGATACCTTTCTTCTCTTTACCGTTACTCTAACATCAAAAAACCAGTAAGTACGATAACTAAACAAACCAATCGTCACTAATGAAATAACTTGTCTTCCCTCCTCTCGCTACTTGTTTTTCTTTGTTGACACAACCACCACCACCACCTTCTAGTGGACGTAAAAGGACATGCCAACACGGCTTTCCGTTGAGTATATTGGGATTTTTGGGACTGTTTTGGGATGTCAACAGCAGCGGAGCCACTCATCGAGGCCACCACGCATTCAGACTCTTTGTTTCTCCACCAATCCTACTCTTTCCGGCACTTCCCAGAACCTGATTGGATTTTCGATGAGTTGCCACAAGCCTACGTTGTTTCGGTTTCAAGACCAGATACCGGAGATATTAGCCCCATTCTTCTCTCTTACACCATTGAGTTGCAATACAAACAGGTAAAAATTACCGTACATCGTCCTATTTCTGTATAGAGAGTGATTAATAAACATATGTTGAAAGGAAGATAGAAACAGAACATGACAAGAACAAGAAAACTTCAAGTGAACAATCAATGCACTTGAATTTGTGCTGTCAGTTTTTTTCTTCTTGAAAATTAAGGTGATTGTTCTGTTACATTTTCCGAGGGTGTACAACGATCATACTTGTTCAAGGGAGAGGACGAATTCCCTGTCTCAGACACCAGCTGTCATATATCTATTTAAAGCTGTCTGTTTCCCTTTAAAAATTTCTAATCGTTTGTGAATAGTGACGTTTTTTTTTTTTTCAATTTAACAGTTCAAGTGGCTCTTAAACAAGAAAGCTTCCCAAGTTCTGTATTTACACTTTGCTTTGAAAAGAAGAGCAATTATAGAGGAATTGCATGAGAAACAAGAGCAGGTATTCCGGAATGCAAGATGCATTTCCTATTTTATAACGTATATGTGCCTCTTTGTTTCCCCAGCTTCACTTTAATTCATGTTGTTGGTAATCTTTCAAGTTATAAACATGATTGGTTGACTGGTTTTTTACTTTCTGATTTCTGTATTACTTGTCATTGAAAGGTTAGAGAATGGCTCCATAGTCTAGGAATAGGTGATCATTTGCCAGTGGTGCAAGACGGTGATGAGCCTGATGACGGTGCTCTTCCTGTAAATCAAGAAGATAGTGTTAGGAACAGGTGAAGGCATATGATTCAAAACTAAACCCTATTAGGTTCCTTGTAAAAGTTCAAAAGCAATTTATTACTCTAATTTTAGCTCTAAGGAAGAGTTCTGCTTTCCAGATATATTCCTACCAAGGCTGCTCTACCGATTCTTCGTCCATCACTAGGAGGCCAACAGGCTATTTCAGAGAGGTCAAAGGTGGCAATGCAGAATTACTTGAATCATTTCCTAGGAAATCTGGATATTGTAAATTCTCGAGAGGTGAGCAGAGAAAATTCTATTACATTAATAATTGGTAGTTCCTATTTTGTGTTGAGTAATCTCAGATGTTTTTGAACAGGTGCAGCGAGTTTCTTATATAGATGACAATTCATATCTAGGATTCAATCGTTTGTGAGATGCTGCAAGTCGTCTTGTTTGTTCTTTTTTTTGAGTTGTATGTGATCAGAACAAACTGGCAATTATCTACTTTAAAATTAGTTTTAATCCTCTAAGAAAGCTCACCTCGCAACTGTATATTAGGAGATCTTAATCTCTGCATACAAGCTCACATGTAATGACATAATCTTGTAGAGAATAAAAGTTGATACAGAGAAAAACTCCTAATACAGACAGGATCTAGAAATTACTCAGAGAGTTTTGTACAAAATATTCCTTCCTGCTTATGTTTTTATCCTTATGATAACTATCTGATATTGGAATGCAGGTGTGCAAATTCTTGGAGGTCTCTAAGTTGTCTTTCTCAAGAGAATATGGTCCAAAGATGAAGGAGGGCTTCATAATGGTGAAGCATCTATCGAAAGTCTCCAGGCAAGATTATAGCGTAGGTTGTTTTCCATGCCAGTGGTTTGGTTGCTGCATTAACAATTGGGAAAAGGTAGTTAGTTAAATGTTTGATTTCTGAATTCAGTACAATTATATCTAATGGATACTCATTTCATATGCATTTATGCTATCAAATAAGTT
Source organism: Erythroxylum areolatum (assembly GCA_024520975.1). Classification (NCBI taxonomy): domain Eukaryota; kingdom Viridiplantae; phylum Streptophyta; class Magnoliopsida; order Malpighiales; family Erythroxylaceae; genus Erythroxylum; species Erythroxylum areolatum. The sequence goes on along the minus strand of JANIJH010000007.1, from coordinate 10,935,644 downwards.
CCTAATGCTTCGTTGGACATGTCTCTAGTTGACCTTCTGGTCAGGATAATTGTTTATTCAAATTCTGATTAATATTTTTTGGCAGCACCCAAGTATGTGCATTTGTACTTCTTATGAATTAATGAGTAACTGTAAATCAAACTTTCACATTATTTTCCATCGTCAAGGTGTGGGCTGTTCTTAAACCTGGGTTCTTGGCCTTGCTCGAAGATCCTTTTGAGACCAAACCCTTAGATGTTATATTCTTTGATGTCTTGCCAACATCAAATGGCAGTAAAGCGCCCAAAATGTGTTTAGCAAACCAGTTGAAAGAGCACAGCTTCTTGCATTGTTCTTTTGAGGTCAGGTACCTTATTATATGAATGACGTATTGAATATTAATTTTGGCTGCACTGCCTGATTGAGAGTTACCAACATGTAAACTGGCAACAGATTTTATCTGGATGTCGGAACATAGAAGTAAGAACCTCAAGTAGTGGCAAAGTGAAAGAATGGGTTGCTTCCATAAATGATGCTGCGTTAAGGCCTACTGAGGGTTGGTGTCATCCTCACCAGTTTGGCTCCTTCGCCCCTCAAAGGGGTTTAACAGAAGATGGGAGTCAAGCTCAGTGGTTCGTAGATGGACTAGCAGCTTTTGATGCAATTGCTTCTGCAATAGAGGATGCAAAATCAGAGGTTCATTTCTACCTTAGAGCAAGCCATTTCAGTGAGAGCATGGTTATTCTTGTAATACTCACCCCTTAAAATGCCTACACTTCAGATATTTATTACTGGTTGGTGGCTTTGCCCTGAGCTTTACCTAAGACGCCCTTTCCGAGATCATTGCATCTCCCGGCTTGATAATTTGCTAGAAGCTAAAGCTAAACAAGGTGTCCAGGTGCATATGGTTTATAACTTTCGTCACTCTTATTTGTCAACTTGTTATGATGTGCAGATCTCTTGACAATATGCACCAATCTTTGAGCAATCTGTTTTGAAAGCATTCTTTGACTCCTATTTGGGTTCTGATTTACCAGCTATAAGTTCTCATTCCATGACTTTGCAGATATATATTCTTCTTTACAAAGAGGTTTCCGTTGCTTTGAAAATTAACAGTATGTACAGCAAAAAAATACTCCGTAACATTCATGAGAATATAAGGGTGTTGCGTTATCCGAACCATTTTTCTACAGGAATATACTTATGGTATGTATTAAGTTGGACATCAGTTTTCTCTTATGCACTGTTCATTGTTTTTTGCTGATGTAGCCCATCCTTTATTTCCAGGTCACATCATGAAAAGGTTGTGATAGTTGACCATCGGATTTGCTTTATCGGAGGATTAGACTTATGCTTTGGTCGTTTTGATACGATTGAACACATGATTGGAGATTGCCCTGCCAACGTATGGCCAGGGAAAGATTACTATAACCCGAGGTATTTTCTTCATTTATCAGATAAATGGAGATTTATGCATTCCATTGCCAATGACTTCCTAAAAGGTGTGAAGATCTTATGTGCATTTCTGGTATAAAACGTTAACATTTTTGCCATGGCTAGAGAATCTGAACCAAATTCGTGGGACGATGCAATGGAAGACGAATTGGATCGTAGAAAATATCCGCGAATGCCATGGCATGATGTCCATTGTGCTCTCTGGGGTCCACCTTGTAGTGATATTGCAAGGCACTTTGTTCAACGCTGGAACCATGCGAAGGTCGATCTTCAACCTGTCTCTTCTGTTCTCACATCTTTCAACCCATTTGATTCTGATGTGACTGAGTGCTTTTTTCAGCTAAGCAAAGCCCCCGGTGAAAAAACAATTCCATTGCTTATGCCTCACCATCATATGGTGCTCCCTCATTATCTGGGAAGAAGTAGAGAAATAGACATTGAAAAAGATGAAGAAAACAAGCAAGGCATTAGCAGACAGGATTCTTTCTCTTCACTGTCCCCAATGCAAGATATACCACTCCTTTTGCCTCATGAAGCTAACACACCTGTTGCTTATAGTGTATACAACAAGTTAACGGACAATAATGTTCTTAATCAGCCAACAGGGTTCCCTGGGAGGTTTTCGTTTGTCAGTCCGAAGCTTCATATTTTGGTTCCGAGTACACCAGCAAAAGCTTCTAATGATGAACTTGATTCTGTGGATATTGCAAGTAATATGCAGTCAGATGACTGGTCAGAAGCGTCAGAGAAAGATGACCATGCTGGTTTTGCAGAGGAGTATGGGCAAGTTGGGCCACGTGTTTCATGTCATTGTCAGGTCATAAAATTTTTTCTATTCCTTAGGATTACATCTGTTTTATTTAGTTTAATTAGGATCCTACTTCTCTACATAATAGCGTCTTTCCTTTACAATTTGGTAGCATAATCGATGCAACTGGCCTAGCATATCATACCAATCATAGAATGATCAGGGTAAGATGAATGCTGACCAACTAACCATTTAGCTCTTAACTTCGACTTTGTGAAATGTGATCCGTAGGTTATCAGAAGTGTCAGTCAATGGTCTGCTGGTGTGAATCAACCAGAGGAAAGCATTCATAACGCTTACTGTTCTCTCATTGAGAAAGCAGAACATTTTGTATATATAGAGGTATTCTTCATCTTTTCTATTTCTCTTGTTGATATGTATCAAATGGCAACCTATGTAAATGTTGAATTGGTTAGTCATGATCCCATGAGATGCCAACGTGTCTGTCTAATCTAAAAGATTAATTTATATCTGTTCCATAATAGAAGGATAATATTCTAGCTAATACTTCCACTTAATTGACTGCTTGTTTCAGAATCAGTTTTTTATATCAGGTCTTCATGAAGATGAGGTTATACAGAACCGTGTCTTGGAAGCATTGTACAGGCGCATCTTGCTTGCCCGTAAGGAACAGAAATGCTTTCGAGCTGTAGTTGTTATACCACTGTTACCAGGCTTCCAGGTTCATCTCTTGGTTTTGATTCTAAAATTCCACATCTAAACAAAGTTTACGTAGCTTCTCTAAATTTTGTTGTCCCAGGGAGGTGTTGATGATGGTGGGGCAGCAACTGTAAGAGCCATTATGCATTGGCAGTATCGGACCATTTCTAGAGAAAAGACTTCGATACTGTATAATCTCAACGCATTGTTTGGCCCCAAAACACAAGACTACATTTCCTTTTATGGCCTGAGGACACACGGTAGGCTTTTTGAGGGTGGTCCTGTAGCAACAAGTCAGGTACCCAATCAGTTCATTTATGGTTTCTGCCTATTTTCACACAGAAAATGTTCTACGACTGAGATCATATAATTATTTGTTTCATAATTAATCTGCACCAGATTCCCCATAGTCTTCTCATAGTGATTATGAATCTCTCAGCTCTTCTTGCATGATCCTCCAGATGTTAATGTTTTCACAAGTCCTCAACCCATGCTCCAAAGAAAAGCTTTAACATGGTAGAAAAAACATATAACCCCAAAGAAAAGATTTAAAGTAAAGTGTAATCCATAACAGTGAACTCGTTTATGAACCTCTCAGCTCCCCACGCATCAGCATCCAATACTTGAGGTCTGCCTAGTCCTCAACCTACGCCCCAAAGAAAAGCAGAGGTAAGAACAAATAATGGCCCCAAAGAAACCTAGCTCTGAACTCTAGATATAGTCCCCGACCTCTATCATTTTGTCATCCAGACTTGTACTTTATTTTCTTCCAAGATCGGAGTATGTTAACTGGTATAATTCCACTGATAACCCAGCTATTTCTCTTTGATAGTTGAGCAACATATTTTTGGAATTCTAATGTAATTCTTTCAATTTCCAAAAAGAAAACATATTCTTGGAATCATGAGGGCTGTTATCTACTTTATTCTTGATTGAGCAATTGCACTTATTTTTATTTTGTTGCAAGTGGTTGAAATTTGGGATTTAACTTTCAGGTTTATGTGCATAGCAAGGTTATGATTGTAGATGATCGTGTTGCCATAATTGGATCATCTAATATCAACGATAGGAGTTTGCTTGGTTCCAGAGATTCGGAGGTACTACTATTACATTTTATTATCCTCGTGCTTACCTTCTTCGGTTTATCATGATGCATCAGATTGTGAGTTGAAATATTCTTAGAAGATGAAGTATTCATTTGAGTCATCATGTTTCATTGTGCCATTATATTTCTTGGTTCAGATTGGAGTAGTTATTGAAGATAAGGAGTTTATTGACTCATCTATGAATGGCGAACCCTGGAAAGCTGGAAAATTTACATTTAGCCTGCGAGAAGCACTATGGTCAGAGCATCTTGGTCTAAAAGCAGGAGAGGTTTGTAAAAACTAAGTTGATCGATATGAATAAATTCATTGTTCTCTCATACAGAAATAGTGTCTAAGTAAAGATACTAATGTTAGGGCTTTGTTTATCAAATAGCTAACCAGATATCAAAGTTTCTATTCCTTATTGCTTGTATACAAATTTCCAATCAATGACTGACAATACTTAAACCCAGGTTGATCGAATCAAAGACCCTGTTGTGGAGACAACTTATACAGATTTATGGTTGGCAACTGCTAAGGTGAGATGTTGGAAAGTATTCATGTTATTTTCCACTGGCTTGATGTTTTCAACTTATTCGTGCCTTCAAATACCATCCCTTTCCTAACAAAATATAGGATCTTTCTTCCGGAAGAGTTTGCATCAATAAACTATCCCAATGCGTTACTAAAAAAGATACCATTTTGAGGGGAAGAAAGAAAAAAGATGCTTTGCATCCCATTGACAAGATTCACTTACCATATATATATTTGGCTTTACACGTTTTCTTTCTTTCTGGAGAGCTAATAACTCTTTGCTGTCAGGAAAATTCAATGATTTATAATGATGTTTTCGCTTGTCTTCCCAATGATCTTATACACTCGAGGTAGAGTTGAAACATGAAGATTTTATATTCTTCTTCATTTGAAACTCTCTAAGACGCATTCTCTTCTGTTCCCACCAAGCAGATCTGCTCTCCGACAAAGCATGCACTCCTGGAAAGAGAAACTTGGTCATACTACCATTGATTTAGGAATTGCGCCGAATAAGTTAATAACTTATGAAGATGGAGAAGCTAAGAAGATAGACCCCATGGGGAGACTGAAATCAGTAAGGGGTCATCTTGTTTCATTTCCCTTGGATTTTATGTGTCAAGAAGATTTAAGACCGCAATTCAATGAGAGTGAGTTCTACGCATCTGCGAAAGTATTCCACTAAATTATAGTCTTTTCCATAGACGAAATGTACAGAAGCTTTACATGTTCTCTGCACTATGGTTTAGCTGATGCCATAAGTAGTGGCGGCTAGGACAGAAGACGCGGGGAGACAACAAGAAGCATAACCACTAACACTAACATAAGAAAGGTTAAACCAAACAAGTGCCACAGTGCCTGAGATATGTTCTCTGCAAAGCATTTGCACACGATTGGTTGAGAAAAAATAGGTGCATACGTAATTCAGCCTTAGCTTATGGCTGTGGTGATTCTTACCCTTTAGTTTCACTTTTATTTGTTATGTTTGTGATTTTCTATTTTTGTTTCTTAATTTTGATTTGTATTTTTTCAAACAAAAACATAAATTTATTTAGGTATTAATATTAAAGTGGTTATAGATAAATTAACTTTATAAACTAATTAAGTTCATTTTATTTTAAATAGATAATTAAATGAGTAAAGATTTATTAAAAAATTTATGTAGGAATTAATATTGATTTCTTAATATATTTTAATTATTAAAATTAAAATACATTAGTGTTTTATGTAGGACTTTTTAGTTTTTTTTTAAGACTCAGGCCAAGGTTGGATCAAGTTTAAGCCACCGAGTGAGCTTAGAATGAAATTTCAATCTTAATAAAAACATCTAAAGCTCATTTATATTTTTGATAATTTACAAAGTTAAATAAATACATTTTTATTTCTATGCTAAAATGATTAAAAATTACAAAATAGGTTTTCCAATTTGATCAATTAAATATTCTAATTTAGGAGTCATTTGATTTCACTTCTATTTTTTAATTTTTAATTATAGTTTTTAGTTTTTTTTAGTTTGGTGTATTTTGTACAAAAATAAAAAAAGATAACTATAATTAATTTTAATATAATTATATTTTTATTACTAGTACTAAATATTAAATAAAATATAAAGATGATTAGTTTGTCTTTAATTAATATATGTCATTACTAATCAACTTAGATTTCAATTATGATTAGACATCATCTCTGAATCTGATTATTCGTACAGCCCATTTGAAGTTGCAAGATGTCCTTATATACAAAAATGCCTTTTCATCCATGTTTCTATAATTGATTAAACGGAAAGAGTCTAGGTGAAAGTTTCAATTATTTGATTCATGCATCGAGATTCGACAGATGAAGTATATGATTAGATAACAACGTAGATAAAAAGGGCTAAACATAAGCTTTTCCAAAGAAAGTCGCAAGAACTTCCTATGTTAGGGTAAAATCGAATCAATGTATTCTTAGACTATCATGATTTAAAAGAAATTTCAATTAATTAATCTAAAAATAGGAGTTATGTATTTTAAGAGCGAATGTAATTATATCCTAGGAATTGTTACCAGTCTAAGAAGTACATGTTAAATCAGAGTAAATTTAAATATAGCATAATCCTAAGAAAAACTTTAAATAAATCTAATTTATTCATAATTGATTTATTTCTTGTTCATTAAATTATTTTTTTGTTTATATTTATCGATTATTTTATTTTCATCTTCAATTAACCATAATCTTTGGTCTAGCTTATTAAGTTTGTGAATATCTAATAATTGATTGACCGTTTTTACGGGATCTGCCAGTACTTACTAATTCTAAATATAATTAAGTCGCGCACTTGCAGTAAAACATTAGATATAAAGGATCAACAAAAAAGAATGAGAAAATAGATATATAAAGCTACCATCCATTATACTTAGACATAAGAATTTTAGAGCATTCATAACAAATTTGGTGCGAGTTTAATGTAGATCATGATCGACTTTGTAGACCTTGAACTCTAAATTATAGAAAAGCTTCATACCCTTAAAGTAGTCTCACAGTTGAAGTTCAAGGGGTAGTTGATAGATATATGTCAAATCCCTTTGGGTTTATAGTTAGAAGAGAGGCTGAATTCCCAAAAGTTTCTCAACATTTTCATATGATCCTCATCTCATATGTCCTTAATAATTATACAAACATTAATTATTCCTAAGAAGAGGGCACCTTTTCATTATTGGAGGCCAAACACTAAAAAGCACTCTAGCATTTTGTTATGTAGGTCTAGCCAGAACAACCCCATACCCAAACAGATACTATATCTCCGCCCGCACGGGTAGCTCAGTTGGTCATTGGAAAGGAAAATTGAGTTTGAGGTCGTGGGTTCGAGTCTCGGCAGTGGCAGTGTGGGAGTTCATCCAATGTGGTGACTCCTTTTACGCACCGAGTACTGGGTCGCCTTTCCGAGAAGCTGGCTGGAATCAAACCGTGATTAACCTCCCTCATATAATGTCGGGCCGGAGTGTGGGGACGCCTAGGGTGAGCATTCCACCTTTTTGAGTTTGAGATACTATATCTCCAACTAATTATAGCAAGCCTAGCATTGAACGTTTGAGCCTCAATCTATACTCATGTCATATCTTTAACTTATAGTACATACTAGGCATAGTTTTGGATATAAAAGACAAAATCTAGACTCATTTCATATATCTAACTCACTATAGAAAGTCCAATCTCCCATGCTTAAAACGTTTCACTCAAAATTCATTATCTATATAAAATATATATTTTGTCTAACTCATTAGTTAAATATACAAATTATTTAGCTTTCTTATTTTCTCTCTCAGCTAATTATTTTATATTATATTCACCCTCTAAAAATATATCAACTTTCTTGTATTCCAACATTATCTCTATTATTTTATTATTTCTCTCATCGTTTCCAATTCAACCAAATCATCCTCCAAATTTCTTCTAAGTTTCATATAATAAACTTTCTCCAAGTTTTGATATCAATTGTAATCTCGTTATAATCCATATGAGCGAATTAAGAATACCTACTAGAAAGACTAATCCAACCCATAATAATGTACCAAAAAAACAACATTTTTGTTACTTGATCAATCATCAGGAGAAGCAAAAACAATAGGTACTCTAATTAATACGGTTGAGAAAGGAACAATTAATGCAAAAATAGCCTATTGGAAAGCAATAGTCATGTTTATAATCTTCCAAACTATCAACAAAAGAACTATACTATTTGATCCAAAAAATTGAAAAAAAAAAGGCATCATAGGAGGATTATACCTTGAATCCCTTGATTCTATATGACTTATTACTACCCTTTTTTCGTTGTATTCAAACATGAGATCGAAAGTGGTTTCTTCCTTCACAAAAGGTCATATATTTTATGCCAAGGCTAAAACCAAGGTTAAAGCAATGTAGTTTTATATAGGCATGTATAAACTTTACTGAGGAATTGTTGCCCCTCCTAACCTCCTAAATTCTTTAAACATTACTATTGTAATATGTTTTTTAGATAAAAAAAATTATAAATTTATATTTGTTTTCTATTTTATTATTTCTCTTATTGAATCAATTTTTATTAAAAAAAATCTTATACTTTAGTCGATTTTATAATACTAACTCAAACTTTAAAAGATAACATGAAAATGCTCCAAATTTTAATTTTTAACAAAAATAACCTGATGCTAAGTTTGTCGTCAATGTAAATGGCCACATTATTTTAATATTTTTGCGACATAATTATCACATACTATATTTATATCATACATAAATTTTATTATTTAATAAATTAAAATTATTAAAAACTCTAAAATAATTATAAAGTCAAATATATGGAGTTTGTAATTATTTTAAGATTTTTGACATTAAATATATCTGACACAAATACAATATGTGTAGCACTCAATTTCTTTCTTTAAATTGAGTGATTGCACATAAATTTAATTATATTGGTGCAATATAACTCCTTAGTTTGACGTTATCTAAAAACTGGTGCACACGTATTCCATGATTTATAGTATAGATATCTAATGCAAACTGAAACTTAATGTGTTAAAAAGTATATTTATTTTAGATTTCTTTTTGTTAATATGTAGATTTGTTGGTTAGATGTGGGGCATATCAATTACATTGATATATTGATGACAATTAAAAAAGAAGCAAGTCATTTTAACATTTTTATCATATCACAAATTGAGGGTTTTAACAGGGTGAACTTGCTGAGCAAGTGGGGAAGGGTGGTGGAAGAAGACGCAAATGGCTGATATGTCATCCATCGCCATGCCCTTCCTCTTGCGTTTCCATGCATGCGCAGCACACTCCGCCAAGCGCTTAGCTGCTTTTGCCCTGTTTGGAGTTGAGGAAACAATTTGAACAGCTTCTTGATTGGAGATCACATCCCATACCTATACAAAAGCGAGTGATTTGTATCATCACAGTCCTTTGTAACTATGTAATCCTTGGCTTAAATTCCAGATATCACATATGAGAAACTACACAACTATTATGCATACCCCATCAGTAGCTAATATGACGAATTCATCTCTGCTGGTTATGTGCCTTTGCATAACTTCTGGCACCGAAGTTACTCCATAATCCTTTACACAGTAATCTCCAAAGGCTCTAGACATTGCCAGTCCAGGTGATTCCTCATCTGGTAGCCAAACTCTATGTACCCCTGGCTCATCAGCCAGACAGAAAACTCGGCCCTTGCACTGAAGTATCCGTTCAGCTTCCCCTGCATATACGTTGTGTATTATTATTACCCTAAGAACCACCTGGTTTTCGGTATTTTTAAACGGTGAGGGAAGGAGTGGGGAGCGACTAACCAGGTAAATTGGGCTTCATATCCTCAGTAAGCTGAACAGGCACCAAGCTTCCATCATCCAAAGTCGTAGCTAAAACAGCCCTCGAATCACCAACATTTGCCACAAAGATGATTTCTCCCTAGGAAATAATACATCAATGTCATCCATGAGAACACAACAATCGCAAAAATTGTATCGCACTCTGCTCTTGATTATAATATAATATGCTTCCTTCCGTCTGTCATATGTTAGTGTTACAGAAGCAAAACGAATGGAAATCCTCTAACCTGTCGGACAATTGTCAGGGCAGTTGTTCCACTGTCGAAAGAATCAATCTTACGGTACTCCTCTAGCTCCTGATCAACGGCAGCACAAGTCTTTAGATATGAACGTTTCCATACATTGAATCTTTGATGTTTTTTATCTGTTTCCAGGTCCATGTCTGGATCAAGTGCAGCTTGAGCAAGTGCCTCCTGCCAATTACACAACAGAGACGAAGGCATGGATTCTCGTACCTTCTTCGCCACATAATGGCCCCATGGACCATGTCCATCAAATATGCCGCAAAACATCATATCTTCTTGACATCCAAACTCCTTCATCCATTTTATTGAAAGAAACAACCATCATTCATATTGTAAAACACACAGAAAGAAGAAAACATCAAGCATTCAAACTCAAAAGGATTGAGTGAATGTGTATGTAGAAACTAAGAGGAGGCTTAGTTTAGCTTGTTCTCCTTAGCCATTAAACAATTGAAATAAGCAGACAATCATCTTCCAACTACACCAATTTATAGTGCTTACCTCCCACACAATGCAGCAATCTTGGTTCACACCTTTTTCACCTCTTTTTGAAAAAACTGAGGCTAAATTTCTTGAACCAGAAAGGTTCACAAAGCCAGAAGATCGCAATAACAGGTCATTTTTCTTTGCTTCTTTCGCCATTGCTTCCACTGCCTCCCTTCCATCACAACTGCCCTTATGCTTCCCTTTCCTTAAAGACAACAATCCACCGAACATGGAGGATATGCGCCCCATTGTGTAATGTTCACTTCAATGGCCACCACACCCACCGAGATATGGAGTGTTTCTATGCTTTTGTAGATTCAAAAGCCTGAAAGCTCCAACGTAATAATAAACAACACATAAGAACCACAATTCTAAAAACAAAAAACTATACAGGATTCTCAAGAAAAGAAGCCTTTTGCAGGATTCTCAAGAAAAGAAGCCTTTTGTAGGCTTTTTAGAACTACAATTTCCTGAGTGCCAAAAGTTGTTTTAAGATTGGATTTCATACGGGAAACGGAAGGAAAGGACTTTGTCTGAGTCAGAAAGTTGAAATCCCAATTTAATAACAGTCTGCAAGTCTGTGAATCTGAGAGACATCACAGTGAAAATCCAATCTGACATGGATTTCCAAAATCCCATCTGAAATTTTATAGATAAGCAACAATGAAGTAACCATAGCCAACTCATTGTACTTTACTTTTTTAATTTGTTTACCGAAAAATTACACCCAACGTGGTAGAATCACCAACCCTTTGGCTCAGCTGAGCTCAGATTATCAATGAACAGTTCAATTCTTCCTTCTTTTTTTTCTTTTTGATATTTTTAGCCCATTTCACCTATAAATCAAACAAATGTTTGACCCTTTCTTCTACATTGTTAGGAACTGAAGACACGAAATGGAGTAGTGTCAGTTTACAGAAAACGAAACCATCGTTTCCATCTGAATTCTAATTTATAAGCACAATCTGTTTTAGGAACAAAACGTTATCCTGCTCTGTTCTATTATTACCTGTGAAATATACCATCGGAAAGAATATGGTTGAAAGCTCTGTTTCAAGAATTTACATCGTTAAGAAACAACAATCTGCTTCAGTACAAGTAATAACTACTGGCACAAAGAGAAACTTTGAGAAAGTTCAGTTTGGAAAACTTTCCCAGAAACCCAACAAATCAATTATAAAAGTTTTGCCAGAAAGGGGTAAAGAGCAGCTCAGATGATGGTTTCCTATACATATCTATATATAACAAGCTAAGAAAGCAACACCAAGAGCGTAGAAAAAGAAAAACCTTTATCCAATTCATAACTTGTTGAAAAGAACAAGAAAGGTAAACTATTTAACGAAAGAAGATGACACGACACCTTGGAGGAAAATAAATCAGAGTTGGGGAATCTGATGGAAGAAGCTTGAAGAGAGAAGCTGAGAGAGAGAGAAGCTGCCATAGTGGGTGTAACAAGGAGAAAGGAAACGAGAAATGTTGTTGTGTGGCTGTGGCTGCGTTGCCAGCATTTTACCAAAAGGCTTTTTCCGTTGACAGTCACTGTTTCTTTCTTGTGTATTATATACATTATTCAAAGATAGCTGTTCATTAAGCTAACTGATAAATAAAAGTAAGCAAACACGTGGTGAATTTTAATTTGAATCTATAAGACTATAACAAATAAATTAAGCCTGATTTGCTTGAATGAACAATCTCAATGTCAATGACAGGGATGATCAATTATTTTTATCATAATTGTACTTTCCTAAAAGGACCTGGGTGTTCAATCAAAACTTTTTTTTTCACAAAATATTTTAGGCAGATTTTAATTATAAGAATGTAACTTTAAGCTATTCATATCTAGATTAATCTTTTTTCAAACTAGGTAGGTTCTTTGCGGGAAGTAAAGTTTTGATTCCATGTTTTAAACGACTACATACATGAGGAAGATTCGAACTTACAATCTCACTTAAATCAAAAGAGTCATTTATCAACCCACCTTCAACGGGAGTTAATCAAAACTATTTTTCAACCGTTCATCTCATAAACATGAGGAGACAGATAAGGAGGGCTTTTCTACAGAAGCAGAACTGCCGTGTGTCTAGTATGTTCAGGAACCTTTTACATTCTTTGGGCTGAAGGGCAGTGGGGGATGAGGTGGTGGTCCCATACCCACCAGCAGCCTCAGTCTCCATGTTCACAGAGACAGAAAGGCAAAGACTTTGAGGACTCAAGACCCACGTGCTAATGTCACAACGTTTTACTTTTACCCACAAAGATCTGTGGATTTGGAGACGTGGCCGGTAACGTTTCACCTTGCTAATGACATTGACATCTCTCTTTCTCTGGGTTAACCTGCGCTTTTTTTTTTTTTATAGGTAAACTAAAGATTGAATCAACTCAACTTGCAGGCAAACTGAGTCAACCCAACTTGCATTAGTTAGCCCGACTTACGCAATGGCCCGTACGAGTATTAACTTACCAAACATGGTATTCTATTCGAGGATTCAACAACCAGTTGATGAATTAATTAAGTCGGTGATGCATGGGGCGGGGATCAAAGCCCCAGCAGATCTGCCACGCAACAGTGAACAAGCCTGTGGGACGGTGTACAAGACACTGACATGTGTATATATACAAAGCTTTCGGAAAGTGCGTCAACGCGTGCTTCTCGTTTTCCCATTGGTGGCTACAGACTGAAAGTCATTTTCTGTCAACTGTTATAATAGTCCGCTATTATGATGTTCATGACACAGCTGAAGGCCCAGCTTTTAATTGGCTGATGGACAATGATTTTGAAACAAATGTTAGATTGAGTGACCACAAGTGCTTGAAAAGGTCATAATTTCGGTGCCAATATTCCATTAGTGGGAGTGGGAAACCATAGTATCCAATGAGAGACATGGAGGTTCCACCGAGGCAATTATAACAGGCAAGTTACAGTCACCATCATATAATAGTAGATTTTAACAAATAAGAGAGAAAATCAAGACTAACCATTCAATAATTTTCACAATTACTCTCAAATCAAACAAAACTTATACTAACACAATCCAATAGCACTTCCATGCATATCCACAAGTGTCACTTCCTCACTACATCTCTCTAAGTGATTGATCATAGAAGTGTTTGCACTCTTTACATTCAATAAACGTATATCTCCATAAACTTACTTATTAATCAAATCTCCGTAAACTTACTTATTAATTAAATCCCAAACACTATTTTTTCAAACATCTCCAACCTTTTACTATAACACCCTTTAATTTAAGGATCAGTTCTCTGTCGTATTATTTTCTTTCTTATTTTTATATATTTATTTTTTTAAAAATATTATTGCAAAAACCACAACTAAGCTTATTGTCACTTGGTCGTGTGAAACAACAACTTTCTTTTTTTTGATACTTTTTTTTAAACAAGAAAGGACTCATAATTGTAATGAAGGTACTCTATTCAAAAGAAATTTCAACCCCAAACATAGATAACCAAATTAACCCCACACTTTAATTTACACAATGAGTCAATCAGTAAATTCCTCAAATGCTCTTGTTCCTAATGGAAAGTTAAACAATTGAGAGAAAATGATAAAACAATTTATGGCTTATAATATTGTGTAAAAGAAAGAACATGAAAAAAGGCTCAAAATTGGCTCAATAGAGATGTATAAAAGGTTAGACTTTCAAGTTTGGTGGTTAAACCTAGTTGCTTTAATCATTTTAATGCTCAATCGTAATTTTCATGTGACAACCATTTGACATTCAATCTTTAAAGCTCAAATTCTCACCAAATGTTTTAAGGTAATGCAAAAGAATGACCATCTAAATTGATAATTAGTGTTCATTCCATTCAATTATCAAGCTCTTGCTTTAAAAAATTTTAAGGTCATCTATCAAGAATTTGATTAATTAAAGCATTAAACAATCTAATCATTAAACAATTTGAAAAACATGAAAAAAAAACATGAAAACAAAACCTTGTAAACATAAACAAATTAGTAAACAAAACAAGTTGAAAACAAAACCCGTACCCTACACTTTAAAATCACATTGTCCTTAATGTGATCATGTACAGAAGAAAAGGAAATGATGAGAGTTAAGCAGCACCAGATTTTCATCATTTCATAATTCGATACAAAGTCTTACTTATAACTGTCTTGTCACAAACACTTAAAGGTAGGGCAAAATTGGTGTAGGGCTTTTGTGAGGTACACGACATTAATAAAGTGGGCATGACCAAGTTTTCCAGCTTTGATCTCGTATTTGGTTAAAGAAGTTGATTAAGCATAGCTAAGGTAGCAAGGACACAACCAATCTAGTTTAAGGCACGACCAAGGCAACTCCCCATGTTTGCCTCCACTAAATACAATAAAACTCCCTCTTCATTTAATTGTGCCTGCATCTCATAAAAAACAATTAACAAATCAAAGCAACTATTCTAAATCAATTTTACTCAAAAATTTATTAAATAAAAAAAGGAAATTGGTTTGTTCGATTTCGTTTGGACTAGCAATCATTTGTTCCAAGTAAAACTTTTTTCTGCAGAATTAGCAGCCTAACCATTGGAGCTTTACATAGACATATTTGAGGCTTATGAGATCTAAATGAGGTGATTCAAAAGCTTAAATTCAAGCCAACATCTTGGGTCATAATTCCTATGTAAAACTTGAGGCCGAAAAGTGCTTTTTTTTAGAGGTTAAAAGGCTAAGAATTAGTTGTTGGCCCATAACTTTAGCTAGAGGTTTGTTTTAAGCAAAAGAGGATCCATTGGAAAGCTGAGAAACGAAACCACAATTTATGCGAAGAGATTGTGACCTAAATATAAAGACATTAAGATTATCGGGGCAGAAATGGAGTTTCAGACATAGTTTAGGAGAGCAGACGTGGGGATACACAGAATAAAAGAGATTTTTTCTTTTTTTTCATTCTTTCTTATTTACTTTTTTTAAAACATTGAACTTTGTGAACAACTTAGGGAGAATCAATTTAGTTTTATTATCAACATTAATTGATAGCTGGAGAAAGCGAACGAGAATTTCACTCCCAGTCATCATTCAAGATTTATTTTGTTCTTTAATCTTTTGCTTTGATTTTAGATTTTTCTTGTTTCAATTTCTTTCTAATACAATGGGATTTACTAGTTTGAATTCAAGTCATATGAGTATTATTTTCATTTTGATGATGAGCTAAATTATTCTTACCTAATAGATTTAATTGAATGCCTTGATTTGATAATTCTCATTAATATTTATCTTGCTTGGATTGATTATGTTATGTTGAATGCTAGGTTAATATATTGGCCACCTATTAGTCTTAAAATATTGAGTGAAGAATCAAATGATGAAACTTGATATTGGAATTAAACAATAAATTACCCTAAGAATGAATTATAAATATAAGTTCTAGAGGTTGCTTAATTCGTAACTTCAAACGGTAGGTAGTTATTGGTTTACGAATGTGAGAACTATTAAATTGATAGTTGCTAATTTGATTGAAGAGAGAATAAAGCTACAAATTGTATTAATGGTAAATTTAAGAATTTAGGCTTGAAATTGGATAGAAGTGCAAACCCTAGGTTATCATTGAAAGGTTTATATTAGCCCTTGCAATTCATTCATTTGGTTTAATTTCATAATTTCATAAACTCTATACCTTCTTGAATTTGATTCTTTAATTTCTTGTTTTTTATTAAGTTATTACAATTACCAACTTCCTTGTGAGACAACCTTGGGGTGTCAACCATATACTATGGGAACCTCGTATACTTATGAGTGACGCATTTAGGTAGTGTTAAGTAAAGAACAACAAGTTTATGGTGCTGTTACTAGGGAAGTTTGTTACTAGTAATAAATTGATTGCTTTTATTTAATTTGTTTGCTTGTTTCCTCTTGAATTGTTTTTAGGTGTTTTATGCAAGGGCGTAGGTCCCTAGGAAACAAATTCGTTCCTTACATCATTTACAAACTACCAAGAATAGAGGAAAGAAATCAAGAAAGAGTGGAAGGGGACCTGAACTTAGAATTGGTAGAAGAGCAAAGAAAAAATAGAAAGAGTAGCCATGATCGATGAAGCAACACAACCAATGAAGGAATATGCTTAGTCGATCATTAGGACAACCACTTCTTTTAGCAAGAAACTATGAGCTGAAGAATACTCATTACAACGTACTGTAATCTTTTTGTAGAGTACTGAATGAAAATCCTCTTAACTTCATTCGTGATTCTACACCATGCTCCACACATTTCCATTGCAAGGGTTGTCAGAAGACGAGCTGAAAATAAGATGCTTTCCTTACACCTTAAAGGACAAGGCCAAAGGATGTTTGATGACCTTACCAAAGAAATCTTTGATAACATGGACAGAGGTCTATAATAAGTTTATGAGAAAGTTCTACTCATATCATAAAACTACAGAGCTCTAGGGAAACATTGCAACATTTATTCAAATGAATGGTGAATCATTCCCTGAGGCATATGACGCCTTAAATCCCTGTTACTCCAATGCCCTCACCATCATTATATGCAATAGCTTCTCAATCAAAGTTGATGACAAAACTAAATTGATTCTCTCTATGTTGTTCAAAAAGATCAGTGTTTGAACAAAAAGTAAATAAGAAAGAGTGAAAAAATCTCTCCTATCTTGTGTGTCCCTATGTCTGCTCTTCTAAACTACGTTTGGAACTCTATTTCCATCCCGATACTTCTACTCTCTTTCTGACCTCGATGTCTTCATATTTAGGTCACGATATCTTCACATAAATGGTGGCTCCACTTCTCTTCCAACAGATCTTCTTTTTCTTAAAACAAAACCCAATAGCTAAATTTATGGGTCAAAAACCAAAGGAAGGTCAGACCAAGTCGAGACAAATTTCGTATCTCATTCTCAACCTTTTTAGCCCCTCAAAACAACACTTTTGGGCCTCGAGTTTTACATAGAAATTATGGCCCAGGATATTGGCTTGAATTTGAGCTTTTGAATCATTTCATTTGAATCTCATAAGCCTTAGATATGTCCATGTAAAGCTCCAATGGTCAGGCTATCAATTATGCAGAAATAAGTTTTACTTTAAACAAATGGTTGTTGGTCCAAACAAATTCGAATAGCTACACATATGGGCTTCCTTAAAATATCGAGATGTCCTTTCAATATTCTCTTAAGACCACGTTTAGATTTGGATTCTCCATATAGGTTAAAAACCATAGATAGCCAAAATGCTTAGATTATCGACATGGCCATGTTGCCAAGTCGTGTCTTGGTCTGTCTTCTGTTGCTTCAATTACATTCTCCAAAAAGAAGGCACAACCAAGTTTAGTCCAATTGGCCATGTACGTTGTCTATCTCTGATATTTTTAAAGTCTTCTCCTCAAGTTCTTAAAGCTTAACCTAAACACAAAAACCTAATCACAATCTTGAACAAATAGATTGAAAAAGAATAAAAATTGAACAAAAACTATCCAAAACCTAACACAAAATGCATTGTAACAAGAGCCAAGTTTTGTAGTAGTTTTAAGACGTAAGACACCCAGAAAGGCGATGATTTTGATCAAGGGACGAGGAAAACATGAATAATACATCAAAAGATCCAGTAGATAGATACATTAAATCCAAACTTGTAAAAAGCTTCAATAGAAATGAAAGGGAGAATTAAAAATAAGATTTCTTTATTTTCTATTAGTTTTTCTGCATGTTTATTTTTTATTTCGTATTCTATTATTAGTAACTAAACATGTTGTGTCTAGGTGTATGAACCCTAGTTTGGGATAACAATATGTTTTAATCTTTTATTCAAAGTAATTATATTGAATGATTTATTACAATTCAATTATGTGTTTTATTCTTATACTAATATATCCAAAATATTAGTGCATGATTCAATTTCATATGAATGAGACTAAGAAATCCTCTTGTATGAATAGAAATATCATAATTGAAAGGAGTTACATGCAAACCTGGAGATAGTCGATATAAATATTCTGAATTAAGATCAAACCTAATAGCGGAATTTATAAATTCA
This sequence comes from Erythroxylum areolatum, assembly GCA_024520975.1. NCBI lineage: Eukaryota > Viridiplantae > Streptophyta > Magnoliopsida > Malpighiales > Erythroxylaceae > Erythroxylum > Erythroxylum areolatum. The sequence goes on along the minus strand of JANIJH010000007.1, from coordinate 10,917,055 downwards.
TAATGCAATTTTAAGGATTTTAACTAGAAATAATTCTATTAATCAATTAATGAATTAATTGTTAATAGTCTCGAGAGAATTATTAATATAAAATATGAATTTTTACAATACAATAATCAATTATATAATTCCATGATAAAAGTTAATAATTTAATGATTTTTAGGGGAATTCATCACCTAGACACTACTATTTGATATTGATTTTTTCATATTCTACTTATCCTGAGGCAAAAATTTTTAATCTTAATTTAGTATATTTGTTTAACATTTTTTCAATTAAAAACCAAAAATATGATTTTTATGCTAAATAATAAAAAAGGGTAACTATTAATAATTACCGTCTTCGTGGAATTGACTCATGCTTGTTTATGCTAGCAATAAATACGTCGTGCACTTGCAGTTAAATTTATATTGACCTTAATCCCTAAAGGATCAATCAATATTGCATTGGTAAATAAAGGGAGAAGCATCTTTTAAAGGACAATTTTGAAGTAATTGAATTTCTTCTTCTCAATCCTGCCCGAATCCCTTCTCATTTTTAACACCATTCTTCTTAATACTTCCCAAATCCCTTCTCATCTCTAACAACCATCTTCCATGTTTGCTTCTATTTTCCTCACAACTTTTCTTTCGCTAATTTGCAGTATTGTCACTCAGTAACCTGGGTTCTTTATTTCATACATATAGGCTCTAAAACAATCTTTGCCATAAAGATAAAAGGACTATAACTATTGTTGCCTTCACTTTCAACTTTGTTAACTTTATGTATAGCTTTTCTGTATTTTGTATAGTTACGTGTATTGTTTATTTTAGGTAAAGTGAGGTCGTTTTGTAAATAGACGTTGGCCTCTGCTTTTGTTTTCTAGTTGTTTTCTATATAAGCAAAAACTGACTTGTGTAAGACTTAAAGTGAGATAAATAAAGTCAATCTTTATTTAGCTTCTCTCTTCATTTACGGTGAATTCTTCAATGGTATCAGAGCAAGGCGATGAAACTGCAATCGATCATTGTTCTTGACTGATTGGCTCGAGTTATTACAAGCAGTCGATTGTTGATCATCATCAACGGGCCTATTTTTGGTTTTGGTCTTGAGGAAGTAACTGGATCAAGGGACCAAGAGTTAGGGTTTCAAGAACTTCATTTTCTTCTCAATGGTGTGCATCTGGTCTAAAAAGCTTGTGATGATGGAAGGTTTTTCACACTATACCTGTTGGATTGAATCTGGATCCTAGATTGAGGTTTCCGCCTGAAGAAACTTCAATACACCTTCAAGGATCAGACTATCCAAGTATGATTTTAGTTAATGCAGTCTTGAATGGAATTAACTTTTTGCGTCGAAGTAGATCAGTTAAAATAGCTCTAGAAGCTAAAATGAAATTACGATTTATCGATGGTACTTATCAGAAACCTAGTCCAAGATCTGTTGACTTTGATAAATGGATTAGGATTGACTACATGGTTAGATCATAGATTTTGAACTCCATATCAAAGGATATAGTCGAAGCCTTCATTTATACAAATTCTGCCTGAGAACTTTGGTCAAATTTGGAAGAAAGGTTTGGAGAGAATAATAGTCCATTATCGTATCACTTACAAAGACAAATTAGTGCAGCATCATAAGGAACAATGTTTGTTGCTAAGTACTTTACTAGTCTTAAGAAATTGTAGGTGTTTCATGTTTGTCCCGCAGTGTACTTGTAGGGCGACAGCACAGTGTGTTTGTGGAGTACCTAGAGCTCTAACTGATTTGACTTCCTTAAATTAGCTAATGCAATTTCTCATGGGTCTAAATGAGAGGTATAATCATATTAGGAATCAAATCTTGGTTATGGAACCTTTGTCATCTATCAATAAGGCATACTCTATAGTCTTAAGGGTAGAAAAGCAAAGGGAGTCGCAG
>JANIJH010000007.1:10902853-10915055 GCA_024520975.1 Erythroxylum areolatum | reverse complement strand
TGGTTATGGAACCTTTGTCATCTATCAATAAGGCATACTCTATAGTCTTAAGGGTAGAAAAGCAAAGGGAGTCGCAGTGAAATGGTGGAGCATAGTGCTATGTTAGTGAATACAGGGAATACTAAAAGGGTTATAGATGGAGGAGGGAGACAATCTAAACATGAATAGGGTAATAGTGACAAGGGTGAGATGCACTATTCTTATTGCAAAAAGAACGATCTTTTGAAAGAAAATTGTTTTAAGCTCACTAGTGTACTAGAATGGTACAAGAAGCTACAGAATAGGAGAAGAAAATGAAGTGGGAAGTCCTATACTGCTAATACGGTGAATAAAGATAATTAATTAACTGTAGATAATAGTAAATTAGTGGTAGATACTACTGTTGACACTTCCAATCCTCCATTATTTGAATTGATCAAAAAAGAATTGCTAAAGTTGGTGAAGAATAAAGCAATCTCATATCCTCTCATGGTGAACCTAACACATCTTTCAGATTTTGCATGTACACTTCCTTTCATTTTTTTCTAGTCTCGATGGCATAGGTTTAGATTCATGTATATTAGATACATGAGCCTCAAATCATATGTGTGTGGATATTTCTTTGTTAACTAAACCTATTGTACCTAACACATCTATACCTGTATATCTGCCTGATGGAACTCATAACCATGTACATCACATTGGTAATGTTTTCTTACCTAATAGATGATAGAGATAAGAGTTGAATAGTCTTTGATAAGATTGTTAGTTTTGTTAGATATGTATATTATTTGTTATACGATCTCAACAATCCTATAAGTTAGGATCTCAGAACCAACCATAACTCTATATATACAAGTGTACTATATTGAAAATATATAGTTCATATTAAATTCTTCTTCTTAAGTTAAAAGTTTCTTATGGTATCAGAGCTTCTTACCTGATGGTTTATCAATTCTGTGAGTTTTTTTTTGGAAGAAAAGATGAACATTTGCTATTATTTCTTCATTTGTGTTGCATGACTTTCTACTCTTGTGTTCTACGTCTGCTGCTATCACTACTCCTCCTCTGCGCCCTTGTTCTTCATCTGCTACTATCTGGTTCACTCTTGCTAGTTCTTCTCCTCAACATGATTAGCTCCACCTCCTCTACTCCTTTAATGAACACAACAATTGTACTTGATGTTCATTTCGGCATCATCATTCTCAATTTTCAAACTCACTAGATCAAACTTTCCTACTTAGCGAATTCAGATTCTATCTTTACTTGATGGATATGACTTGCTGAACTTTGTCGATAATATTGCTGGACCACCTGAAAAAACAGATGCCAATTATCATCGATGGATCCACCAAGACAAGACGATTCTTTATGCAATAACATCATCAGTTCATAAATTGGTAACTACCATGTTAGGCTCCATTGAGTCTGCTCGTCGTGCTTGGCTCCTCCTCACCAAACTGTATGCTAATGCCTCAAAGTCGAGACTAATGAGTCTCAAGGAGCAGCTCATTAAATTCATTAAGTAAGGCTTCACAATAACTGCATATTTACACAAGTTTAAATCAATTGCAAATGAACTTGCAATAATTGGAAGCAAGGTTGAGGATTCGGATTTGGTTTTGCACGCACTAAATGGATTACCAACTGAGTATGATAGTTTGGCTGCTGCTCTTCGAGATAAGGATGAACCGATCTAATTTGTTGATTTGTTCGATAAACTTATTGATCATAATTTTGTTTTGATGAGGTAGAATCGCTCACCAATGGTTGTAGCTACTAATCTGGCTATTTGCATACCTCCTCGAACTGGAAAGGGAAGATTTGCTGTTGCGATTCGCTACAGGTCTGAACAAACAATTGCACCTCAACAGGGGGTTGGATTTCTTCGTGTAGTTATTTGTCAATTTTATGAGAAGCCGAGACACATGGCAAACAAGTGTTTTCGAATTCGATGAATGAACGGTTCTGGATACACTTCTGCCACACCTGGACAATGGAAACAACTGGTTGCACACTTTGCTGCTGCAAGGTTTGGATCGGTGCCTTATGGTGCTTGTCTTGCTCCTATATATTGTTGCAATACATCTAGCCATGGTCACAATGCCTCCGGTCTGCTGCCTATGCCTGAAACTACTTACAATGCGCCTAGTGCTACTGTCTGCACGTTTGGAGTTGTTCCGTGTGAGCCTGATGCTACTTATGTGCCTAGCAGTCACTTTGCAGGTGCTTATCCCACTTTGTGTGCTCACAATAGTAATGGTCAACCTCCTATCTCGACAAATGAACTTCGGTGAGACACACCATGTGATGAATGAGTTACAAAATTTGAGTACGGGCAACATTTATTTGAGAAATGAACAACTACAGGTCAGTGATGGATACTCGCTTCCGATCACTCACACGGGTAGCATTCAAGTCCCTTCATCTACTAAACCTTTATATTTTACCAATGTTTTGGTTGTTCCATGTGATAAAACCGACCTTGTTTCAGTAAAAAAGTTTTGTACTAATAATGGTATTTTGGTGGAACTCTTTCCTGATTCTTTTCAAATGAAGGATTTGCCGACGAGGATGGTGCTACTCTCGGGACCATGTCACGATGATCTATACCACATTTGCCTACCTCCCAATCCAACAAGCTTTCTTGCCCATATCTCGCATCCTGATGTCCTCCATCATGTTCTTGGTCATCTTTCGAATAAGGCCCTCTAAGTCATCCAGCCTAATACCTCAAAAGCTATGCCTTGTGTGTCTTGTCAATGTGTCAAAAGTCATAAATTATCTTTTTTGAGTTTGCATCTTAATAGTTCCAAATCACTGGAGTTGGTTTTCTCTGATGTCTAGGGACCTGCTTCAGTTAGTTCAGTAGATAGTTTCAAGTTCTATGTAATTTTCGTTGATCATTTTTCCAAATACATTTAACTTTACCCTCTTCAAAATAAATCTAATGTTTTTTTGTCTTTCAGGAATTCAAAACTGTTGTTGAAAATTATTTTGGCTTCAAAATTAAGTCATTTTACTCTGGCAACGGTGGAGAATTCATCAAACTTTGCCCATATTTTGTCCCAACATAGCATCTCTCATTTTACTACCACGCCATATACTCTGGAACTCAATGGTATGGTTAAACATCGTCCTCGGCATATAATCGAAACAGCCAAGTCGTTACTCCATTTTAGTAACCTACCTCCTACCTTCTGGTTCTTTGCTATTCTCACAGCTGTCTATTTGATTAACCACATGCCCACTCCCACTCTGTTCATGAGAACCCCTTACGAGTCTTTGCATCATCAATCACCTACCTATAAGCATCTACACTCATTTGGGTGTTTGTGTTTTCCTTGGTTACAACCATACACTGATCATAAACTTCAGCCTCGGTTCCTTCCGTGTATTTTTGTGGGCTACTCACTTACTCAGTTTGCATATCTTTGTTTAGATTCCTGTACCCAAAAACTATACACTTCTTGTCATATTAGGTTATTCGATGATCAATTTCTGTACAATTCCTTGTCTGTACCTCCCACTCCATCTCAATCACCCCAAACCATTGTACATGCTCCACCATATCAACTCATTCCGTTGGCCTTTGTGACACCATTGTCGTCATCTCCTGAGAGAACATTGCCTAAGTTTGCTGAGACTTCACAATCTGAACCAACCCAGCAGCTAGATCCACCACCAGCTCCGCTTCGTACTCACTCTATGTGAGCTAAAGCTCAAAATAACATTTTTAAACTGAAAGTCTACACTGTTAGCAAATATCTGTTACCTAGGATAGAAAAGCCTTGCATAATCACTGAAGCTTTTTGCTCACCTCATTGGAGGGCTTCAACTATAGCAGAATTCAATGCCTTGGTTAGAAATGGTACATAGGATCTGGTTCCGCCAACGGAGGCTCAAAACATTGTTGGGGGTAAATGGATTTTTTACACCAAACACACGCCTGATGGGTCCATTGATAAATACAAATCTCGCTTGGTTGCTCCTGATATTGACTACAAAGAAACCTTCTCTTCAGTAGTCAAACATCCTACTATCAAAGTTGTCCTCACTATTGCTTTAACAAATCAATGGTCACTAAATCAAATGGATGTTAAAAATTCTTTTTTACAAGGGCATCTTCTGGAGATGGTTTACATGAAACAATCTCTAGGCTTTGTACATTTAGATCTACCATCTCATATCTGTAGGCTTCGGAAAGCGATATATGGTCTCAAATAAGCACCGAGAGCATGGTACAATGAGCTGCGGCAATTTCTACTATAGTATGGTTTCCTCACTAGTGTTTATGATTCCTTGCTCTTTGTTTATCATCGGCATGGGATAACTGTGTACTTCTTGGTCTATGTGGATGATCTTCTGCTCACGGGTAACTCCTCGGTTGCTCTTCAGAAATTCATGAATGCTCTATCATCTCGGTTTTCTCTCAAGAATCTTGGTCCACCGAGTTATTTTCTGGGAATTAAGCTCATACCAACTTCAACTGGGCTGTTTCTTTCTCAACAACAGTACATTCATGATTTACTTTACAAATTTGATATGGTTGATGCCAAACCTAGCAGTACTCTTCTCTGCACTTCGACTACAGTGAAGCTTGATGATGGCACTGCTTCTGTTGATGGGACTCTATTTCAAAGTTTTTTGGGAGAACTTCAGTATGTCACATTTACATGTCCGGATCTCAATTTTGCAATAAATAAACTATCATAATTTATACATTGGCTGACAGATACCCATTTTTGTCAACTCAAGAGAACACTTCGATATCTTAAACATACATATAATTTTAGGTTACATCTAACTAGATCCCCTAATCTCAATTTGGTGGCTTCCAGTGATGCCGACTGGGGGGTAACTTTGACTCTCGGACATCTACTTCTACCTATGTAGTTTATTTTGGGAACAATCCTATTTCCTGGTACTCTAAACGTCAGTAGACAGTTGCACACTCGTCAACAGAAGCTGAATATCGTGTGGTTACTAGTACAGTGGCAAAAATTATGTGGCCTTCTTACTGAACTCCATATATCCTCATCCGTCATGCCACATGTTTACTATGACAATGTCAGCGGTATTTATGTTTGTTCCAATCCTGTTTATCACTCACGCATCACAAATCAGGTCTCTCATATTTTCATGACAAATCAAATTGTGAATGCTCTCACTAAACCATTGTCTTGTGTTCAGTTTGAGATTCTTCAATCCAAGATGAAAGTTTCTCCTCGACACTTCATCCTACAGGGGTATGATAGAGATAAGAGTTGTGATAGAGATAAGAGTTGAACAGTCTTTGATAAGATTGTTAGTTTTGTTAGATATGTATATTATATGTTATACGATCTCAACAATCCTATAAGTTAGAATCCAAGAACCAACCATAGCTCTATAAATACAAGTGTACCGTATTGAAAATATATAGTTTATATTAAATTCTTCTTCTCAAGTTAAAAGTTTCTTAATAGAATTATCTTGACAGAAACTTTACATATACCTACTTTTAAGTTCAACCTTTTGTCTGTTAATAAACTTGCAACCACATCCTCTGTTACCTTCACATTTTATCCAAATTACTGCATTTTGCAGGACCTAAAGGCTAAACAAATATTGGTAGTTTGTAAGGTTATAGATAGGCTATATATCCTAGACAAGGATTCCTTCAATGCTAACACAATAGCTAGATATTCTTTGCGTACTGTTGAAAGTAACATCAATAATGTTCATTCTATGTCTATTTACAAACTTTGGCATCAACATTTAGGCCATGTTTCTGACATTGTACTTAGACACATTGTTTCTTTTGATAATTAAATTACTAGTGTAGCTAGTGTTTGTGATATTTGCCCACTTGCTAAACAACACAGTTTGTCATTTCCTTCTAGCACTATTCATATTGTCTATGTTTTTCAATTAGTGCATGTCGATATTTGGGGTCCCTGTAATCAACATTCTATCTCTGGTAGGAAATATTTCCTGACAATAGTAGATGATTACAGTAGGGCAACTTGGACGTACTTGATGAATCATAAATATCAGGTGATCCAACTTTTAGATAGGCTTTTTAAGATGGTAAGAACTTAGTTTCAGAAGTCTGTTCAAACCATACGAACTGATAATGGAGCTGAGTTCTTAAGTGGAGAGTGTCATAAATTACTTAGGGAATTGGCAATTCTCCATCATAAGTCATATGTTTGTACACCACAACAAAATGGGATAGTGGAGAGAAAACATAGACATTTATTACAGATAGCTCGGTCTCTTCTATTTCAAGTTTCTTTACCTAAACAATTTTAGAGTGATTCTATACTTACAGCAACCTATCTCATAAATAGACTTCCACTCCTACTTCTCTTCTAAGGTGGAAAACACCTTATGAGATTTTATATAGTTATCCACCCAAATATGATCATATAAAATCTTTTGGTTGTCTTTGTTTTGCCACAAATGTTCAACCCTATAAGGATAAATTTGATCCAATGGCATATAAGTGTATTTTCTTGGGATATAGCCATGGACAAAAGGCTTATAAGTTGTTTGATCTAGACTCTCATTCTATGCTTGTTTCTAGAGATGTAGTTTTTCATGAAAATACTTTCCTTTATCAGTCTTCGTCTAGTGCACCACCAACTATTCCACTTCATTTGGTTCCAGCTAATCAGCATTCTAACATTCTTGATTTTTTAACTTCTGATTCTCCTAGTTCTCTTATCAATTTACCAGTTTTAAACACTGATCCATCTATCACGGAATCTTCATCATCTCCATCTTCAACTTCCGTAATTATTACCACTCTTTGTTTACGTAGAAGTAACAGAATATCACATAAACTAGTTTGACTAAATGATTTTGTGTCTCATATAACCACCAACAATGTTTTATCTTCATCTTCTCATTGTCAATCTTATGGTTGTAGTTCATCGGCCTATACCCCTTCTACTTTTCCTTTTATACCTACCCCACACCTTATCTCCATATACATGTCTTTTTTAGCAAATATTTCAAACATTCAAGAACCTCAATCTTATCATCAGGCTAAATCTAATGCAAATTGGATTATGCAGCAAGAGTTGGCTGCACTGAAATCCAATTAGACTTAGATTTTAACCCCTTTACCAGATGGTAAGAAGGCCATTAGTTCCAGGTGGATTTATAAGATGAAGCTTAGGCCTGATGGGACCGTTGACCGTTATAAAGCTAGGTTAGTAGCAAAAGGTTATCTTCAAAGTGAAGGCATTGACTTTATTGATACTTTTTCACCAGTTGCTAAAACAATTAATGTTCGTTTATTACTAGTTGTTGCTGCATCTTGGCCTATACACCAGTTAGATATGAATAATGCATTTTTGCATGGCTTTCTTAATGAGGAGGTGTATATGACACCTTCGGATGGGTATGCTAAGGCTGGATCTAATGAAGTTTGCAAGCTGAATTGGTCCTTGTATGGCTTAAAGTAAGCCTCACGATAGTGAAATTGTGAATTTACTAAACAATTGCTTTCTTATGGTTTTGTGTAATCACAATATGATCATTGCGTATTTACCAAATCCACTGGTTCTACTTTTGTTGCACTTTTTATCTATGTGGATGACATTTTGTTGACTGGACCATCTGAAGCTATCTTAAATGATGTTAAAATTTTTCTACATACTGCTTATACCATCAAAGATCTTGACCCGGCTAAATGTTTCCTTGGTTTAGAGATTGCTAGATCATCTACTGGTTTGATAAAGAAGTATGTTTTGGATATTTTGTCTGATTCAGGTTTTGACTGGAGCAAAACCAGTTTCTACACCACTATCTAAGGGCTTGCAATTAACTGACAAATCTAGTCAGTTATTGGACGATGCAGGATAATATCGAAGGTTAATTGGTAGGCTACTGTATTTGGGATTTATTCGTCTTGACATTACTTTTGCAGTTCAACAGCTAAGTCAGTCCCTTCATGCTCCTTGTAAAGATCATTGAGATGCTGCTCTTCACTTGTTGAAATACTTGAAGGGTTGTCCCTCTACAGGTTTTTTTTTCCTGCTTCCACTGCATCTTCTGTTTCTCCTGTATCTACTATATGTTCACTTGTGGCTTATTGTGATGCTGATTGAGGATCATGCTTAACAACTCGAAAGACTATTTATGGTTTCTGTGTTTTCTTAGGTTCTTCTTCAGTTACTTGGAAGACTAAAAAATAGCGCACGATTTCTAGATCTTCCGCTGAACCAGAGTGTCGCAGCATGGCCGCAAATGTGTGTGAATTGTATGTATTTCTTATGTTTCGCATGATTTATAGATTTCTTTTACTTCACTTATTCCTTTATAGTGTGATAACAAGGTTGTCATACATATTACTGCTAACTCGGTTTTTCATGAACGCACAAAACATCTTAATATTGACTGTCATGTAGTTCGTGATTAATACAAGCTTGGTTTTGTTGCTCCTACTCATATTTCTTCTAAGGAACAGTTAGTAGATCTTTTTACTAAAGCTTTGGCAGCACCAACTTTTGCTTCTCTTCTTTCTAAGTTCGATTTGGTTAACGTTCATCAAACTCCAACTTGAGTGGGGACGTTAACTTTATGTATAGCTTTTCTGTATTTTGTATAATTATGTGTATTGTTTATTTGAAGTAAAGTAAGGTCGTTTTGTAAAGAGACGTTGGCCTCTACTTTTGTTTTCTAGTTGTTTTGTATATAAGTAAAAACTGACATATGTAAGACTTAAAAAGTGCAATAAATAAAGTCAGTCCTTATTTAGCTTCTCTCTTCATTTACGGTAAATTCTTTCAAACTTCAATGTAACATTTTTCTCAGGCTCAACACAATGCCAAAGCTAAAACTTCTCCAGCAAACATTGAGCTATCGACTAGGAGATAATTATACTTTTGTGGGATTTGATTGTTATCATATAGCTTTGCTAGATTACTTGACATAAATGCAAACGTCTCAATGATAAACCAGATCATTGTTATTCATATCTTTAGAAATAAAAGACAAAGAAGTCGCATACATACACAAACATCAAAAAAAGAAAACTAGCTTTGAAGGGCAAAAGTCAAAATCCTTACTTTCCAGAGACTCCAAGTGAGCCTCCTTGGTGGAGAAAAGGGGACGATAGACGCAGGTTTGCTAAAGTCACCAATGCACCAGATTTAATTGCAGGGTTTGTCATCAAAGTTACCAAATTCCCATCAGAAGTACAAATTCTAGTTGCATATAAGGGACAAATTATAGAAAGATACGAGTAGTCGTCCATCCAAAATTAATTAAATGGGAGCAATTAGTTCAGTGATGAAAGCACAGAAAATACAAAACTGCCTACACATATATAGTAATTGACAAAAAATAGAACCAGAATAGAGGAAGGCGTCCAAACTTCTTGTTAGAAGATAATAAATCATTAACTTTTAAAGCCCAACTTTTATTTACTCTTTAAGAAAAGGTAAACCCACCCTAAACAGACCTAAACAAACAGAGAAAACAAAAGGACGGAAAAAGAAAGGAAGCAATTTCAATTTTGAAGGTTATAATGAACTCAATTTCAGTATATCTGTACCGGCAGCAGAGGAATTGCATTCTGAAACGGATTATAATTACATACTCATGTAATCAATCATTTAAACTATTAACATGTGCACGCGACAAGATAACCTACCTTGTGCTCATTTGCAAACCGAAGCCAATGAATCATCCCCCTCCCCCCCCCCGCCCGGCTTTGTACAGTCGTTCTTTGGTTTCTCCTTTCTCCTCACATGAAGTTTCTATTCTGGGCTGCCATAGAGCAAGAGGCTGGATACACTGTTGAAACTTGAATATAGAGTTGGGCCAACTTTAGTTAGTAACTTCTCTCCACGCGGAAAGGGAAATTTGAAGTCTTTCATTTGAAAAAATCTCATGTAAAGGTAGAGAGGTTGGGTGACTTCAGTATTTATTCCACCAAGTGAAGCTTTGACTTTGATTGTCCTGGTTCATCCATATCGCCCTCTCTTTGGACCAATGGCTCCTGCCTACACCAAGGTGACAACTTTATGGAGTTGGTTCCTCATCGTCGCTGGGTTAGTTTCTTTTATTGGTTTCGTTTTCGCCGCAATCATATCGAAGCTTCTCCCATCTTCCGATAACCCCATCGTCTCTGCTATTCAAAATGATAGGTATTAATCTTGCCATTTCAAGTCTTACTCGTATCATGCAATTGTTTTGCCTGAATCTAGCAAGAATCAAGATCATTGTTTTGATTGGAAAAGCTGTTCCTCTATGATGGGAATTGATATGTCGAATTCGCTTATTGGCAAGATCCTTTAGAATTAGGGCTCAGGTATAAAAGCCCGAATTTTGATTTCTTTCTAAGTTTTCCTAACTAAAAAATCAATATAATTTTCGGGAAAATCGTAAATATAAGTAGGAATATTTTAACAAAATTTTTAATAAATTCATAATATTTTGATTTTTAATATTAATATTTATTCACAAAATAATCTTTATAAACATAATTAATAATAATATAGTTAAGGTACGAATCTATTCTTAGAATATTTATAAAAAATTAATAAATAGATAATATTTTGATGTTTATAAGTTGATTCTTAGTATTATAAAATAGTTCATATAGACATGATTGAGCAACAACAATATAATTAACATGTGATAATGATAAGAATTTATTTATGATTTAGTAAATATGATATATTATTAAATTATGTATAAAAAATTTTGTTATATTAAACTTATCAACTTTCGAGTTAATTAATTAATTGAGTTTAATTTTAATTTTATTTGTTTAAGTGTTTGGAAAGAGCCTTTCTGTTAGTTAAGGGTAAGGTTGTATACTATTAAACCTTCTCGGATCTCGCGTCTCAACAGATTTTTACTGAGTGTAGTTGTTGTTATTTAAGTGACTAATTTGATAACATGCTACTAACTAAAATTCTTTAGTAGTTGAATTATAATTTTAATCAATTATGTCAAAATATAATTAACTAATTGTTAATTTTTTTTATAACTTTAGTATTATGCTACCAATTTTACAAAGTAACACTAGCAAGTATCTTATGTCTACTTAAAAATGGTCAAACTATTTGGACCTTAGAAGTAATTGACCCCTTCATGTGTTGATGTAACTGGTAAGGATCGAGTTACATATGTTTCTTTAGTATTAAATGAAAACATCTCTTCGTAGTTTTTGTCTAGTTTCCTGATCTGGCCGCCTCTCTTGAGTGTCAGGTATTACTGCTTTTTAGTGCCCTTGACACTTCCGATCACAGTCATTGCCGTATACTTCCATTGGCTTAGCATGAAGCTGTTCAAGCATGCTTGATGTGGTAGCAGAACGGGAAGAGCTGAAGGCCGGTTTGATCAACTCTTTTAATAATTTGTTATTACGACGATCAAAAATTTAGTTCTTAGAAGTTAAGAATCAGCAGCAAAACTACAGAAGGCCTTTTTCACCAACTCTTTAATAATTTGTTATCATTATTTTCATGATAGTTCTAGGGGCTTAGCTTGTAATTAAATAAGTGATAATGCTAAAGGTTAACCTCGATGTAAGTCTTAAGCATTTGATTAGGTTGTTGGCAAGTAGTGATTATCCATAATTATTATTTATTAATTTAACGTTTTTAAATATATGTAATAATAGTAAGGATAGTTATACAATTTAATAATATAATGGATAAATGTGTAAATTTATATTTATTAAACTTGAAAAGATCGAAAGTACCTCCTACTCAAATTTCTTTTATTAAACTTGAAAAGATTGAAAGTACCTCCTACTCAAAAGATATAGTTTGGTTTTCACGGTTGTTGTATTTAGTGTTGCGATTTGCATGGGTGGGTCGTTAGTTGTATTTTTAGCAAGTCATGCATCCTACAAAATTGAAATTTTCAATTGAAATTTTGATTTATACAAAATGTGAAATTAACTAAAACTAATGTCATGTTTAATATGTTTACATATATTTTATCTTGACAAGCTACATATGAATTGGCATTTCAAGTGGAGGAAGATAACAAAACTATAATTTGGAATGATATCAACATTGACAAGACGTTAGATACTAACATGCTCTTGGAGTAGGAGTATAGAAAGCTGAAGCTAGCATTGTTATTGAAAATTTATGGTAACATTTAAATAAACTATTTGCAAAGAGTTTAATTGATTAATATATTAACTTATCTTAGATTTTCATGGTTAATTACAACGAGGATCACTCAAAGAAATGTCATGTTGGCT
>JANIJH010000007.1:10861280-10879390 GCA_024520975.1 Erythroxylum areolatum | reverse complement strand
TACAATATGTAATATATGTGTGTGGGTTTGAGTTACTAAATAAAATAAATATCAGTGTGATGTTTGGTTTTGTCTGTCCTGTCTTGGGTGGCATTCATGTATCCTCCCAGGGGGTATTTGAGTGTTACATTGTATAACTCAAAGTCCTCTTCGAAAACATACTTAAATGACCTCAATCCGACATCCACAGAAAAAGTTATGCCTCTTGCCTTAAAATCTATCCAATTGCATCCATATTTTCCAGATTTCTGGCTCTTTACTTACTACATTCAACACCTTATGCTTGGTCTTTCATTTCTAGTTTAATTACTCATCATTTCCCCATCATTCTTAACTCCATTTCAACTTAATACTATCCATAAACAAATTATAGTCCATAATTGATCATGAACACTAAAAATAGAACATATACATATATACATTCATCATCAACTTTCTGCACATGTTCACCATTTCCACTTTTATTTCACTTCTAACTATCACCTTAATTCTTCCCATTTCAAGACACCACATTACTCCCTTTCTTTAGCACTAGACTTGTTTTAGTTTATCTCCAAAACACCTAAAGAGATCCACATTAATATACCAAGAAAATAGGACATAAAACCCATTATCTATCAACTTTTTTTGCACTTTTTCCTACACCATCTTTAGTGATCATCCTAACTCAAATCATCTTAAAAACAACTTATGAAATATTGATCATCATAAACACAAAAATAGGACATCAATGTGTTTATTTCTTTACTCACAATCCAACATATATAAAACACCATTTACACTATTAATCCAACATTATATCTTTTCATAATCTATTACCCATCAAAACACAAAAGCAAGACATGGATATGTTAATTGTTCACCCACGTTACACATATATTTTCATCATCTTTTTCATGGATCATTTTATCACTAACTATCATCATATATGCTTCTATTTAGACAACCCATGAAGAACATAGTTTAGCTTACTTGATTAAACTCCAAGCTTGTTCAATCACCATAAAACCCTAGCTTTCCATGGGTTACACGATCATCATCATCATTCAAGGTAGAAGGGTTTGGTATTTTAGTAACAAGAGGGAGAAGACAACAAATATTGAAGAAACAAAGTGAAAGAGTTGGACAAAAATCAATATGATAAGGGTGAGAGTGAGATGGTCGTGAGTGAAGAAGAGAGTAAATGAAGAAGATGAAGAAAAGAAGCATGTATTGAAAATGACAAGTGAAAGACCATAAGATGGTCTTTAATTTAGGTAAATAAAATTGTGAGTGGTGAGTGGCAAGTGTTGTGACACTTGTCACTTGCCACTTGTCATTTTATTGTGGTCTCCAATTGGCTCTTTTAAAAAACTAGTTCATTTGTCTCCAATTTCTAATTCAATTGTCTCCAAATTTTAAATGACACTTGTCATTACATCTTAATGTCGCTTATCACTAATTTTCACTGCCATTTGACATTTATTTCTACTGCCATTTATCAATTGTCTTATCACTTGACATTTTTTAAGTCCAAAAATACCTATAATTTTAGAAAATTATCAAATTTCATCAAAAATTCTAAATCAATAATTTAATTCACCAGATCAATTTTTAAGGTAAAATATTCACTATCCATATCATAATCACATTAAAATAATCATTTATACCAGAAAAATGTCAAATGAGTGTGTGAACAAATCATTGCAATATGTGCAATAATCAAATTTATATGTATGTGTACTATACTATGCATGAGCATGAAGTGCATTTCCTAATCTCTGATTGCTATTTATCATTTACAGAAATCTAGAAAATTTAACTTTTAGTATGGAAACGGGATGTTACACACATCTATAGCATCATCTTGCAATTGATCAGGTTGGTACTCTGGCATATTGTTCAAGGTAAAGCTGGTTCCTCTATTTGAGTGAAAAGGTCACGAACAATTCCCATTTTATATTAGCGTATGTACCTTGGTGTCTTTAGGAATTGATCCTCTTAGAGTCTAAAAGTATTGGTTGTTATATAAAGGCCTTGTAGGATTGCATGAATTGCCTTATATTCAGAATCTTTTGGAAAACATAGGATTGATTTGGTTTGCTTTAGATAGACTAAATAATATCTTGCTTTATATTTACTATGTGAATCCATTTCACCCACAGACTTTATTTTCCACACATATTCTCCATAGTCACTTAGCCATCAAGGTTTTTTTCGTTTTGCTAGCATAAGTAATTTTAGGTCCTTTATGTTCCTTATGCAAATAGATTGAGCTCCATTTAACTTTAGGGCTTTTATGATTGTTGCTCTATCCAATAAAAGGAAAGTTTTGTTAAGCTCAGTCGATAACCTGAAACTCTTGAAGAATTCTTGCACTGCATTTACAATTGAGGGTCTAATAAGTTGTTATTTTTCTTAGAAAAATCTAGCATTATTGCCATTTGGAACTGGGGCCTTGTCTAGATGAAAAGATAAAAGGACTTATTTAATTTCCCCAACTGAAACCTCTTTGAGTAGCATAGTATGGTGGCTTTGTATAATGTCTCCTTCATATTCCTTTGTAGTTCACCAGGAAACTTTGAGGTATTTGTTAAGATACCATTGATATCCATAAAATGTCTCCTACCCACTTATTTCATCCTTTCCTGATCATGAACCAGATTGCCTTTTGAATCCATAAGAGATACAATTTTATTTATGTTCTTCCTTCATTGGATTACATTGAAGAAAAATTTGGAATTCCTATCCCCTTCATAAAGCCACCAAATTTTGGATTTTTTTTTTCAGTTAAGATATGTAAGCTTCAAAGTATTTCTTCAAATTAGCCTTTTCCATTTCAATCATAGTAGAGTCCTTAGGGTTGATAACAAAAGCCTTCTGACTAGTTGGGAGGTTTTCCAAGGCTTGCATCTTATCTCCTTTCATTAAGTTTCAACAATAAAATACAATATGATTTTATAGCTTTCAAGATTTGAAGACATTAAAATGCCTTTAATCCTTGGAAAATCTTCACTACTACACCAGAAATGATTGAGTTGATGTGAGGATGTTTTAGGAGAGAGTTAAAGAATATGAATGGTGACTTCCTTCTAGCTATTTTTTTAATGATATGCACAGTGATAAGAGAGTGGTTAGAGAGGAGAGATTCTTCAAAAACAGCATAACTTTCATTTAAGCTTGCTAGCCACCTATTGTTAACTTAACATCTATCTAATTTACTTCGTATGAATTTTTCTCCACTTTGATGATTACTCTGGGTGAATAATGAACCAGAAATTTGAGATTTACAAGTCCAAATGAGGAGGTTAAGGAGCTCAATTATCTAATATCAACATGTGAGGTACCCCTTCCTCTATTGCATTTAGAATATGAAAGCAAACAATTAAAGTCTCCTACTATCATCCATAAAGTTGTAATATTCACATTAATTTCCTACAGATCTTTCTATAATCTGACCCTCTTCCTAATTAGTGGCATAGAAAACTAAGATAGCTATAGGTACATTACAAGCTTTACGAGTTAACTCATAATAGATAAGCTGATTTGTACAAAACCAGTAAAAGAGATGTAAGTGAATCAGATTAAAAGAAACTATCAATCTCCCATTAAGGTGCTTAGAGTAGTTGCTTAAAGTTGTCCAATCTGATTGGAGAAACTTTAATCTCCTTAGGAATGCTTCTTCCCTTATTTTAGTCTCCACCATAACAATAAAATGAGGTTTGATAGATGGATATTTGACTATATTTTTACACTCATATTTGATGTATTTTGTTTGATATTTTATGCATTTATTGTATATTTGGTACTTAATTTGTCTCAAGTGTGTATGTAGATGATAATTGCCTTTATGGACTTAAAGAAGAAGAATTCGAACGAAAATATGATATAAAATGTAGAACCAACAATTCTAAAGGAATGCACAACCATACATTTGCCTTTGCACTTCTTTGAGGCCATGCACTTTTGCGATATTTGGAGAATTTTGATTATGCACAATCTGATGCACAACCCTACAAGAGACCATACATCTCCTTAAAACCCTAAATTTAGTTATAAAGAGCTATTTTAGGAGGTAAAAGAGAACGTAGTCGGTAGGGAGTAGTATAAGAGACATGGGGTGGCAATTTTAGACATGGACTCGTTCTCTAGATGCAATTTTGGTCCAAAGAAGTGGAAAACATGAAGAAATCATCAAAAGATCCATCGAACTTCAAAATCAAACCTTTACATCGCAAGAACGTCCGATAGAAGACAATAAGGGAGATTTAGGATTATGAACCTATTGTTTTCAATTTATATTTCTGTTTATGTATGTTTGATTTTGTATTCGATAATGTGTAACTAAATGTTCGGTTAGTATTTAGGTTAGATGAACCTTATGTTAATACTTTGATATGATTTGATTCTTTTATTAATACAGTTTGTTGTTTGATATATTGTGATCTAATTACGTGTTTAATTTATGTTCTAATAACTCGAGAATATTATACCATAATTTGTTTTCATACGTAGAGAATGAGAAATTCTAGTGTGAATAGATCTACTGTAACTAAGAGGAGTTGATTGCAACCCTAGAGATAGGATAACAAAAATATTCTAAATTAAGGTCAAACCTAATAGAGGGACTAATAAATTGGTAATGCAATCCTATAAGATTTAACTTGAGTAATTCAATTAGAGACCTTCGTATTAGTTGTTAATAAACTCAAGGTCAGCTATTAACATACCATAGGAGTCTCCATGGTCCAACACATCAACCAAGCAATTGCATGATAAAAGATCAAATCTGTTAAGGGTTTAAAGGGATTCGAACCTAGAAACTAAAATTTGATAACGATAATTTTTAAGTGAATTCCATTATCTTTGCATTAATTATCATTTCCTATTTCTTTAATTGTTTTAATTTTATTTTCTTTTTATTAAAATTATAAAATCAATCCTTAGGCTAGATAATAGGGGAAAGGTAATTACTAGTATTCATAATCTTTGTTGGATCGACCTGTACTTGCCAGTATTAGTTATAGCTATGTAGTGCATTTATGATTATTACATAATTGACTAACTCACGAAATGTCAATCAAGGTTGTCTAGCTATAAGGTAATTATTTAAAACCAACTATTTGTTTGGACAATTAAGTCTATATACGTTTCATATTGTGCGAGTCATCATAAGTTTTTGGACTTGGTCCTTCTCCTTAGTTTGCGATTACTGGAGCTTGGATCTTGCCATTCTTCATTCTAATTCCTTGTTGTAGTATTCACTTCAACTTTAGCATTTGTAATCATTACCAATTGTTTCTCATTGCAATTTGTTTTGAATTATCAATTGATTCCTCCTTTCTAGGTATCTCTTTCTCTTTAGGAGCTTCCTGACTTTTCTCTCTTAGTAAGTTGGGAACTTTCACTTATTGCTCCTTACATCCTATATTTGAGACAAGGGATTGGTTAATTCTTATATCAACTTATTGAATTTTTCCTGAAGTGCTTGTAGGGGATTCCTTATTCCTTTCTTCATTAGACTTCCCATTAGTACTTGGAGCCTTAGTTTCACTCCTCATGGGGATCTAGACATTACTAGTATCCTTCAGGTGAGATTTCTAAGGGTATGACAGTTTCATCATGTCCTCAACTAGGTTTCCATCAACATTAAACTTCACAATATGGATGTTTTCAAGCATCATCTTTTTAGTTTCAACTTCATGCACATTCTAGCATATCAACCCTTTTAATGTTGGCATTATTATCATCCACTGGCATAAGAGTCCCTAGGTATCTAGCCAAGTAGTTCAACCAGTTAGAGGACTATTATTCTAGAGCTATTCGATGGAAGTTAACCCATCTAGGAATGGTTTTGAGTTATGATCTATCAAGTTTAAAGCAAATATCCCATTTTCTTATAAAGATAGGATTACCCTTTATGTTTTAGGGCCTTATATCCATGATCTTCCTTGCCATTTCTTCAGAGGAGAATCGAAAAAGGAAGAGGTCATCTTTGGTTATCAAAGTGCTTTGCAATCCCCACTTCTTCCAGTTCAAATTCGCCTAATGTTGAACATTTGGAAAAACCATCCTCTTATCCAAGAAATAGCCTACCAAGGAAGCTCTCCATTTGGTTACACCACTTTGTCAGGAGGAGGAGAGATTAGACTTCCCTTAATTATAGAGATGAAGTGGAGGTTTCCAAATAAGTCTGGATCTCCAACTTTCCAAATAAGTTTGGATCTCCAATAACTCTACTTCAAGATTGTTTTTCAACCTTTAGGGGTAAAGCGTTAGCTTACTGTAAGGAAGGGAGGGGAGGGAAATCCTCATGCTCTGAAAGTGACACTGGAATAGTTGCAACGAATGGGGTGGATGAGGAAAGTTCAGAGGACAATTGGTTACACAACTTTGTATCACTTCAGGAGGAGGAGAGATTGGACTTTCCTTAATTCTAGAGATGAAGTGGAGCTTTCCAAATAAGTCTGGATCTCCAACAACTCTACTCCATGACTATTTTTTAACCTTCAGGGGTAAAGGGTTACCTTACTGTTAGGAAAGGAAGGGAGGGAAATCCTCATGCTCTGAAAGAGACACTATAATAGTTGCAATGAACGGGGTGGAAGAGGAAAGTTCAGGTGACATTTTACCAATAACAATAAATTGACAGAACTCAGGCTAGCAAGAAACAAAGGCAGGCTACCTTAAAAAGAAAAAAGCTCAATTCGAACCAAATGGAGGGCAACTCGAGAAGAGAAGAGAAGGAAATGAGGTGGATAGGAGGTTAGTGAGGCACCCAATAAAGGGAACACAATTAAAGGAAGTGGGTGGAACAACCATGGGGGTTAGGTTTATAGAGAAGGTAGAGAAAGATAACCAAGAGAGAGAATACAATAGTCCAAGACAGGTTAAAACATGGTACTGTTTCTCTTTCTTAACTTATTGCACTATCTTTAATATTTTGAATCTCAACCCTTTTTCTCCATTAATTAAATAAGTTATGACCACCAAAATTTGTTTTAAATAATTTGTAAGATGTTCTATAATAAAATTCAAGAGGCGATTGGTCCACATGGGAAAATTGTAATAAGAATGGGAATAAATATAATGAGGAATGAGAATAAATATAATTATTATAATTATGATGGTTGATTAAGAGAAATGAATGATTACCATTATCATTGATAATGGTTGGTTTGTTAAAAATATTAAAAAATAAAATTTGTTAAAATTTTGATAAACAAAAATTTATAAAAATTTTGTTCTACATCAAAATTTAATATATTTTAATTAATTATATTTAATTGCTAAAAGAGAAAATATAATTAATTAATTATATTCTAATTAAATATATTTTGATTAATTATATTTAATTAAAATATAATTAAAAAAGAAAAAAATATGTCATAGGTGTGATAAAGGCTATCACGTCGGTAACATTTTCTACAGACTAGGAATAAAACCCATTCCTCTAATATATCGGGGTATGGACGATTTCCTGAAAATCATATATCTCCTATAATCATAATATAAAACTAACCACTTGTATTCATTCCATATGCATTGATCGATTCCCAATACCAAGAACCAAACACCCCCTCAATGGATTTTTACATTGATTATGATATGTTTTATTATATTTTTATTTATATGCAATAATTTATAAATTATATTAATTTCAAATAAGTGTATTAACAACTCAAAATTAAACGAGGAAGGCAACCTGGTTAATAATTAGGACTTCATGTGCAAAGTGAACGTAAAATTTTAATATTTAAAAAATATTTTTCCGCAACTAAATAGATTAATATGAAAGTAGGCGATGACTAGGGAATGAAGCATCTAGCGAGTTTGTGATTTGTGATTTTGTCAAGTGGAAACAACAAGTTGGTTAGAAATGAGTCGTGTTCGTGACTACGAAAGAGTGGGCCCCTAACATAATGCCAAAATTTTCTACTTGACTATAGGCCCAAGCGCATAGGTGAATAAGACAGCAAATACCGTCTCCTGATATTTTGAATTTTGAATAAAAGAAGAGCTAAATCAAGAATTTGAATAGATAGTATTATTTTTAGGGAACCGTGACTTTGGATGGTATGCATATAAATTCAATTACATTAGCTACTACAAAAGTACAAATAGATATGATTTTGCTTGACTAGGTTGCTCGAACCTTCTTATATATACAGTCGTTTAAAATTTAAAGTCAGAACTTATTTTTCATTAAAAAATTACCTAACTCAAGCAAAAATTAATTTAAATATAGATAATTTAAAAGTATCGTTCTTATAATTAAAATCTTGCGAGGGCATTTCGGGATTAAAAAAAAAAAGTTTCCTACCTACCTACTAGTGCAATTCCGTGCCATTCGTCTGACTGGAACCAAACATATCGCGAGCTGCGATTATAACGACATGAAATATTGCTACTTGCTACAGGGAAGAGTGAAAAGTGAAAGCGACAGTAGCAACCAACGAATGGACTTGTGTAGCGCATCTTCGTTACATTTGAATCTGTGGTTTGGAATCCGTGACGCAACCCTCACATTTCCTATCAACGATAAATTGATAAGCACTGGGTACATGCAGACGTACGTATCCGATGGCAAGGGACTTATCAGTGATAGGGCCAGTTGAACAAGCAAGAACCCCTGTACAACGCATCGAAGATAGCGAGACCAGGTCTCTTATTCTCTCTCCTTTTTATCTTCTTCTTCTCTCTGAAAGTGAAACCCTAACCTAATACTCATTGGAATTGGAGCTGAGGCCAATTGAGCTCAGATTCGGGGCCCAGCTCTGCTGATTTAAGCTAGATTTTGTTTTGCTTGTATTAGAGAACACTCCTTTTCTGTTTAGGATCGGTGGTGTTTCGTTATTGAAGAGTTGTAGATATGTCATCGCTGAGCAGAGAATTGGTGTTCCTCATACTTCAGTTCCTCGAAGAAGAGAAATTCAAGGAGTCTGTTCACAAGTAACTTCTTTTAACTCTTCATCTTTTTTTTTTCTTGGTATTTATTTACGTTTTGTACGTATGTCCTTGTGTTCATGCATGTGGGGGTGTAGTTGTGTTTGTATATATTGCTTTTCATCGGTAAGTGGCTGAGCTGCAAATGTGTTTTGTTACTGTAATTTCAATTTGTTGAAGTCAAGCTTGTTTGGTTTAGTTGGCTGGTGGTTTTCGGTGTTTGTGAAAGCTGATAACTGTATATGGTGAGAGTTCGTGAGTTGTATCGTTGTTTAGATTGTGGAGGGATAGTAGACAAGATGGAAGTTACGAAGATGAGGAATGAGTTGTGGAAATGTACTTTAGGTTGTTACGTTTCTCCGGTGTGGAAACATGACTTGTTCTGCAAGCAGTTTGTGCGGGCTTGAGTAATGAAGATTGTTTGTAGAAGTTTAATTAGAATCGGAATTGGGATTTTCTGACTTTTGTGGCTAAATTTTGATAAATGCGAGAGCTTCAATTAATACAGCTGGAGACGCATTCACGGTGCCAGATCAGAGAGGGATTTCAACTATTACGCCAATATGTCAAAATATAAAACCTTTGCACATGTTTCGATTATGTTTATTTGAACAGGGACTTTTTCTTTGTTGTGTTTGAAATATTAGAAGTCAAGAATTTGAAAATTTTCTGTTTAAGGTAAACATGTTTTAACACGATGAAAACATTGCCCAAATCAAAATGTTCTTTTTCCACAGACTTGAGAAAGAATCAGGATTCTTCTTCAATACGAAGTATTTTGAGGAGAAAGTTCAGGCTGGAGAGTGGGACGAAGTTGAAAAGTACTTGTCAGGGTTCACCAAAGTTGATGACAATAGATATTCCATGAAGATATTCTTTGAAATCAGAAAGCAGAAATATCTTGAAGCACTTGATAGGTATATGGTTGATATTGTTGGTATCTGTGGATACATATCATGGTTGATTATAGCTTAAAGATTATTTGATTTTGTCGGTTATATGATGTCAGGCAAGATAAAGCAAAAGGGGTTGAAATTTTAGTCACCGATTTGAAAGTGTTCTCCACATTTAATGAAGAATTGTACAAAGAGATCACCCAGCTTCTAACTCTTGGAAATTTCAGGTAATTTTCATTTTCACTTCAATCATATTGATTTTATTTGAAAGTTTGGATGGATAACACGCTATTGAACAATTTAGTTTCTATCAAATTATCTATCATGATAATTTAAATTCATTAATTGCCCAATTGTTTGTAAATCAGAAGATTTTGGTCAAATAGCTTATTCCAATGCTCTGGTGTTGGAAAACATTCAACAAAAGCCAATCTGAAAAATCTTCTTGTTTGAGATTATGTAAAATTATAAAATTCTTGCCTTTCTTGATGGAGCAATGAAAGAAAATGTACCAGATAGGGAGAATAGTTCGTGGCAATGCTTGCTTGTCATGGAACTTTTTAAAATTTTGAATAGTGAAAATGATTTGATATGTCTTTTGATCTGAATGCAGGGAAAATGAGCAGCTTTCCAAGTACGGTGATACTAAAACAGCTCGTAGCATAATGCTGGTAGAGCTGAAAAAGCTTATTGAAGCAAATCCTCTTTTCCGTGATAAGCTTGTATTTCCTACTCTGAGATCATCTAGATTGAGGACTTTGATAAATCAAAGGTAACATTTATGCTTTATAGGATGAAGAATGAATTATGATTTTGAGTTGATTCGTTTGGTATAAGGGTGAACACAATTTTTACAGTGTTCCATGTGTTACGAGTGCCAGGAAGATGTGTCATTGGAAAATGATCTCTTTATTGAACCAAACATGAGTTCATATGTTAACTTATTATTTAGCTATTATTTGGAGGGTCTTTTCCTATAAGTGCTTTTATTTTCAGCATCGTTCCATTTTTGGTTCATTTAATAAGTTACTGAAGAATAGCAGTGATAATTATTTTTTGTTTTTGCTAAGATACTATAATAACTGTCTTGGTATTGTTCCCTTTATTCATCCCCCAGGATTTCTCTCTCTAGATATACTTTGTGGTTACCGTTGAAAGTATAAGGCATAATTCTCTGGTTTCACATATGACTTCTGTTGTTGCCCCCCCATGTATTTTACAGCCTGAACTGGCAGCATCAGCTGTGCAAGAACCCCAGGCCAAACCCAGATATCAAGACTTTATTCACAGATCATACTTGTACACCTCCAAATGGTCCTCTTGCTCCTGCTCCTGTCAATCTTCCTGTTGCTGCTGTTGCCAAGCCTGCTACTTATACATCTCTTGGGGGTCATGGTGTATGATATCCTATTTCCTTCATTTGGAGTGCATATTAATTTATGCAACTGAAGTTTGACTGTATAATGTTTTACTTTTTGATTTTTATGTACAGCCATTTCCTCCAGCTGCAGCAGCAGCCAATGCTGGTGCATTAGCTGGTTGGATGGCAAATGTATCTGCTTCTTCCTCTGTGCAAGCTGCTGTTGTTACTGCATCAACCATACCTGTTCCACAAAATCAAGGTTAGTGATGTAATGGTTCTTGTCAGCCATTAATTGCTGTGCACGTTGATGGAACCAAAATAATTTAAATGACACATTTTACTTAATTATTTCTTGCTTTGGAGTAATTATGGAGGATATGTAGTTTGGAACACGAACCTTTTTGACTAAAGTTGTGATTGTTTCCTGTTTCTTTGAGTACTCTTGAATGATTCATAAACCCTGGAGCTTTTTTTTTTGGAAAATAAACCTGTAGCATATTGCATTGTCCAAAAAAGAAATATTGTTATACGGTAAAGTTTGTTTCTTACAAAATTTTAACTTTTCTAGTTTCAGTCCTAAAACGACCCCTAACACCATCAACAGCTCCAAACATCGCTGATTTTCAAGCTCCTGATCATGAGCAACTAATGAAACGTCTACGGCCTGCTCAATCTATTGAAGAGGTCATTTTAAATTTGTGTGCCATTGATGTAATTCTAGGGTTTTTCATTATACCTTTTGTCGCATCTATAGAGTTCCCTGTTTGCAATTTTCTCTTATGACACTTAGATTTGCACCTCTTTGTCTTCAGGTTCCTTATCCAAGTTCCCGCCAGCAGCATCCTTGGTCTCTCGAAGATCTACCAAGGACAGTTGCCTTCACCATGCATCAAGGCTCAACGGTCATGAGCATGGATTTTCATCCTTCTCATCACACATTGCTTCTTGGTATGGTGTTAATCTTCTTATTGAGATTCTTTGTTTTTGGGATCAATGCTGTGTTATGTTTAGGTGGAATACATTTTGTCATCCTCCTCGGCCTCCCTAACAATTGTTGTGTGTTGAATAGTTGGTGCTGCTAATGGTGAGGTTACATTATGGGAACTTGGGGTGCGGGAGAGGTTGGCCTCTAAGCCCTTCAAAGTTTGGGACGTGACAACTTGTTCGCTACAATTTCAGGTTATATTTACTGCTATATATGTTTCCTTTGAATTTGTTTCTTCCTGCTTGACCTTGTGGTGAGTGTATGAACTGGGACAATATGCTTGATTAAGCTGTTAATTTAACAGCCACATCAACAATTGTTGATTATTTCAAGCTATTAAATTATCAAGGTGTTAACTATGGAATCTCTTGCAGGCCTCTTATGTCAAGGATGCACCAATTTCTGTCAACCGTGTTACTTGGAGTTCAGCTGGAAATTTTGTGGGTATGTAGTGTTTTTAAATAGTGGCATCATACGTGAGCTATTATGTCTTAGTTCTTTTTCCTTTTTCTTAATGCAGGGGTTTCATTTAATAAACATTTGATCCACTTGTATGCTTATACTGGGTCAAGTGACTTGCGCCAGCATTTGGAGGTGTGTTGACATCCTACTAGTTGTTTGAAGAAATAAGATATGTTACTGTTCTTTTATTATTTACCTTCTCTTTTCATCACAGATTGATGCCCATGTTGGTGGCGTTAATGACTTGGCTTTTGCTCACCCTAACAAGCAACTATGTGTCATAACTTGTGGAGATGACAAACTAATAAAGGTAGGAGATAAAAACCATTATTATAAGATTTATTGAGGAAGATTCTACTATAATGTAATGAGGCCATTGGAACAGGTGTGGGATTTAACTGGACAGAGGCTGTTTAATTTTGAAGGTCACGAGGCACCGGTTTATTCTATTTGCCCACACCACAAAGAAAGCATCCAGGTACCTTACATAATAACATAATAGTTCGTTTGTTTTTTTGTGCACACCTTTCTAGTCTGAGACAAGAAATGAGACTTAAACCTAATGTTTGCTTGTCAATCATGTCTGTCTGCTTTGTGTAAACAATGCTTTATCCTCTCAAATAACTTATTGCTTTGGAATACTGATGTACTTTAAGTATTACTTTGTGAACTTCTCTACATCAAAAATTACTGCAAATAGGCCTCGATTCTGTCATGGTAGATTTCTGTTGTATGCTACTCTGCACTGTTATTGACTATGTTGGTTGCGAGGTTGCAGTTCATTTTCTCAACTGCAGTGGATGGTAAAATAAAAGCTTGGCTGTATGATAATATGGGTCCAAGAGTTGACTATAATGCTCCAGGCCGTTGGTGCACTACAATGCATTACAGTGCTGATGGTAGTAGGTATGATCCAAAAACTTAAATGATGGACCTAAAACAACCTGTGTTTTTCTCAAACTCCAATTTTTTCTTTTGGTTCTTCAGTGCCATTTGATTTATTTCCTTAATCTAATTGCTCATTATCTTTGGTTCCTTTATTTTCTTTTTTCTTTTTAATTTTCTTAGGTTGTTCTCTTGTGGGACAAGCAAAGATGGGGAATCTTTTCTAGTTGAATGGAATGAAAGTGAAGGAGCAATAAAGAGGCATTATTCTGGGTTTAGAAAGAAATCAACAGGTGGTGTTGTGCAATTTGAAACCACTCAAAACCACTTTTTGGCTGCAGGTGAAGATAGTCAGATAAAGTTTTGGCATATGGACAACATTAATGTGCTAACAAGCACACAAGCAGATGGTGGATTACCAGTAAGTTTGTATGTTTGCCATGGAGCAATTTATTTTGAACTTCTGTAGCTAATCATTCAAATTACTATCAGAGTCTTCCACGCTTGAGATTCAACAAGGAAGGGAATCTTCTGGCTGTTAGCACAGACAATGGATTCAAGATACTCGCAAATGCTACTGGCATGAGATCATTAAAAACAGTGGAAACTTCTTATGAAGCATTTAAATCTCCTATTGAAGCTGCTGCTATGAAGGCTAGTTTGATTTGTTTTTGGCTCATTTGTTGTTTCTTTTAGAAAGTATCTACCTTTAGCTCATTTCGTGTTTCTTTTAAAAACATCTCTACCTTCTAAGGCCTATTGGCGTCTCTCTTCATTGCAGGCTTCTGCTTCGGGTGTCACAACTATCAGTCCAGTCAATTGTAAAGTGGAAAGGAGCTCTCCTGTCAGACCATCACCAATTCTTGTACGTCAAAATATAAAATCTAGGTTTTAACTTATCTACTTTTTCAGAGGTACTGTGGTGAGTTGTAGTTCCGAGCTTGTTTCGTTGCTATATACCATTTTATGTACTGAGGTATCCTTAAATTTCAATTAGTGATTAAGGTTTGTTATGTGTGTCATTCTCTGTAGTCATTATTTCTAGCCACAAAGCTTGTTTAATTTCGTTTTTGGAACCTGTATGGGTGGATTGAGTACACTTAGTCATCTAATTAACATAGTTTTGCATATTCTAGCTCCCTCTGTTATTGTTTTACAAGCTACCTTAGTTCAGTAATTTAATTCATCAATTTTAAATTGCTTAACCCTGTTCTTTCCAATGTTCTTATTTAAGAATGGAGTTGATACCATAAATAGAAGCTTGGAAAAACCAAGAACTGCGGATGATACAATTGATAAATCAAAACCGTGGCAGTTGGCTGAAATTGTGGATCCTGGTGAATGTCGTTTAGTCACCTTGCCAGAAAGCACTGTCACTTCTACCAAGGTGTCTGCAAATTGCACCTGATTTTGAAACTACTGCTCAATTTTCTACCACTGCATGTTTCAACCTCCGTTTTTCCTTTCCCTGCATGCAGGTTGTTCGACTTCTGTATACAAATTCTGGTGTTGGAGTTTTGGCACTAGGGACGAATGGGATACAGAAGTTATGGAAGTGGGCTCGTAATGAACAAAATCCGTCTGGAAAGGTATTGTATGGTTTAGGGTTTAATGTATGGTTTTCTTCTGTTGCCTACAGTTCTTGCGATGTTTGCTTAATGAATTGTCTCTACATCTTTCTCTGTGCTTGGTTTCATTAAACTGTTGGATATATTGGGTGCTGTTTGTAGGCCACTGCGAGCACTGTTCCACAACACTGGCAACCCAACAATGGTCTTCTTATGACTAATGATGTGTCAGGTGTTAACCTTGACGAAGCAGTCCCTTGTATAGCGCTTTCAAAAAATGACTCGTATGTAATGTCAGCCTCAGGTGGAAAGGTTTCTCTTTTTAATATGATGACCTTCAAGGTACATGCCCAGCTGAAGCAACGCATTTCAGTTTTCGTGTTTATGGTCTTTGCTTATATTGAATGTATTGCTTGGTATGCAGGTAATGACAACATTCATGTCTCCTCCCCCAGCTTCAACTTTTCTAGCATTCCACCCTCAGGATAATAACATTATAGCCATTGGAATGGAGGATTCGACCATACATATATACAATGTTCGAGTTGATGAGGTGTTCACTTTCTTGAAGTTTGTACTGAGTTATTCGTTTTCGGGATTTTTTTTTTTCCACTCTAGCAACTGGCCCTGATGTTTCTGGTTTGCCTGTTTCAGGTAAAATCAAAATTGAAGGGTCATCAAAAACGCATAACTGGTTTGGCCTTTTCAACCAATCTTAATATTTTGGTTTCGTCGGGCGCTGATGCACAAGTAAGTAGAACTTTGATCTGTTTCACGCATCCTGTTGCAACTAATCCAGACTTGAATTGTGCAATAATTTGATTGGGTTAATATCATTACTTACATGAGCCTTGAAATTGAAATGCTTGTTTTTACGATGTTGATTTCTTCCTTTCGTTTGTAGATTTGCATGTGGAGCATTGATACATGGGAGAAAAGGAAATCAGTTCCAATCCAAATTCCAGCAGGCAAGGCACCAACTGGTGACACTCGGGTGCAGTTTCATGCTGATCAGACTCGTTTGCTAGTTATTCACGAGACCCAGTTGGCTATATATGATGCTTCAAAGATGGAACGTGTTAGGCAGGTGGGAGGACAGATGAGTGATCTACATTTTTATAGTTGTCAATGCAACTGACGTGTGTATTTATTCTTTTGCCTGTTTCAGTGGGTCCCACAAGATTTATTGTCTGCACCTCTATCTTATGCGGCATACTCGTGTAACAGCCAGTTAATTTATGCTACATTTTGTGATGGTAATCTTGCGGTGTTTGATGCTGATAGCCTGAAATTACGTTGTCGCATTGCTTCATCAGCATATATGTCGCAGTCGCAGTCCCAGTCGGTCTTGAATGGGTATGCCGTCTTCAGGTTCATTACTTCCAAATTGTGTTCATCCCTTCTTTATATTAACATTTTTAAGCTGCACACATTTTAATACATT
The DNA here is from genome assembly GCA_024520975.1 of Erythroxylum areolatum. Classification (NCBI taxonomy): domain Eukaryota; kingdom Viridiplantae; phylum Streptophyta; class Magnoliopsida; order Malpighiales; family Erythroxylaceae; genus Erythroxylum; species Erythroxylum areolatum. Next base: position 10,862,862 of record JANIJH010000007.1, on the reverse strand, counting down.
TGGCGTACTCAATTGCATGATCCATTTCAACCAATCTGCCCTAAAATTCTGCCCTAATGTTAATGTTACCTTGATATTTCTCAATTTTTTGTGGGCTGGTTTTATTGTAGAAGCCAACCTGTGTACCCACTTGTGGTTGCTGCACACCCGTCGGAGCCTAACCAATTTGCTATCGGCTTGACGGATGGGTCTGTTAAAGTGATGGAACCTACAGAGTCGGATGGAAAATGGGGATCAAGCCCGCCCGCAGAGAATGGATTGGTGAGTGGTAGGACCACGTCATCATCTACCACAAGCAACCACACACCGGATCAGTTGCCGAGATGAGAGACCTTTGTATGCAGCCGTTGAAGTTACACCTGTAAATTTCCAACATAGGGTTTTTACTTCTTTTAGTCGTCGTATGCTCTTGTCGAAGGTAAGGACCTTAACCGTCGGAACACAATTTCTTGTATACTAACTTTAGTTAGCAAACATTCTTGTATACTAATTGTCTAGTTAGTGGTAGCTCTTGATTTGTTTCTTAATTTCCTCGACTGTTGTACCGTGTTTCTAATTGTGGATATCGTTGTCCTTGCAATAAACTCTGTTTCTGATAGTGCAAACCTTTTTAATCACAATTACCATGGACTGAGCCTTTGTTTACTAAGTTAATAGGTAGACGTGATGACAGATGACTATATTTTCATGTATATTTACACATGTATAGATTACGGCTTTGGTTTTGTTTGTAAGGCATTTCTTGAGCTAAAAATCCGGCCACTGGGAGAAAATAGCTATCGTGGTTTCTAGATCAAAAGTTGGTAGTGCTTTTGATACATTCACTACTTTCAATTTCCTTATTTAAACGATTCGAAGATACATGAGAAGTATGAAGGCTATATGAACGCTCTATGATTCCCAGGATAAAAACATTCATTATTGAGAATAGGAATGTTCTTATCATGGGAGTCATACGGTGTTCACACTTCTGTTGGATCTTATAAGTTTTATTGGAATTATGATAAATTGAGTGTTTAGGGATGTTTTTAAGTGTTATAAGCATCCTCGCAACAGCAAGGACTATAAATATCTTGGCCTTATTTAGTAAACAGCTTACGACTTGATTTTTTGTGGTTTTAAAACTTTTAACTGATTGACTGTATAAAACAATCTATTGAAATATTTGATAAACGACTAATTAGGTTGGTAGATTTAATCTAATAAGTTGAAAAAGAAAACGCTCGAGTAATGGAACATTTCACTCAACTGCTTGAAAATGTAACATATAAAGGTCAATTACACCTTCTACTTTGCTCTTAAAACAGAACTATCACGTTAGTGATAGGAATTGTCACGTTTGTGTGTCTTTTTTATTTTTTATCATTTTAATTTTAATTATACTATTATTAGTTGAATAAAAAGTTAAATTGAATTTTAATATTAATTATGCTACTATTAATTTTTAAAAAATTAAAATTAAAATTAAAATGATAAAAATAAAAAAGAAACCAAAATTTTTTAAATTGATTTTAACTTTTTAATAAAATTTTAAGATAAAAATTTAAATTTTAAAAATATATTAATTTATTAAAATTGTTTA
>JANIJH010000007.1:10809736-10820494 GCA_024520975.1 Erythroxylum areolatum | reverse complement strand
TTGATTATAATTTTTAAGAATCAGTATCTTGAATTGGTTAAAATCTATCCATAAATACTATATGTCCTTGTTAAACATTAACCTGAATTGGTGTGAAAAAGGATGATGGTTAAAATAAAATTAATTTTCTAAGTCATATTTTTCTTAATCATTGAAATTTTCAAGTTAAATGAATTTGCATATTATTTACACATATATATATACCCAAATTTGTTTCATGAGCTTTTGGGCCTATATAGCAAGTTTTAAAATTTTTTAAGCTCTTCTTATTCATGTGTGTTATCAATGTATGGTAGGATAATTCTAGAACTTGTTTTTATTATGCATATTGAGACCATATTTGTTAAATTAGAAGCATTGATATGATGAAGGGACTTAGATTTACCTTTAGGAATAATCAAGTTGAGCCTTAACCTTTTCATTGATTAAGCACACATATTAACCTTTATCATATTTTTCTTTGAAAACCTATTTATTGTTTTAAACCCTAAAGGGTATTTACATTATTAATTCTTGATACTTGAAATTTGTGAAAGGTCTAATATTTCTTGAATTGTGGTACTGAATGTTTATTGAAAATAAAAGAAAAGAACAAAAGAAAGAACAAAAAAAAAGAATAAGTTTATGGTACCAATAAAGTTTTGCGATAGAAGGACTTGTGTGCTTTGTAACAAGTCTTGAGATGTTTCTTTGAGTAAATTTCCTTCACTTAACCATTTTTTGTCTCAATCATACCGTACCTAAGCCCTACTACATCCTAACAAAGACCTTTTGGTTTTTATTTCTAGTTTGTAAATAAATGGTGGAGATATAATTTTACTACAAGCAAATGGTAAAAGTTCTACTATGCATTGATTAAGAGTTTTAATGCTTTTCATCCTAAAAACTTGAGCACATTAAGTGAAATCTTAGTTAGGGTGTAAAGATTTATGCTTCTGATTTCAATGCGGTTGTTGATGTGATTACTAGTAATATTGCTTAGGAAGTTAATTTTAGGACAACTTGACTCTAATTTTATATTAATTTGACTTAATATGACATGATGATATATAATGTGAATGTGGATATTGATATTGATGATGGATTGATGTTGTGAAATTTATAATTTTGATTGTGATTTGCTTAAGGACAAGCAAAAACTTAAGTATGTGGATATTTGATAGATGCGTAATTGATCATAATTTTATCTCATATTCAATGTGTTTTTTGCTTGATATTTTATACTTTTATTGTATATGTGGTACCTAATTTGTTCCAAGTGTGTTTCCAGGTGATAATTGTCTTCATGGACTTAAAGGAGAAGAATTTAAGTGAAAATGTAGTGTAAAACAAAGAAACAACAATCTAGAAAGAATGGAAGGTTTGGCAGTTTTGTAAGACTATGCATTTTTGCAATAATCGGTGAATTTTGATTGTGATTGTGCAAGAGATTTAGCATAACCCAAAAACCTAGATTTCATACAAAATTTACGATTCAGAGGCAAATCAAAGGAGGAGACTTTGGGAGGTGATTTCCAAATGAGGAGAATGTCCAAAAGGGATGATTTTGGTTTAGAGAAGTGGCAAAACATGAAGAAATCATTGAAAGATCCATCAGAATTTAAGATCAAGCCTCAACATCGCAAGAACATTCGATAATAGACAATTAGGGAGATTTAGAACTATCAACCCATTATTTTCGTGTCATTTTTCTTTCATTGTATATTTGATTTCATATTCGATCATGTGTAATAGGTTAAATAAACCTTATGTTAACGCTTTGATATGATTTGATTCCTTTGTTAATGCAATTGGTTCAATTGATTATTATGTTCTAATTACATGTTTCATAGATAATATGATTTCATACATAAAGATTGAGAAATCTTTGGTTAAATAGATCTATCGTAATTAAAACGAGTTGATTACAACCTTAGAGATAGGATGACATAAATCCTCCAAATTAGGGACAAACATAATAGAGGGACTCATAAATCGATAACACAATCCTATAAGATTTAACCTGAGTAATTTGATTAGAGACCTTAGGACTCGATGTTAGTAGACTCAAAGTCAGCAACTAGCATATTATAGGAGTCTCCATGGTCCAATTAATCAACAAACAATTGCATGATAAAAGATCAATCTGTTAAGGTTTTAGGGGGATTCAAACCTAGATACGAATTTTTGATAATGATAGTTTTCTAAGTGAATTCCTCTCTCTATGTGTTCATTATTGTTTCCTATTTTATTTTATTTGTTTTAATTTTAGTTTCTTTCCATTAAAAATCTAAAATAAATCCTTAGGTTAGATAATAGGGAAAGGGTAAGTACTATATTCATAGTCTTCATGGGATCGAACTGTACTTGCTGGTATTAACTATAGCTACACCGTGTACTTGCAATTATTAAATAATTGACCAATTCATAATTAGGTTAATCAGTTAAGATATTGATGTTTGGGGAATCAACTTCATGGGCCATTTTCCATCTTCTTGTGGCGATAAGTATATTCTTATAATGGTAGCTTGTGTTTCCAAATGGGTGGAAGCAATAGCATCCCTAACAAATGATTCTAAGGTAGTAACATAGCTCTTTACGAAGGTGATTTTCCTAAGGTTTAAAGTTCCAAGAGCTATAATAAGTTATAATGGCTCACATTTCACTAAATGCTAATTTGAACCTCTTGTGAGGAAATATGGGGTGGTTTATAAGGTTATCTTAGGATACCATCCTCAAAATAACAACCAAATGGAATTTTTGAATTAAGAAATCAAAGGTATCCTTGAGAAGATGATTAATAGATTAAGGAAAGATTGAGCAATGAAGCTAGATGAAGCATTATAAGCCTATCATATAGCTTATAAGAATCCCTTTGGCATGTCACCATTTAAGATAATTTATAGGAAATCATGTCAGTTTCTAATCTAATTTGAGCATTGTGTTTATTGTGTGATCAAAACCCTCAACTTTCATTTAAAGGATGCCAGTGAAAGATGACTACTTCAACTCTATAAGCTTGATGACATAAAGTTAGATGCCTACGAGAATGTTGAGGTCTATAAGGAGAGAACCGAGCACTAAAATGATAAAAAATGCCTCTATCAAGAATTTTTCAAGGGACATTATGTACTTCTTTTTAACTCTTTTTTGAAACTTTTTCAAGGTAAGCTTAAGTCAAGGTGGTTTAAGCCATTTTAGGTGCATAAAGTCTTTCCTTATGGATTAGCTGAATTATAGAGCGAATAGACTAGAGCTTTCAACATGAATGTTAAGCAAGTTTTATATCTAACAAAACTCTCAATACCTGCAAGTATACAGATCATATCTTGTAGTATCGAAAGGTATCAATCCCACGAGGAAATAGGTGAAACTAATTGAGCCTAACTTTGTCTAAGGTATTAAAATATGATATGAGAGAAATAATGACAAAAATTAAAACAATTAAACGAAATTAAGCAAATAAACAAATAACAATTAAGCTGCCAAATTAAATTAAGGTTAAAAAAGGATGAATTATTAGGATTTATTCTTTCATTATTTTGTTCCCTTAATGATTATTGATCCAATTATTTATTGACCCTAGATTTCTCAAGGGGATTGATTACTCTCTCTCAAGACTTAATCAATTAATCAAATTGAATCCGAAATTCCAAATTTTGCAACCTCTCGATTTATAAAACATCCTAAAATTTTCAATTAAATCTGAAGTTATCTATTAAATAATCAAGTTCTCACACAAGATCTCTCTTCGAATGATTATTGATTTGATAATTGTGTGACTTATTAAATCATCAACTCTAGTTACACAACCTAATATGATTACTGTTAACTCACTCTCTTGATTCATTATCAAAGTATAAAATGCACAATTATTATAACACCAAAATTTTGTATTGAATCAATAAAGATTAGAGTAAAAGAACTTCAAAATAAAGCCTAATATGGAAATTAGAAACTTCAATTTACACATCAAGTTGACGAAAATAACAAAAGGAAAGAAAGAAAACTAAGTTTGGAGCTCGATTTAGAAAATTGGAATTCTGCACGTTCTTCTTGATCTCCCTTAATTGATCCACTTCTGTAAGATGACTATTGTGTTTTTAGGCTTCTTTTCATTCTTAATATGTGTCTTACTAATTGGAACTATTTCGTAAGTAGCCAAAATTTAATACCATAAGTTTACAATGTAGCTATAACTAGTGCTTACAAGTACAGATTGATCCCATAAGAACAGTAAGTACTAGTAATTACTATTATTCTATTATCTAGCCTACAGATTGATTGTTATTGAATTAATAAAACTAAAATTAAACAATTAAAGTAGAACAGCAGTACGATTTCAAGCAAAAAAATTGGAGACATTAAATTAATTACTGATATCAGATAATTAGTACCTAGGCTTTGAATCCCCCTAAACCCTTAACTGATTAATCATTTGTCATGCAATTATGTTGTTGATTAATTGGACCGTGGAGATTCCTAAGTTATGCTAGTAGCTAACATTGAGTTTATTAAAAACTAATCCTAAGTTCTCTAACCAAATTAGTCAGGTTAAAAATTATAGGATTGCATTACTATAATATGCATCCCTCTATTAGGTTTAACCCTAACCTAGAACATTTATGTCGTTGTATCTCTAGGATTGCAACGAAATCTTTCAAATTACCATAGATCTATTCAAACCTAGGATTTCTCAATCACTAAATATGAAATCAAATTAAAATCTAAAAATCATATTAATAGATAATAAATAAAATGGATAATTAGATATCAATAATCAACAAACACAATTGTATTCACAAAAGAATCAAAACATGTCAACTAATCAACTAGGGTTCATATGACCTAGATACTAATAGAAAATTTAGCTATATATTGACGAACACGAAATCATATCCATATAAGCGGAAAATAGAATAGAAAGCATTGGAATCATAATTATAACTCTCCCTGATTGTTCTCTATCGTGTATTTTGACAATCTAAATGTTTGATCTTGTGTTCTGATGGATCTGTCAATTAAAATCTCATGTCTTCCACTCCTTAAGGTCCTAAATCACCTCTAGAATTGTCTCTAAACTTCCAGAATCACATCAACCACTCTCTGCCCTAATTTTCCTTTGAAACGTCATTTTTATATGAAAGTCTAGGTTTTTGGGCACAGGACCATGCATAGGAACGTGCATAATTGGAAATCAACAAATATAGCAAAGTGTAAGGGCACGTAAAAGTGCATGATCATGCACTCCTTCCAAATTGTTGATTGTTTACTTTAAGCGGTGTTTTCATCCAAATTCCTCTCCTTTAAGTCCATGAAGGAAATTGTCACCTGTAAACACACTTGAAGCATATTAAGTACCAAATTTACAACTGAAGTATAAAATATTAAGCAAGAATACATTAAATTTAGGGTAAATATATAGTCAATTAACCATCTATCACTTACCCTTTAATTAGTTCCAAAAATGCCCCCAAACCTAAAACAGATGGAAACAATCACACTTGGGAAGCCTCTGTCATGATCGGGACATGAGAGTCACAATCTTGACTCTAGTAAACTATGCATGTTCATCACCTTTTTTCTTCATTTATTTGATCTTTAACATTAAAAAATATATTAAACACCTAAAGAAATGTAAAATTAAGATTGAAAACATGCTCTAAACCACACAAACACTTAAATTATAAATAAATACCCACATGAACACAATTCTAAGCCTATACATTCAACAATAATCTAATAAACACTTATAAACACATTAAAAAAACCTATCAAAACATAGTATAAACTCACCTATCAGTGAATAGGTAACGATTAATGTTGAGCAAGTTTTATATATAATAAAACTCTCAATATCATAAATATACAAATCATATCTTGCAGTATTAAAAGTTATCATTCCAATCAGGACTATAAAAACTTAAACAACATGAATAAGAACTTTGTATAAGGTAATAAAAATTGAATTGAACTAAAATAAATAACTGAAATTAAAAAAACTAATAAAACAAAACAAATAAGAAGTTATAAGTGAGCTACCATTGAAATTGATATTGATCAAAATTGAAGACTTGAATTATTCTATTCTTATTTTATTTCCCTTAATCTTGATGATTCAATGTATGTTTGATCCAATATATCCTAAAGTTTTGATCACTCTCTCTCAATATCTAATCAACTAACCCTAATTGAATTCGATAATCATAAAGTTGTAATCTCTTGATTCACAAAACTACTCCTAACTTATTCAATTACGTTTGAAGCAATCCTATAGATAATTAATTTCATAATTAAGATCTCTCTTCAATTGTTCATATATCTGATAGTTGTAGGTCTATTAAGCTATCAACTCATTCACTATCTCAATTTATTACTATGTATATGTACGACAATTATCACAAGCATTCATAAGTGTATTGAATTCAATAAGAAACAAGGTTCACAAAATAATTCAAAATCTATTCCTAATAGGGATCTAGAAACCCATAATCACGTTAAACATCTTATAAATCCAAATATACATCAAAGACAATGAAAAAAATAAAAGGAAAAGAAAGAAATTTATTTTATGTCTTGAGCTAGAAATTTGAAATTTCTTAAGGCTCTTCTTGATGTCTCCCTTTGATTATTGCTGCTACTTTTGGTTTTATTTCAAATTCATATATAGTGCTTTAGGGATATAGGGTCATATGTAGGGTTTTCCCACTCTTTTTGGTTCCAAAAATAGCCCCAAACCCTAAAATAGATGAAAAATTTGCACCGGGAACTCTCTTGTCAAGCTGCTATTTTCCTCTCTGTCACGATTGTATTCCATTAGGCATGATCAAGATAGAGGCCATGAAGCCCCATGCATTCCTTTCATCATCCTGCTCTTCATACACAATCATGAGACCGTTCATGCAGCTTCCATTACTAGTAACTTACTTCCACCCTTTTTGCCCAATTTTAGTTTAGTAGCTTGTAAATAAACCACATGTTGCAATATAATGACATAATTGATAGAATTAAGAAATCCAAGTAAGTCCAATAATGTGCTTTATAGTACAAACTATCAATAACATAGGGAATGATGAAATTCCCTGAATCATCTATCGATTCCAACAGTTTATCCTATGAGTAGGTGAATGCTCTTCTTCTTTTGAACTCAACCTTGTCCCCTCTTATTCATCTATTTCTTGAATAGAGACTTCCTTATAATCTTCAGTCTCTATGTTTGTTGTCATCTGATACTCATCCTCTTCTTCATCCTTTGAAGATTTAGCGACATCAATTCTCATAAATGAGTTACACTCCTTCAGATTCTTTAATACCATGTTCATATTGAATTCCACTTGTTCATTGCCAATTCGAAGGATAAGGGTGCCTTCATGGACATCTACCAAAGCTCTTCCAGTGCTTAAAAAGGGTCTATAAAAAATTAGTGAATAGTTTGAACCTCTTCAAAGTCTAGCACAAGGAAATCTACAATAATGATAAACTTGTCCACTTTTATAGACACATCCTCCACCACACCAAACGGTTTCTTTATTGACCGATCCACTAACTAAATAAGCATAGAAGTTGGCTTCACAGATACTAGCCCTAATTTCTTGAAAATTGATAAAGGCATAAGATTAATACTTGCACCTAAGTAACATAAGCATTTAGAAAATTCTAAATTAGCAACTACACATGATATAGTAAAACTCCCTGGATTTGTCAATTGTGAGGGCATATGGTTGGTAATTATAGAGCCACAACTTTCTATCATGGAGACCATTTGATTATCATCTCAAGTCCTCTTACTTGATAAGATGTCTTTGAGAAATTTCGTGTACTTGGGTATGCTCTCCAAAGCTTCCAAAAAGGGCAAGGTAATTTGTAATTTCTTCAGCTTTTTCACAAGCTTTGCAAATTGTATATCCAATTTGTTCTTCTAAAGTCTTTATGAGAATTATATTTTCGGTAGAAATGGTGGAGGAGGACATAGGAAAGATCTTCGTTCTTATCTTCTTCCTTTTTCTTCTTCTCTTAGTCTTCTACAAGGTGAAGTTCAACTTATTTTTCTACTAGTTCTTCTAGGTCTTTCCTACTCCTAAGCGTGATAGCCTCAAGTTACTCTCATATTGCTTGGAAGGTTTCCTACAATTCTTGTAGATAATGCATTGGCCAACTGGCCTATTTGAACCTCCAAATTATAAATAGAAGAGGCATAAGTCTTCGCTACTTACTCAAATTCTCCTTCCCTACTCGTGAGCATGTCCATAAGCTTATCCAATTTTAAATCATATGCCTTGGATTTGTCTTGATGAAATCCCAATGGACCTTGATTTCTCAACTAGAAATTTGAGTGGTTCTACCATCCAGTATTGTGTGAATCTGAATAAGGATTGTTACCTTCCTAACCATATTATGCTCCTATGAAGTTAGATTGCTACACATTGTTGTTTTCCACTAGGAAGCAATGGTTTATGATATGGCTATCTTGTCTGTATAATTTGTATCTGTGCTAAATTACTTTAAGTGGAGAGAAAGAGGTGGTTGTCAGGTTGTTCATGGGTTAGGTTGGTGATCTCAGCCTACAATGTTGTCATAACAATCTCCTAGACTTCGTAATCGAGTATGGGTTCAGCCCAGTTCAAAGTCAACAGGCCAAGCTTGGGTTAACATGGCCTCAACCTGATTTTCTAAGCCTGAATAAGCCTCAGGTCGGGCTTGGGCCTAGGTTGCCCAAGTTTAGTCTAGCCTGAGGCTTAACAACCAATGAAAAAAATATGTAATTTTGAAAGTTTTTTTTAAAATATAATAAGTCGGGCAGGTCATCCCTAGTATCTCCATACTTTAATTTATGAGATCAATTACTTTCATTATAAGAAAAAAAACATAATGTGTGCTTGTTTCACCATTTCATCAATATCTTGCCTTGATGAAACTAAAACTAGGAACATTTAAAAATAATATATAAATACGAACCAAATCTTATAATTATGATCTCATCATAATTTCATTTACACTGTAACTATTGTAGGAATTTTACATTTAGTATTAAAACATCAAATGTAATTAACTTAATACATAAAGATAAATAATGTCTTTTATTAATTAAATAATAATATCATACATCAAATTGCACACGATTGGTTGTAAGGGCATAAACTAACATGTTCAGCATACTAATATGCCAATTACTTATTTACATGCTAAAACATTAAGGAAAAGAAACCCATAAGAAAGGAAAAAACAAAAAAAACTAATCCCAAAATGTGCAAGACATCCGAAAGAAAATTGTTGTCATGATTCCTAGAACAAACAATTCAACCAAACCAAATTCTCCCAACTACAACGAGTGGATCATCAATTTATTATATATAGGTAAAGAAAAAGAACAATTAAAAAGCTTAGAGACATTCAGAATAAGTTAAAAAGAGATAAAGAAAATATCTAGATGAGCCCAAAAGGAAAAGAGTTTTGAAGAACCAAAAAATAAAAACTCACAGTTGGTGAGGAGGAAAACTCATTATTAGATCCAGCATTGGCAAAAGCATGAGTTTATAAGCTCTCCATTTTGGCAAATGTTATGATTATTGTTGGACCCCGAATTTTTTTATTATTTTATTTTATTAAGTATGATTTAATTTATTTTGAGGTCTTGTTAGATTAATTATTTTGGAGTAATTAGCATGTCAATGTTAGGAGGAACTATTGTTTGAAATGATGGAATTAAAGTATAAATGTAGTAAAAATGCATGAGGGGTAATTTTGGTAGATCACTTAAACCTTTAAGTTATAAGGCATAAGTGGAAGGGCATAAGTGTCATTTTGCAATCATTAAGAGTGTAAATTAGAAGAAGAAGTGATTGTTGTCTTGTATGAGAAGAGAGTGTCGTGGGTGTGAGGAGAAGAGAAGAAGACAAGAAAGCCAAGCTAGGGTTTTGGAGAATTTGAAACATTTCCAAGTAAGTATAAGCATTAATTGGATGAATGAACCTTGTTTATGATAGTTGGAAGTGAAAATGAGGTTGAATGTGTGTAGGGAGTTGTTGATGAATGGTATATGAAAAATGTCTTAAATCTTCTAGGGTTAATGATTTTGTTGTGTTGTGAATGATTTTGGATTGGAATGAGTTTAGAAATGAAGTAAGAATGATGGTTTAGGGTTAAGATGAAGATTAATTGGTAGATGGGAGGTATATGGTTGAAGAATGCGGGAAAAACAAGTTTTCAGATGATTTTGGGCTCGCACGTCGCAACGTGCTCATGTGCACGTTGCGGCGCGCGCCCGCATCCACGTCGCGGCGAGGACCCATTTTTCCTACACAGACATCTTTTGGTATTTTGGGGATAACTTTTGCTGTAGGTGTCCAAATGAGATGATTTTTAATTCGTTGTAAACTAGAGACATAGGGCTACAAGTTTTATCAAGAAAGGAAGTTTTGAATCAGTCAATAAAGATCTCAAATTTTGGATGGAATTTGACCCGAAAATCTAGTTTTGAAAGAGTTATAATTCAATTTTCACGTTTTGATTATTAATGAAAAGCATGAAAGCATATCATCTGATAAAATGATTCTGAGCATGATTGTGTGCTTTTTTTTGGGTGAGAGTGGAACCATTCTATCCGTCACGTGCACGTTGACAAGAGCCTTCTCCCGGCTGCACGCTTGTGGCATATGAGCTCCAAAATGGACTCATTCTGTTCATGGGGTAAACTTCGGTTTCGTCATTCTGTTTCATGGAACCCTCGAGCCGTATGATGTGCATTGCATAATTGAACTGTTCATTATGAAGCATATTAAG
>JANIJH010000007.1:10794690-10809636 GCA_024520975.1 Erythroxylum areolatum | reverse complement strand
GTTTTAGCTTTGATATGTATGGTTTTATGTTAGTAAAGTTTGTTCGAACCCATGGGTTTTGTAATGACATGAAGAATTGAAGTTCCTTTTGTATACGAGTATGATTAACTTTTAGTTAGAATGAATGTGCATGTGTTAATATGGATTGTTAAATGTTGGGAGTCGGGTTTCGAAAATTTGGGAGTTCGCCGCAGCGAGTCAGTCTTTCGCCGCGGTGTCACCATGAGAATTCGCCGCGGCGAACCCTCTCCTGTGAGACGTCCGCCGCGGCGAGCATTTTGTCACCACGACGAACCTGCTTTTTTCTCACTGCTAATCCTTTAAACGTTTTCGACTCTCCCCTCACGTGATCCTTACTCGATGACCCCGAGCGGTCGCCTCGAGATAGGAAACGGGACCCGGGCTCAACAATTATACAGAAAGTTTCTACCTTTCTCAGTCTAGTAATAATAAACCATAGAGAGAGATTATGTTTTTTTATTGGAGCAGAAATGAGAGTGAGAGATGCAGGTGCTGGTGCTGGAAGACTAGAGTTATTTTTTCCTCTCTTTTTTCACATAAAAGGAAAAATGCAGTTTTTTAAATAAGGAAAAAAGAAAATGAATTTGATGCGATGGATTGGTACAGAGACATGAGTTTCGTACCGTACTAGCCAGAAGGTACCGTACTGGCCAAAAAAATGGTACGAAGTTAATGCATTTAATACCAGTGGTCGCTACCAGTTAATACCGAACTTTTCATCTGATATCGGTTGATATTTGAAATATCGGCTAATACAAAATTTTAAATATATAGGTACTAAATTGCAATAAAATAAAATAAAAAACAAAACAAGCCAGTCCAATCCATTTTCATCTCTGTCTCCTCTATACCTATTTTCAACATTCTCCTTCCCTCCACCATCACTGACCACCCACTGCCACCATGTCATTGCACCACCGCCCGCATCCATTGCCATCATACCACTCCACACTCCACCATGGAACCTGCCAATGAAAGAGATGAAGGTTGAGCTTTATAAGAGAGATCAAAGAAGGCTAAGAGATTGCGAGACCCTCATCTGAAAGTGAATAAGGAAAAGCCATGAATTTTGAGATGAGAGATGAGAGAAAAAGTTTGAAAGTTTTTTGCAGTGATGGTGGCTTCTCTAAAAAACAAATTGTAAGGCATTGTTTTGTAACTATGCTATGATGCTACCTAATACAAAGGTCACCTTTGGGACTTGAACTTTCATTGAAGTTGATCGCCAACACCCCTTTGCACGGCAGTTTCACTTAAGTTTGCTTAAACAAAACTCAGCCTTCAATGACCCACGAAGTGTTTACCTCGCATAATTGAAGAAACTATGCTACGAAAGTAATAAGAAACAAAGGCAACAAGGAAACAAAGAGATAGGGTAAAACCAACCTTTATATACTTTCCGTCAAAAGAATATAAGGAATGCTTTCTCTAATTGAATGAGAAGAGCAAACCTCAAATGAGCTATATATGGGCCTTCTAACTTAAAAATCAAGTTACATTCAAAATCCCACTCAATCTGAACTACCTAAGATTGTGCTAAGATCACATCTATCCCTATCAGATTACATCACGTGGATCAATTAGTTGACACCCCATCTAAATAGGACTCTAACTGATAAGATAAGATAATAGAAAAATAGAGTTTACATTCAACTAGGAAACTGACGTCCTTATCCTCGAAGACATCTACTATCTTCAGATGTTTAGTTCCACTACAACTCTGATTCCCAGTCGTCACCACATCATCCAAGATCTGCCCACGATCTCTATCCGCTGATGATGTAGTATGATCTCGCCAAAGCTCACACAGCACACTAACCTGATCTAATGCTTCCCACAACAAGTCCGTCAGTCGTAATCTATTCATCCTAGCTGGGTCAAGACATTAGTCCATCAAGTCCTTAGCCTGGATCAAGTCAATCTTCACAAGGTCCGAGGCTCTACCAAATTTCACTCCAAGTCTGATCCCACTCGCTCATGTTGAGCATATCTAACCCACTAAACGTGAATTGGTCCAACTAAATATACTAATTTTGTAAAATTCTTTTAATGTTAAAAGTATCAATCAATTTATATTACAAACATTAATTTATGAATATCATATTACACTCAATTTGTTTTTTGATTGTATGTATCAAAATTAAAGTATTTTTCATTACATTTTAAATTATTTAATGATTTTAAATTAAGTAATAATTTATTTATAAATTTAATTTATGACCAATTAAATTTTTTTGTTTAAAGAATGAGAATACGGCTCATTTATTTTAAGAACATTTAACAATGGAGTTCTAACATTTAATAAGGTCTTTTTGGTTTCAATTAAATCTTTAATTTGAGATTGATTTAATAAAAATATATAAATTATTGTTATCTTAAATTTCTATTATTATAATTTTTAGAGATAGGATTGATGTAAAATTATAAATTATATAATACAATATATTAAAGGACTATTTTGTAATTTTTAAAAAATTTTAAGGATGATTTTATAAATTTTAAAAATTATCTGAAACGATACCCAATATTAATCTATACTAATATAATACTGTACCAAAACTTAATTTGGTATCAGTGCCAGTATGATATCCATAACATTGGATTGGTGACATAAAATAATTTGTCTTTTTTTTTTTAATAAAATCTCTCGTGAAATACATGCACGTAAGTGATGCCCTGCCCTGCCCTGCAGGAGGTAAAGAAATTTCTGCCTTGTCATTACACTCATGATATGGCAAAATAAAAGGAAAGGCATTGTGGCGATAACAAGCAATGGATTCACTCTCTACATTAAAATCGGCCCCAGAGAGAAGAATGGATGATATATAGTCTGCTTCAGACCAGTAATGAACTTTTCCTTTCCTTTAGCATTTCTCTTCTCTTTCACAATATAAATTACAAAGCTCTATAAACCGCAAGAATATGATCAATATAAGGTGAACTCGCTTATAACTACTATAGAACACGGCTAACTGAAACTTCCCACATCTCTTTTTTTCTTAAACTACAATGCATGTAATGTAGTTCACAAAAAGGTCATTGATTCACTCCCTGCAAGTATTCTTACTTTGCAGGCCCAGTTTTCTTCTTTCCATCAACCGACACGAGTGGTTTTGCAGGCCTGTTTGTTGCTGGACTAACCCCATTAGGGACTTTCCTTGATGGAGAAGGAATTAGTGATGGAATCAAGCTCCTGCTACAAATCAGAATCGGTACAGGAAATAAATAGGCACAAAGCAATTTATGTTAGAACCAGATGTTGGAAGCTTAAGATTTAAACAAGGTCATCAGAGGGAAAGTATAAGCTGTCAGCATTCACGCTTACCTAGTTTCTGTGCCTTTTGATGGCTTGGGATTACTCTTCTTAGTTTTAGGCCCAGGCAATTTTGGAATTCTGCTCGTTGTTGGAAGATTAGATTGCCACAACATGTCAGTCTCGGAAGAATCACTGGTTGCAGCCTCAACATCATCAGAGTCATCAGTTGAGCCCATCTCATACCGAGTTCTATGTGCTTCAGTATCCCGACAGTTTCTTTTGTCCATTGGAGTTTTAATGTAGGGTTGTTCAGGGTAAATTTTTGAAGGTCCTCGGTTGTGTTTCTGGTAAAAGGCTTCAGGCAATTCTCTGCTGTCTACCTCCCAATGCTCCATGGGGTTCTCATCTTTACTTGTAGCATCATGCTTGTTCACCATGATCTTATCCACCCAATGACTAGAGACTGATTCTTTATCATCCTCCTTCCCATTCTGTGCAGGACTGCCTACAGGTGGCCAAGACGGAGAATTGCGGCGTAAATCATGTGGATCAAAGCTTCGTCTCCTTGGAAGAGATGAAGGCTTTTTACCAAACTGCAGATCAACATATCTTTGTAAAATTTGGCCATGATTTTACAAGTTAAATCATCCAATACATTGTTATGTGGTACAAAATAAGCATAAAAAGAACATAACAATAGAAAACCTACAGATAATTTTCCACATGAACGAAAAAAAAATTATGTGAACTAGAGAATGACAGTGCCTGCATGTTTGTTTATACGCCAATGACATAAAAAATTAATTTCACAACTATAGGATGCACATATTTACTGCTAAGAAATTGGCAGGCATAATAGGAAATCCAAAGTTTTGTATCCAAGAATATATTGTGCAGGACAAGCCCTACATTTAGGTGATGCAGCAGCAACAGAACCTAATATTTCTCTTGTTCATGCTTTCTCCACATTGACATTCATTAAGACATTGTGTGTGTATTAAAAAACCTGAATATATATCTCTACATGTATTTGATATTGGGCTGCAAGGGGACTGAGGAACAGAAAGTTTTACTTCAAGCCCTGATGGTGACTTCAACAACAGTGCTAAATGGTCCATTGGGAAGAACAACATTTTGATTGTTCAGAAAAACAAAAGGCCAAGTATTTCTGAGATGATCCAAGTGACATGTGCTCGCACGAATTGAGCTTGTATGTAAACTCAAATTACCAAGCCATACATGGTTAAGTACACAAGCTAAAAACTGTATTGCTATCAGCTGAGATCATTACCTCCATGCTACTGGCATCTTCTATAAAATGCCTATGACCTTTTGAGAAATTTCCTGTACCATGCCAACTATGTTGAGAAGGAGAAGACCCACCAGATGTCATTTTTGTTCTTTCAGGTGTGCTGGATCGAGAATTCTGTGACTGGTCGGTATCTCCATCCTTCCTAGCTAAGGCTGCCTTTAGAATAGTAATCTGGAAACAAAGAAAAAGTATATATAGGGATACAACATCACATGGCAATAGCAATTGCAATGGGCAGGATTGACAGAAGTAGTAGTGTAGTAATAACCTGCTCTTTTAGCTCCTTAACCTCAGTGCTATCTCTATTTACTTTAGCAGCACCAAGTTCAACACTAGCAACTCGTTCAGCAAATTTCAATGTGCTTAGTGTTTCTCCAACAGCTTCTATCTCAGGACTTATATGCACAAACATGAGTGCCTTTGCCTGACCACCTGAAGGTTATAAAAGTAGAAAAATGAATCAGAATGCACTGAACTGGAAAAAGGAAACATAACCTTTTTGGGTAATCTTACAATTCTTACCAAGTGAATCTTGGAGTAGTTGTGTGAGTTTACTGTTCCTGTAGGGAACATGTGAACCTTTTTGAGCCAGAGCAGAGATTACATCTCCCAAAGCAGAGAGAGACTTGTTGATATGTTGTGCTTCCTTTAATCTATCCCCAGTTACCTCCGATTTGTCAACTCTTTCACTTCCTGCGAGGTCAACCAAATGCATGGAACCACGAAGCACACACCCAGAAGTGAGATCTCTTCCTTCAACATGAACCGTCAGGCAACTGAAAATATATGCAATGGCACAAGTTACAGTAAAATCACTAGACTGAACTCTTAACAGCAGCAACACTCACCTGTGAGACCGGCTGCTCCTGTCATTCATTGCTGTGGAGCTCACTGCACGGTTCTTTTGTCCGAGGCTCATCAAATTTATGACATCAGATGTTGATGATACAGGAATAATGGAAGCATCTGGGACATTGATACCATTTTGGGAACTATTTCGAATTTCTAATGTATATAGGAGTTAAGAACACAAGAACCAAGACGAGGTTCCTTAAGCAGCATGCAATGTCAGAAAGAGATAACAAAGGATATCTTCTGTTAAGACCATCAGCATCCAAGAGATCCCTGACTTGCTCATTGTAAACCTCAAGCATTTGGACAGATATATTGTAGCAAACGACATCCTTTCTTTGATTTGATAGAAGAAATAGATCAGCCAATGCCCTGTAGTTTACACCTAACCCTTCCTCTGTGAGTTCCTTAGGGCCAGTCTAGATTGATGATCAGAAAAGTAGACCAAAATTAACAATCTATCAAGAACTTACAACTAAAAGCTAGAGAACCGAAGCAAAGGAAAGAACAACAATCTATTAAACTTGTTAGGATATATGGTTGTGATGTTCTCGTTCATCTTACCATGGTATAAGTTTTGCCAGACCCTGTTTGGCCATAAGCAAATATACAAACATTGTAACCATCAAGGACAGACCTAATCAGAGGCTGTGTGTCTGAGAATACCTCCTCTGCAGGAAAAATAACAAATATAACTGTTTAAGAAAAACTTTGAAAGGAGGACACAAAAGAAATGTGCCTCACTGACCTTGTGTTGCTAAAGGGCCAAAAACTCTGTTGAAGCTAAAAGATTTCCTTCCTTCTTTCCCGTATTTTGTTGGGGTAATTATGGTTATGTTTCCTTCATCTATGTGATCCACTGTACTTAAACGGTTTGGTTGCCCAGATAAGAAGGGTCTCACTCGGCAATATACCCTTATATTTCCTGATGAAATTTGTTGGACGGCCATTAAAATGTGGATTAAGAGATGTGTAGTGCATACTAATGAAAAAAGATACGAAACATAAATTTAAACTTATACACAAGATACCTCTCAAGTCCTGCACCTGGTTGTACAGCTTGCGATTTTCTTCTAGGACCTTTTTGTATCCAGATGCAGCATGAGCCAGACCATTCAAATGCTTACCTAGTACATCAAAATAGTAATTACTACTTACATTGTTCATTCCGCTTTTCTAACAGCCTTTAGAAAACACACAGAAAACTAAATTATACCCAGACTGTACAACTCCTCCTGGTACTTCATTTGTAAAAATTGCATGCCCTCCTTTGTTATATGAAGAGTATGTTTCAATTCCTGCAGGTCATTTGCCCCATAGTTAGTCAATTTGCAGAGTGTGGAGCATTCTTTTTCACCTCTATAAAATGTCATTACCTGAATATTCATCCACTGTTGTTCAACCAACATCTGATGGTTGGATAACTTGCCTTCTAATTCCTCATGACCAAAAACCTCTGAAGAACAATGTTCCTCCAGGTTGATACTTCCTGATGTTTCTTCTTGTTCTTTTCCTTCTGTTTCGTCCTTCTGAATCATGGCATTAGTTAAGGCAAAATCACCAACAGCTTTAAAGAAATACAAAGCATATTAAAGCATAACTGATTTGCATGCCAAACAATAGTCCAATTTATGTACATATACTGCATTGCTATATCTTCTTCAAGCAAAACACATACCGTTTTGTCACAAGAAGATGATCTTGAAAGAGGCATGTCACTTTTAGATATTTGGGCACCAATTGCAGTTGTCCTCAGCTGTCATTCCCAAAAATAATTGAGCATAATGAGAGAAAATTTTATGTTGAGAAATAGATAATCGATCTATGTTCAATGCCCAATTCGAGTAAATAGCACTTGAAAAGTGAAAAGGATGTCTTCTTAGTCATAATGCATGGATACAAAAAGACTAGCCCTGGTAGTGCAAGAATAAGGACTTTATAACAGCTGCCTACCATTTCACTGTGGCATGCCAATCGATGCTCAAACTCCTCTTTCACTTTATTTAGCATAGCTTCCACAATCTGTTATCAACAAAGAGTAATGGTTTACCAGATTATCAATTAATATGTCAGACAACTCTCATGTCAGACAGGAATTCTTTGCCAGATACGTAGAAGTAATTGTTCTGACAAGTAAAACAGAAGACCAAATGGTTTCCCTCAAATTTTTCAATCTGGCACATAAAATAACTAATACAACTAGTATACCAGCAACAAGCACTCTTACACTTGGGATTTCTTCTTGTTTCTTATTGGAAAGGATTGAACGAACGAGCATATTGAGTGAATGACCAGTGCCCTGCAATAGTGGAAAACCAAAGATTTTTGTCATTGCTTACTCATTTAAAACAGAATGAAAGATACAGAGAGACAGGAGAGCTCACTGACAGCTTCACTGGGCTCTTGACCAAGATCATCATACTGACACTGATCAGCGCTAGGCACACTATCCAGTGATGAGGAACGTGGAAAATTCATAAATGGTTCTGAACTTTTTCTCATAAATAGTTTTCCAGATCCACAAGGTGAAGCCTTATAGTTTCCACTATATTTCCAGGTCCCAACTCCGCCACTTTGTTTCCATTCACCATATGATTTAAGGGCTAAAACACAACTCACAATCCTTGCAGATTTTCCTCCCTAAAATATCAAGGCATTCAAATCAATTTTGATTTTTGAAACACAAACAACTCGTGCAATGAAATGGAAATATTTACATGGAACATTTTCACTTCCAGTGTACTGGAGTTTATAGTCTCACCTGTTCCAGATCAGAGGCTTCGAAGGTTGGAATCCCCATGTCCTCCACAGCTACAAGGAAGTTTCTCACATTTTCAAAGTACTGGTATGCAGATAGAGCTGCACCATCAGGTATAACAACAGAATCTGAAGGTCCTTCCACCACCTACAAATATTTGGCGCCAAATTTCATTAATACAAGGTAAAATTACCATTACTAACAACAGCTAACAAAATTCAGGTCAACCATACCTTTGATACTGAACCAGGATGAACCTTGTTAAGGACGTTACACAAAATTATCCCGCTTCGCAATCCAAGCCTAAATTCTTCTTCTGAGGGCTCTGCCGGCAAATCTTTACCTCCAACAACTCCAATTGTCTTGCGAAGCCATCTAGCTGCTTCATTCCTTCTACAGGCTGCAGAACCATGTTGAAAATATCAATACGCATATCTTTTCCCGCATCTTATTCCAAAATTCAACATTCCACTGAGCACATGAACAAAGTATATTTGGATCCAACCACTTTTCAGACACAAGCAACAAACATAATACATACATATGTTAAAATGAAAGCATATCTTTTTTAGACTAAGTGTTGGAGATATCTGTAATGCAATAGCATCTAGGATTCCAGAGCTTAAGAAAATATTTTTTCTCAACGTTGCTAAAATTTAAAGGCGACACAAAATGCCAATGTTATTGGGAAAAAGATGTATGGAAGACGAATGCATGTTCACACAATCCATGAAACTTTTTTATTTTCCAGACATCAAATTCAAATGCTTTACTGTGAGTCAGCCTCTCATGAATCAATCAACCACGGAATCCATTGGAGATAAGCTACCTTAAACCACCAAAGACACTTTAAGCAGAGGAAATTTCGATCGAGAACAGAAGAGAATGGTTTCTCAAAGCCACCATCAGCAAGCAAGCATAGGAAGAGGGGAAAAAAGAAAAAATGGCACATAGACGCGGAAAGAATAAACGAGAGAGAGAAGAAAAGATTGATCATACAAGCTTCGTCAGCTTTTCTTGAAGCCATAGCATTGGTTAACTGAGTCCCATGTTGTTTAAGGACGTCTTCCACAAGAGAAACAACTGAAAAGTTACAAACTTGTGCCTCTTCTGTTGCCATTTTCCGAAACCAAACCAAAACCAGCAGCAATCTTTCAAGAACCCCAATTCAAAATTTTCCCATTTAACCAAAAAGATGCAATCTTTTCACCAAGCAGAGAAAATGTATAGCTTTATATGTACATGTCAACAATTTTGTTTAGCTTTCATTTATATTCTGTACGTTAGACAACAAGGAATATGTAGTTGCTGAGAATTTTGATCACGTATGAAGGAGGGAGGAAGATTGAATTCTACGGAGATATCTTCTCACTTTCTCTCTCTTTCTCAATATTTCTGTGTCTAATATTGACGACAAAAGCTAGCGAGCACGCCGAAGCTGCGCTTTTGTGGGGGAGAGATTAAAGGGCCTCTTTTAGATATTTTTCTCTGTTTACTAAAAAGAAGAAAAATAAAACCCACAAGAATTGAAAGAAAACGTTCGAAAGGTCTATATTAAGAGAAACACCTTTTTCTAAGTAGGATCCTTATCTATATTCTATACCATCAAAGTTTTGTATTGAGGGCTAAGTTTTTAGTAAGCTCTATTAAGGCAATATTCTTCTTAATCACTTCTCTTCATTTTTTCTTGAGTCTTCCTGTTTTTTCTTTTATGTTCTTTAAGTAAAATCTTCTTGTTAAGACATTAAGATATCTCCTCTTAATAAATTTAAATCACCTAAATCTTGTCTCTTTTAATTTATTATTAATATAAGTCACCCTCAACTTATCTTTAAAATTTTGACTTTATCTCTTTGTATAATGTTGTACATATAACAGAACTTTCTCATCTCTGCAACCATTATCTTTTGACTATATACTAATTTGATGGACTAATATTCTGTCCTATAAAGTATAGTCAGCCTAATTATTAGAAGTGAAAATTTAACTTGTAGCCTAAATAGTATATTCTTATCACATAAAATTCCTAGCGCTCCTTAATTTAAACCATCCTAATTTGATATGGTACACCATGTTGTCCTTTATCTTGCGTACGTAATTCAATCTTTCTATGTATGACATATTTTAATCTTCTTTAATTTAAAATCCTTCGGCTTTAATATGTCCCTTTAAAGTTTTAGTTTGACATTAGCCTCTTCCTTTGTTTCCTCCGATAACGTAATGTCATCAGTAAATAATATATACAAGACACATCACCTTAAATATTCTTGATATGTTCATCCATAACTACTACACGGGTCTTAACACCTTTATACATATCCTTAATTATCCTTATAATTAAAGAATAATTACATTGGAATTTGAGCATATCTTTTAAACACAAGTCTGGACATCGTGCCATACTGATTGATGCTATCCTTATCGGCCAAAAATTGGTACCAAACAAAAGAGTACCTAACCGAACTTTAGTACCAGTTAGTACTGGCTCTTTCAGTTGATACTGACTAATACTGGCAGTTAATTAAAATATTGGTCAAAATTTTAAGGTTAAACAAATTTAGGACTAAATTGGAAAAACTTAAAATTTCTCCTACATATAATAATTACCTATACATAAAAAGAAATGATAAAATTGTCTACAATTCATTTAATAAAGAGTGAAAGTACAAATAAGAATGAATTAAATAATTTTTTATGTGATTAGACTTATATAAAGTTATTATAGATTATATAACTAAATATGTTGGTTTAACATAATTTATTTATATTAAATAAATATTTTTTAAATTTATATATTTCAAATTTATGATCTATATACTTTTTTTGTGTATAAATCTTAAAAATTATTATAACTTTTGAAATATGTAAAGATAGCATTTGAAATTAAATTCAGTTATTATAAATGCATATTTTTATTTTATATTATTCTTAATTTTATATTTATATGGGATTTAAATGATTTTTTAAAACTTTGTTGTGAGAAATATGTAAAAATCATATTAATGGAAATAAAAAATATTTATTATATCAAGTTTATATTATTATGATCTTTTGAGACAAGATTGAATAAAAGTAAAAAAAATTATATAAAATAATACACTGAGGAGATTTTTTAATTTGCTAAATTAAGAGACTATTTTATAATTTTTAAAAATAATTCAAAACAGTATTTAATATTGACCGATATTAATAATATACTATACTAGAGTCAAATCTGATATAAATTCAATACGGTATTCATTACGTTGCTTTTAAACATACCAAAGAAAAGATGCTTACTATCTTTTGGCTGTTGAGGTGGTTTGTTTTAAATTGCCCATGTTTGCATTTCACATTGAGAATGGAGTATGTTTTGCTTCTGCATAAAGGTTGGGCATGCGATAATGATTAGGCAACTTAAATAAACAACAAAGAAAATAATAGGCACATGAGATGATTATCACAACTCCCTTTTTCTATTTTATATTTCCTTCCTTTTGCTCTCAATAAATAAATTGCAAGTCCCGACCATATCTACTTTTTTTATAAAAAAAAAGAATAAAATTCTTTTGGCTGCAAAAAGATTATTAGGTAATTGGTCCCTTTCACTCATCAACATTTGAGTTGTTAAACAATCAGTTTAGTTACCCACCTAAGCATGTTGAGGAACCAGTAGGAGGCAAGCTACCTGTAACCTATTTGATCAAAAGTGAAGAGAATGGGCAACTCGTAGGAGACATTGTATAAAGAAGAGAAAATGACAAAACTCCAACACCACCTTATCCTGAGATAACATTCAATTTTACTTTTATGTATAAACATAATATACCTTAAAAAAAATACCCTTTTTCATAAACAATACATACACAAGCGTTGGAGAGATGGACAGCTCAACCATTTCCCTCCAGCGCAAGCATTTGAAGTTTGAACACATGGCTCTGAGCCGAGCCGAGCCGAGCCGAGATGCAAAATATAAAGAAGAGTTGACAAAAGTGGGGGCCCGGTGGAATGACAGCAAGTGGGCTCCGCAAACATCAAAATCGTAATTAATATCTTATATTTATTATTAGACTTTTTTAGATCCTATTTTATTAGGAGATTTTAGACTGAATGTGATAATAATAATTCGCTTTATTGTAAAACTTAATATTTTATATTTATTGAAGCAAAATTTTGGCCTGAGTGTGATAAGGATGAGTACAGAATTTACTTCAAATCTTGCATTAATTGGTGTACCAGGTTGGCTGTTTGAAGTTGACAAGGATTTGTGCATTAGAAGATTTAAAGAACAGGCCAAGTCAAGCTCTCAATTTTATATGCTACAAAGGTGAAGAGAAAAAAGCAGGTCCCGCTACAACCATTATGGTGCTTTTTTCTAACTAAGCTTACATTGCCTATTTTGTCGCTTGCTGCCTTTAATATCCTAATAGTGCTATTCTTATATATATATTCATAAAATAAAATGTTATGCTGAGACATTTGCACTTGGACATTATCATCGACCCTAAACTAAGATGAAGTCATTTGACTTAAATTCTCGAGCTATCCCACAATGTCATTTTGGTTTCTTCTAAGGAACACTCAATCCACACTTCAAACACGATAAGAAGCACATGGTGCAGGAGATGAGTCTAAATCAGGAGGAAGGCACATCAATGTTGGTAACTATCAAAAAGATGTGTCCCTCTAAGGTCGGACATCAACAGTCCCAGAGCTTTTAACTTTAAGACATTAACATTCTTAATGTGGAAAGAGTACGACTCCGACTGTGGCCCAAACACAACATCCAGGGCAAACTGGTCTGCTATTTCCTTACACTGCTCAAAAGATTGTTTCTTAAGCTTGTTACTTGTCCCCCGTCCCCCACAAATTTTAAGTCCATGCTTAGCCATCTGTGTTATTCCGGTTAAATGTGAAGTCTTGTCTAAGATCAC
Source organism: Erythroxylum areolatum (assembly GCA_024520975.1). NCBI lineage: Eukaryota > Viridiplantae > Streptophyta > Magnoliopsida > Malpighiales > Erythroxylaceae > Erythroxylum > Erythroxylum areolatum. Next base: position 10,796,524 of record JANIJH010000007.1, on the reverse strand, counting down.
TTAGGCTTATAAAATTGAATTGCAGTCTCTCTTCCCTACTTTCTTTACTTATTACGCTTGTGTAATTATTGTATTTTAGCTTAAAATTTCAAATTGCTTTTAAGTTTAAAAAATTTTATTACAACCATAAGTACTCCATTCAACTCCCACTTGAGTGCTATTAAGTACTTAATAGTTATATCAGATTTCTGAAGTTCTACTTACCTTAATAAATTCGGTTAGTATTTAAACTTGGTTAGTGACACTACTTTCACTTGCATGTTTATTGTGACGATCATTTTTACTAAAATGCAATAAAAGTGATGATTTCATATAGTAAATGATATAGAGGTTTTATATGCTGGAAGCACTTAAGAAACAATGATTTTTTTTTATAGAGGTAAATTGTAGTTTAACTTTAATTATTAATTTTAAGAACACATCCAATCATCATGGAATTTTCAATAACACTATGAAACTATAAAAGATCTTCTTCTTTTTTTCTCATTACCTTAGTAAGTTCTATGTAATCAATTTTATTATAAAAAATAACATTAAAATGTAATATTACCTTCTAACTGATTGAATGTTACAAAATGAAAATTTAACATTCGAGATTGTGTATTTCAGTCTCTTGGATAATCAAATTTCAATATAGTGAACAAAATTATTAGTATAATTTTTACTATCAATATGTTAGTCCCTAAAGGCACCCAAAAGGTAGGGGACAAATTGGGTGTTTTTAAAATTCAAGAGTTTTTCTAACCAATAAACTCAAGTTAACACACAGACACACACACACACACACACATAGACATATATATATATATATATATGAATAAATGGATTGCTTTAATATAAACCAATAAAATAATTGAATAATAATTTATGGAGGATAGATAATAGAAAATGCAATATGATTTATGTGGATTAATAAGCAACCTTTGCCTAGGTCCAATTCTAAGAATCTTCTTGAATTACACGATAATTCTTTTTTCAAGGCGAAGTATAAACTTTGTACAATCTTCTCAGTAAAAAGGATTACAATTTTCTTCCAAGGTAAAGAGGAACTTCAATCCCACTTGGATTACCCTCCCAAGTATAATAATATAATGCTCCAAATGATTTTTACAGCTCAAAATACATTACTTTTTCACTTGATAGTTCTAAAGAGGTTCATCACACAAATATGAAATAATGATGCTCAAGTGATTGAAAAATACTTTGAAATGTGTGTAAAATATGCCCTAATGCTTTTTTTAATGAAAAATAAGAATACACCTATTTATAGTGTTTTGAGACTCTTACTAGATGTTGGAACCAAGAACTAGCTATTACAATGACTATTTACAAAATACTTATCGACCATTATGCGTTAAAGGCACTACATTCACTTGACATTAGGACATTGGTCGATTAGTAGGCATATTGGTCATTTAATATAGGATATTAGTGTTGGAGTTATGTAAATATAATGCCCTAGGAAGCAAGTGTATTTACATGTATCTTAATTTTCTTCCAGTTACAGTTTTGTAATAAAAATATTTATTATTAATGATACAAAAGAGTTTGGTTTTATATGTATGAGCATTATATATCTAGTCAAAAGGTACTGAGATTCTTTTGTAAGTAATAGACATATACATAGAGATGTATATGAAACATGTATATTATTATAATCTAAATTAATTGATTCATAATTGAATAATCAAGTTGGTCGCTTGATTATAGTTTAGACTGTAGTGTTGCGATCTCCATGTAAGTAAAGGAGTTTACTTCAAGAGAATGATGAGTTTCATATCATGATAGTAGTTGACTATCAATAATGGAACTATTAAATGAATCTAGAATCAAT
>JANIJH010000007.1:10728393-10744221 GCA_024520975.1 Erythroxylum areolatum | reverse complement strand
ATATAGACACATGGATCCTGGCTTTCGGGAAGGTCCTGGAACAAAAATTTTTGTTTTCCGCACCGTGGGCATGTGATACTCACACCGGAATTTTCCTACAGAAGATAGGCTTTATTGTCTCTGTATTATCCAAATTCGTTTTCAATATGTTTAGATAATCAATCCTTACTGAAATATTCATGATTTTGAATTTCTAAAGACACACAAGACCTTTCAACAGTACATTGATAAGTAAAATTCTAAATATTTGCAAGACCTTTCAACATTACATTGATAAGTAAAACTTTGACAAAGGACATATATACTTTTAAAGGGTTCTAAAGGTTATTAAAGGAACTAATTATTAACATCCCTCTGTTGCTTGAATGAGCAGGTGATTCATCTCATCTTCTCTATAACTAATGCCTACCTTCCATGGTCTAAAGACGAAATAAAAACACAAAGTCTGTTGGTTGTTTTATCTCTCTGTGCAAATTGTACAATATTAAATGAAAGTTTTAACATTTTGACAAAAAAATTTTCTATCTAGTAGAAAATATCAAGTGATTAAAAGGCGCAAAACTAACATCGTGTTATTACAATCATATTTTCTATGAAGCAAACTAGTATTTAGTGCATAAATGAGATATTGAATACTTGAACCATTATAATAGGGCCGTTTAACATGGAATCTGTAGTTGATGTATTTTTGACTCATATGGACCACCCAATAATGACACGTTGAAGCAAGTTTAAGGGCAACTTTATCATTTAATTTTCTTTTCCTTTAGGGTTGTTGTGTTGTCTTATAAAGGTGTTGGATCAAAAACAAAAACATGCAAGATTTGGCTAAAACGGTAGATTTCAAAACTTTTTTAAAATCAAAACACAGCTGAAATAACATAACCAAATCAATATGTTTCAGCCATACATGATACGGTATAAGGAAAATAATTTACATAAGAACAACGTGGTAGAAATATACTGACTGCTTACTAAAGCTTTGACTCCTCACTTTTGTATCCTCTTCGAATCCTTGCTATAGCTTTAAATCTTTTGTATCCTTTCCTTTCAATGTATCCTCTCCTTGTTGTTGTATCCTTGACCAATCCAATCTACCATTTGTTCTTCTTGGACAACTTAGTTAACAAGATCCTTCGGTGGGAAAGGAAAAGAAATATTTTGAGGAGATTTTTCTTAGAAGAAAAAAGCCAAAAATGAGACTCTTCTCATTCAAGTTTCGACTATGCATGCATAAGAGAGGAGAGAGTGAGTACAAAATGCAAGAACACTTTTTACTCTCCTTGTCAATTTCAGTTATCATAAAAGAAAGAAGTGATGTGCATCCAATGCATCACTTCATTCTTTAATCAATCATAAAGAAACCAATAAATGAGACTCTTCTCATTTTTTTAAGATGGCTATATGAAAAGATCAATAACCTAAATGAGACCTTCTCATTTTTGGTTATGGATGAAAGAAAGAGGTGAGAATACATCAAATACACCTCTTCCTTTCTTTAATCAAATGAATGCTAAAAGGTTACATTACATGTCATCATTAAAAAATAACCATTAATCATTTAATAATAAGATCATTTAATGATAATAAAAGCATGATAAAAACTATCTTAAATGCCATAGATATTTTGATTGATATGACCCATTAATGTTAGAGTCATTGGATTGTCTTAGTTTTATTAATTTTGTGGTGTTTAGTGAGCCTGTCATAGGTTCTATAAAGAACAATCCCTGTTTAATTATTGCATTACAAATAAAATCCTTATTCTCATATATTGAATCAACATTTTCAAAATATAAGGAATAACTAGATTTTATTAGGCAAAAAATAGAAATCATGTTCCTTACAATCATTGGGATGTAACATACATCTTCCAAATATAACCTATGAATACTAAGAAAGTCCAAGATAATTACTCCCACTGATTTTGAAAGATAGGATCTATATACTATCTTGACTTGAAACTAGCCTTTATGTAATTTTTTCATTTGCTGGAACTTCGACAAAGAATTGCAAACATGATTAGTGGCTCCTAAATCTAATATCCAAGAATCAGAATATGGCACAATTGTAGTTCTTAAAAATCTTAGGAAACATATACCTTGTTTGCTTTTGAGGGACTCAAGGTAGACCACACATTTTCTTTTCTAGTGACCCTGCTCATCACATTAGAAATACTTTCCGTTGGTGTCCGCTTTGACCTTCTTTTTCATAGGTTAGACCTTGACCCCTATTTAGGCCTTCTTTTTCATTGGGCCCTTACCCTTAGGCTTAGAAGAAGATGCTACATTAGCTTCTAGCCTATGAGCCTTGACATTTAATATCTCCTCCGTATTTTAGAGGGTGTTCATAAACTCACTCAAGGTGTAATCTTTGATGTTGAGCTCATAGTCCAACTTAAACTGCTGAAAAGATGAGTTTAAGCTATTAATGATCATAATCATCTAGGTATCCACATCCATATCTTCCCCAAGCATCTCAACCTCAATAACCGCAGAGATTACCTTAAGCATATAATCCTACATCAGTTCACCAGGTTTTTTTTCTGAGCTTATAAAAGGTTTGAATAGCTTTCACCTTTGTAGACCTAGTCTTCACACCAAACATCTCATGTAGGTGATGGACCATTGCACTAGTAGTTTTCATGCACGCAATTTGCTTTTGCAATATTCCGTTGACAGAAGCTAAAATATAACACTTGGTAGTCTTATCAACATTCTGCCATCGCTGATGTTGTTGGACTTGCTCAGAAGTTTAATTACCACCCGGAGGTGTAAGCCCATTGTTCGTTAATACCTATAAAATTCATTTATATTGAAGAACAATGTCACGGGTACGTCTCCATTCATTAAAATTCTCTGCATTTTTCAATTTTTTATTAGTTAAGAGCAAAGTGAGTGGATTCATATTATGGTTGATTATGTCTGAAAATATAAATTATTAAAACATGAGCATACTAGTCAATAATATTGGAACTTTGTATGAAATTATGATGCATGCATGCATGATGATAGATTTAACAAAACTTAAAAAATTTAAAATTTTATATGATGGTTATTTTTCTTATCTATAACGGACTAAGTAAGAGTGAGCTATCTTATCCTTTAAAAGAAAAATTGGGACCTTCCCACTCAAAAATCTACCAAGCATCTTCATGCGTATCTTTTTAAGAAGCACCATGATTTGGTCCATACTTTTACCAACAGAGCTACGGTGGACAGGTTACTCATCAAATATGTTGAGTGTGTAACCATTTGATTCATCCACTAAAGGTACTTATAAACCATGCCTCGGTGGGAGGTCAAATTTACTACCAATGAGTGAACTTATTCTTAAAGAGACCAAAATCATGCAAGATTTAGGATTCATGCCCCCCAATGGGAAGTAACACTTCATTACATGCAATTGGGCCATCACATGGAGACCATGGACTCTCACATGAGCATTCTTTACTACTCAATCTTTTTAGGCTTTAAGTTTTAATAAATACCATCTTGTCTAGAAGCAATTTATTATCCATCCTATGTTGTTTCATTATATATCTCATACATAATGAATGCATGGCAAAGCCTAGGGTTGGCAATTTTCTAAATGGCATACAATCACATAATATCACATACTATTTGCATCCATTTATCCATTCATCTCATGAACTTATAGGCCACATTTGATTGTCCATCCTAGAACATAAATAAAATTTCAAGGCTTTTAGACCCAAATTTTTTTTCTTAAACTTGGATCTTCCGCTTCGAACTCTTTATGCCCATGACCCAGCCCATTCGGTAAAAAATGTGTAATGACATTTCCATAAAACTGAAATTTGTCACTTTGAAAATAAAACTTCTAGTATTTGTTTTTCAACAAAATCGAAACTTTGGCAATATGAAAACAAAAAATCTAGCACTTGTTTTTAGTAAATCCAAAACCAAAAAGACATTCCAGCACTTGTATTTCATCAAACTGAAACTTTGTTAAAACAAAAATTCCAACACTTTGGTTTTCACAAAACTAAAAATTTGTTAAAACAAAATTTCAGCACTTTGGTTTTCATAAAACCAAAACTTTGCCAATACACCAAAGGATACACTGAAACCAATACCTATTCTTCTCTTCGATCCATGGTTACTCCATCTTCAATATTATAGAATTTTGTACATTACAAAATCAAAGAAAACAGAAAAATGAAACCAAGGAGGAAACGTGATGATGATATGCCACCCCCCTTGTTACAAACAAAACTAAGATAACTTACAAGGGAACACTATATTCTATGGACAACCAAAAGAGCAAAACATACACATATACATATCTATCACATAAAAATAAGCAGCATACAAAATTTAATTTCCAACCCATGGATCACATGTAGGAACCAAAATTATGCATAATAAATGAATCTGATACTAATTGTTGGATCGAAAACAAAAGTATGCAAGATTAGGCTAAAACAGTAGATTTCAAAATCAAAACATAGCGGAAATAACATAACCAAATCAACATGTTTAATCCATACATGATATGGTATAAGGAAAGTAATTTACATAAGAACAAGGTGGTAGAAATATACCGACACCTTGATACAGCTTTGACTCCTCACTTTTGTATCCTCTCCGAATCCTTGCTATAACTTTGACTCTTTTATATCCTTTCCTTTGTCAATGTATCATCTCCTTATTGTTGTATATTTGATCAATCAGATCTACCACTTGTTCTTCTTGGACAACTTGGTTACAAGATCCTTAGAAGGGAAAGGAGAAGAAATATTTTGTGGCGATTTTTCTTAGAAGAAAGAGGTAAAAAATGAGACTCTTCTCATTCAAGTTTCGGCTATGCATACATGATAGAGGAGACAGTGAGTCAAAAAATGCAAGAACACTTCTTACTGTCCTTGTCAATTTCAGTTATCAGGAACAATGCATCACTTTATTCTTTAATCAATCATAAAGAAGCTAATAAATGGGACTCTTCTCATTTGTTTAAGATGGCTATATGAAAAGGTCAATAACCTAAATGAGACCTTCTCATTTTCAGTTATGGACTAAAGAAAGAAGAGAGAGTACATCAAATGCACCTCTTCCTTTCTTTAATCAAATGAATGCTAAAAGGTTACATTACATGCCATCATTAAAAGGCAACCATTAAACCATTTAATGATAAGATCAATTAATGACGATAAAAGCATGATAAAAACCATCTTTAATTTAGCAATTCAATGTTAAATGTGCAGCTGCACATTTAGGTATAAAAAACTGAAATATTCCCTCCTTCTTTCATTAATAACTTTGTTTCAATTTAATTAATCTAATTAATCAAATCAAACCAAAGTCATGCCAAATATTAAATGTTCATTTGGGCTTCTAATTAAAGTAAGCATAACATTCAATCATAGGCTTTAAAATCACTATTTATATTTCTTACTTTGCTTGATAACCTTCATAGAAGCCAAGTGGGGAATCTAATTAGACTTAGATAATTCAAGCTCCAATAAGCCCGAAATTAATTTAATCTCACTAGAATTAATTCCAGCTTATTAACCAAATGTCATTCCACTAAAAAAAATTAGTTGAACTCTTGAATTACTAAATATTATGAGAAAATATGTTTAAAATAAGATTTCCAATTGCAAACTTTATTATGAACCATATTGTAGCCATCCGTACAATAAAGGGTAAAATTACATTTTGCCCATATGTTAGTTTTTCCTTTTAGATCTCCCGTTTTACTCTATATTGTGATTAACAGATAAGATCTCATCTTGGTGTTAAGACTTGATGAGTAGCTAGTCCCTCAAACTACTGGTGCTAGTTTAATCACCAAAGTCCGTAAAACATCTAGAAGTGATGATATCACTATAAACTCTTTATTTGAGTGAATGTTCCCTGATACATGTTTCAATTAATAATTCCAACATTTAGAAACTAGATTGATACTCTATAAAAATCCATTCCGATCATATCAAGAATTATAATGAAACACATATGAGTTAATCACTCATCAAGATTGTGGTTCATAATAAAAGAATGCTAAGGTGTATGTTTTAATATTAAAGTAATGACCCACTTTATTATTTAAAAACATATTTAATTCCAGATTCATTTAATAGAGCCATTATCAATAGTTAACTACTATCATAATATGAAACTCATTATTCCCTTGAAGTAAACTCTTTTACTTACACGGAGATAAATCGCAACACTACAGTCTATACCATAATCAAGCGAACAACTTGATTATTCAACTGTGAATCAACTAATTTAGATTCTAATAATACACATGTTTCCTATACATCTCCATGTATGTGTATATTACTTACAAAAGAATCTTGGTACCTTATGACTAGATATATAATGCTCATACAAATGTAACCAAACTCTTTTGTTTTATTAATAATAAATATGTTCATTACAAAAGTAACTGGACAAAAATTAAGTTATATGTAAATACACTTGCTTTCTAGGGCACTACATTTACATAACTCTAACAAAAGGGACTTTTGGTTATTTTGGAATGTAGACGAATAGTTTGGAAGAAAAACTCTATTTGGAATTCTAGATTTCTTGTCTCTGACGTAAGACATGAGATCTCTTTGCAATTAAGTTTTATGCTATATCAGGGGGTATTAAAGTTGGTCACTTTCTTAATCGGATGGTAACTGAAGACAACAGTCCTCGTGTTGAAGAACACAGAGCTAGAGCCCCACTGCTAGGGGATATAGTAAGGGCCTTAGAATAGATGTTAGACATGATGGATCTCATATTCCAACATATAGAACAACATTTTACAAAAATTACAAATTGTCTTGATGCTCTATTCTTAGGTGTAGACAATAGACCTCGAAAAGACAAAGAAGCTCATGATTAGGTTATCGGCAGATCTATTGTGGATGACTTATCCAGAGTGTAAGATTACTTGGATGATTCTAAAGATGAACATTTTATAGAAGATTATGAGCTTCCTAAGGTTCATAAGTATGGTGGTAGAGGAAATGACAAAGGTCGTGGTAGAGATTATGGTTGTAATGCTGGGTATAGGTATATAGATCATAAAGCCAGTGATTTTAAGTTGAGGATTGATATTCCTCCTTTCAATGGAGGCATGAACATTGAGGATTTCTTGGATTGGATTGTAGAGATTGATCGATGTGGGATTAGTAGCTTTTTGACTGAAGAGTGAGGCCTTTAATTAGTGGGACAGATTGCAGACTCATAGAATTTGTGAAGGTAACACACTCGTTATAATATGGGAAAGAATGAAACAATTGTTGAGGCGAGAATTTTTCCCCCTAGTTATCAACAGATCCTTTTCAAGCAATACCAAAGGTGTACTCAAGACCAAAGATCGGTTCATAAATATAACTCAGAATTTATGTGGTTAACTGAATGCAAGAATTTGAGGGAGAGTGAGGGTCAGCAAATGTCTAGGTATTTAAATGGGTTGAAACCATCAATTAGAGACAAGATTGGATTGTAAGTTGTGCATACTCTAACAGAGGCTAAAAATTTATCACTGAAGGCGGAGTTGATGTTACAGGAGAAACAAAGTAAATTTTATTCATCTAGGAGGAATCAGTGGGGCGTAGATGAACGATAGAAAGGGATGATCAGAAAAAACCTATTAATACATTTATGGACACGTAAAAAGATATAGAAGGTTGCCAACCCTTACTCTAATTAAATCGATGACTGGTAAATGTTGTGGGTGTAATTAACCTGGGCATCGTTTTAATGAGTGCCCTTAGTTGAAAGTAGTTGTTAATGTTGTTAATAAAGATGATGAGGAAGACGGGGAAGTGTTTTGTTCTCCTAATGGAGATTATGATGATGAGTATGAAGAGGAAGTTAAGCTGAGTTTTATGGTAAGGAGAATTATATTGACACCAATACATGAAGTAAATAATGAGAGGCACCAACTTTTTCGCACCAGTGCACTGTTAACAACCACATTTTTATTTTATTATTGATAGCGGAAGCTGTGAGAATAATATTAATAGAACGCCTTCATAGATTTTCCAATTACTTATAGAGAAACATGCAAGCCCTTATTATATAGGGTGGATCAAACCAGTAGCCCCTATTCAAGTCACTGAGCATTGTAAGGTTCATTTTTCTATAGGGACATATAAAGATGAAATTTATTGTCATATTGTTAATATGGATGCTTGTCATTTGTTGTTCAAGAGGCTATGGCAACACGATGTTGATGCCCAACAATTGTAAAATAAAACTATATAAGAAATGACTACTAAGATTTCTTCTAGGTAGAAATAACAATTGTAGAAATTTATACTATTGCCTTTTAAAAGGGGGCAATCTAGGTAGGTGGTGGACAAGGCAATTTTGATTATCACCCGATCTATATAAGAAATGACTACTGAGATTCAAGAGAAAAAAGAAGTGTATGCTTTAATTATGAATCCATTTCTTTTGGTGGATGTGGGAAAAACAAAGGAGGATGAGCACCTCGATGTTATCAAGGCTTTGCTGGAGGAATTTAAGGAAATAATGTCAGGAGATTTGTTGAATGGGTTGCCTCCTACTAGAAACTTCCAACACCATATTGATTTGATTTTAAGAGCCAGTTTGCCTAACCTGCCTCTTTACTAGATGAGCCCTAAAGAGAGTGAGATCTTAAAGGAGAAAATAAAGGAACTATTATGTAGGGGCATATCCAAGAAAGCATGAGTCTGTGTGTCATTCCAGTGTTATTAACACCAAAGAAGGATGGAAGTTGGCAGATGTGTTGGATAGTAGAGCCATCAACAAAACTATTGTGGGTTATAAATTTTCCATTTCAAGATTGGATGACATGCTTGACGGACTACATGTGGCAATGATTTTTAGCAAAATTGATTTATGTAGCAACTAACACCAGATTTTAATTCATCTTGGCAATGAGTGGAAGACAACTTTTAAAATGAAGGAAGGGTTATATGAGTTGCTTGTAATGTCGTTCAGACTATCTAATGTGCCTAGCACATTAATGAGACTAATGAACTAGGTATTACAACCTTTCATTGGAAGATTCGTGGTAGTATATTTTGATAATATTATGATTTATAGTCAATTTGAAAATGAGCATATTTAGCATTTGAGGAAAGTGCTCATGGTGTTGTTAGAGTACAGGTTGTATATGAATTTGAATAAGTGTCGCTTTATGCAGCCCAAGTTTTTATTTTTGGGGTTTATTATCAGTTGTAAAGGGATCTAGGTAGATGAAACCAAGGTGAAAGCTATCAAATAGTGGCCTACACTAAAAACAGTCAATGAGGTGAGAAGATTTCATGGGCTAGCAACATTTTATTGATGATTCATTTGAAATTTTAGTAGCATCGTGACATTGATTACTGAATACTTAAAGAAATGAAAGTTTCAATAGGGGATGAACACAGTTTTTGTATTATTAAAGGAGAAATTGTTTACTGCTCCTATTCCAAGACTACCCAATTATGAGAAGTTTGAAGTTAAATGTGATGATAGTAGGGTTGGAATTAGAGCTGCATTATCCCAGGAACGGAGATCCCCTAGCATACTTTAGTGAAAAACTAAGTGATGCTAGACATAAATAGAGCACCTATGACAAGGAGTTTTATTCTTTCGTGCAAGCTTTGAAAACATAGGATCAATACTTAGTGGGTTGGTCAAGAATTTGTGTTTTATTCAGATTATATATCTTTGAAATATTTAAAAAAGTCAAAAAAGAATTGGCAATGATATACATGCTCGGTGGTCTCAATATTTACAAAAATTTCCTTTTCGATTGAAACATAAGTCAAGAGTTCAAAATAAGGTGCGAGATGCTCTTAGTCGACATGCAAATTTATTGCTAACTTTGGCTTCTAAGATTGTGGGATTTAAGGAGCCAAAAGAGTTCCATACCAATGATGAGGACTTTAATGAAATGTAGGCAAAGTGCAAGATGAATGACCTGGCTATAGATTTTCATATTCATGTCGGCTATTTGATGTGAGGTAATCAACGTTGTGTTCCTTGTTTATCTTTGATGGGGAAAGTTTTTAGATAAGACCATTGTGGCTATTAATGATCGCTTTTATTAGCCTCATTTACAAAGGGATGTAACCAGATTTGTTCAATGATGCTATGTGTGTCAAGTCTCCAAAGGATAGTCACAAAATACTAGTTTGTATAAGCCATTACCTATCCATGGGAATATTTGGGAATACTTATTTATGGATTTTGTACTTGGCTTAACTCGTAAACAATGAGGTATGGATTTCGTCTTTGTAAGATGTCTTATTTTATTCCTTACAAGAAGACTGTGGATATGAGTGGGATTACAAAAATATTTTTTAGGGATGTTGTTCGCTTGCATGACGTCCTAAATTCAATCACTTCTTACAGGGACATAAATTTTTTTTTAATCATTTTTAGAGAATTTTGTGAAAGTTGTTTGACTCTTTTTAAATTTCAATATCATAGCACATCCTTAAACTAATGGGAAAACTAGTCAATGAATCAGACATTGCGAAATTTAATTTGATGTATTTGTGGTGATTGTCTGAAAAATTGGGATTTTTCACTCACATAATAGAGTTTGTTTATAATAATGTTGTTCATAATGCTATAGGGAAGACTCCATTTTTTATTGTCTACATGAAAGCTCCACAACATGCTTTAGATCTTGTCAGATTGCCAAAGGTCCTAGGTCTTAATGTTGCCACTATAGACCTGATTGTTCAAGCTCAAACATAAATTAGAGGAGGTCAATGTTAGGTATAAGTAAGGTGTTGATAGATATCACAGGAAGCAAGTTTTCTTAGTTTGTGATGAAGTGATGGTGTTTTTGTGGAAGGAGCAACTCCTTGTCAATAGTTACAACAAATTAGAACCCAAGAAATATGGTTATTACAAGATTCTTAAAAAATCAATAACAATGCCTATATAGTGGATATCTCGAAGACATTTAATGTTGTTGATATATATCCTTTTTATTTTTCTATTGATCATGTGAATGTGATCGAACACTCGAGGATGAGTTTTTCTCAAGTGGAGGGGACTATCTTGGAATCTATAGTTGATGCAATTTTGGTTCATATGGACTACCCAAAGAAGGCACGTTGAAGTAAGTTTAAGGCCAACTTTTTTATTCAATTTTCTTGTCCTTTAAGGTTATTGTGTTGTCTTATAAAAGGACATTGTGTTATTTTTAAGCATAGATGAATAGTTTGAAAAAGAAACTTTATTTGTAATTCTGGATTTCTTGTCTCTGGTGTGAGATGGTAGATTTCTTTGCAAATTTGAGCTTTACACTACATCACCTCCACTGCTATATAGTAGATAAGTTACCTTAGGAAGTAGAATGTCCTACCAAATTTTCATCTACAAAATGAAACAGTATCAAGTTGAAGAATTATAAAAGATAATTAAAACAATAAAATGGAGAAATGGAGAATAAAAAAGGAGAAAAAGGTTTGGTATAAATTTATGACAACAAATTTAGTTGAAAATGTTAAAAGAAAGACAGAGATAACATGATCGTATGAGTGGTTTATCCCTTCCACACAAACTATATGCTCCATTAAGTCAATCAACAAACATACTGTAATAATAAGTAGTATTGTTAAACCAAATAAATTAATGGCAATGTCTAATTACGTATTTGTTAGCCAATTCCTAATAGTATAAAAGCCAGTCTCTTGCTTCCAATAACGACCGTCTTCTTTAATCTCCTCTTACAATGGTGATCACCATTCTTTTCACTTACATCATAGTTCCTATTTATGTTTGTTTATACATGTTTGCATGTACTTACTATGTAGTACATCTTTAGTTCTTTAGGCTTTGGAGAATAAGTTGTCCAACCCAATAAGAGAAAGCAAAGTTGAAAAGTTCATTCTTAACATCTTTTTCACATAAAGATTCACAATGCTAGGGATCATATTATTATTTCTATGACCTAATTCAGTTCTTGTGTCCCATGGTATGTTTCAACAATCAAAAGGAATTGAATAATACCTAAGTACAACCTTTGGCTTAAACATGCTTTTTTTAGTTTCCTCCCAACTTTATCTACCATCGTTTCTTAGATAATAGAAATGATTCACATCATGATAGTAGTTGACTATCGATAATGGCATTATTAAATGAATATGGAATCACGTATGTTTTTAAAGATTAAATTAGGTTGTTTCTTTAATCTTAAAACATACACTTTAGCATTCTTTTATTGCGAACCATTATCTTGATGAGTGGTGAACTCTTATGTGTTTCATTATAATTCTTGATATGATCAGAATGGATTTTTGCAAAGTATCAATATAGTGTTTACATGTTGGAATTATTAATTGAAACAAGTATCAGGGAACATTAACTCAAATAAAGAGTTTATAGTGATATCATCACTTCTAGATGTTTTACAGAGATTGGTGATTAAACTAGCACTAGTAGTTTGATGGACTAGCTTATTTGAATAAAGTTTGCAATTGGAAATCTTATTTGAAGCATATGTTCTCATAATATTTAGTAATTCAAGAGTTCAACTAATTATCTTTAGTGGAATGACATTTGGTTAATAAGCTGGAATTAATTCTAATGAGATTAAATTATTTCCGGGTTTATTGGAGCTTGAATTATATAAGTCCAATTAGATTCCTCATTTGGCTTCTAGGAAGGTTGTCAAGCAAAGCAAGAAATATAAATAGTAGTTTTAAAGCCCATGACTAAATGTTAGTGATCTTATCATTAAATGGTTTAATGGTTGTCTTTTAATGATGGCATGTAATGTAACCTTTTAGCATTCAATTGATTAAAGAAAGGAAGAAGTCCATTTGATGTACTCTCTCTTCTTTCTTTCGTCCATAAATGAAAACGAGAAGGTCTCATTTGGGTTATTGGTCTTTTCATATAGCCATCTTAAACAAATGAGAAAAGTCTCATTTATTGGCTTATTTATGATTGATTAAAGAATGAATTGATGCATTGGATGCACATTACTTGTTTCTTTCATGATAATCGAAATTGACAACGAGAGTAAGAGGTGTTCTTACATTTTTTGACTCACTCTCTCCTCTCTCATATATGCATAGTTGAAACTTGAATAAGAAGAGTCTCATTTTCGGCTTATTTCTTCTAAGAAAAATCTCCTTAAAATATTTCTTCTCCTTTCCCATCAAAGAATCGTGTTAACCAAGTTGTTCAAAAAAAATAAGTGGTAAATCGGATTAGTCGAGGATACAATAACAAGGAGAAGATAAATTGACAAAGGAAAGGATATAAAAGAGTCAAAGCTATAGTAAGGATTCGGAGAGGATACAAAAGCGAGGAGTCAAAGCTGTAGCAAGGAGTTGGTATATTTCTACCACCTTGTTCTTATGTAAATTATTTTCCTTATACCGTATCATGTATGGCCGAAACATGTTGATTTCGTTATGTTATTTTTGTTGCGTTTTGATTTCGAAAAAGTTTTAAAATATACCATTTTAGCCAAATCTTGCATGTTTTTGTTTTCGATCCAATAATATTAATTTTTAGCAACACATTTTTAAACCATTCCAAACATGTTATTGTTGTAATTCAACTGTAATCAAATCTTGGGCGTAGCGAAAAAAAAAACTTTTACAGATTCTAAGAGAGTCTCAATAATTGATTAAACTTGAATAAAATAGAAATCGATTTAGAAATCATACCTTATTCACTTTATGTTGAAAAATATGAGCAACCTTTTTTGATTGATCAATAACGAGCTATCCAATTGTTCAGCCTCTGATGGTATCCATAGAGCAATTCCTAAACTACTTTGAGAGGAAGAAGACAAAAAATGCTAGCTTCTAAAAAACTCTTCCCTTTAATTTGAAAAATCATGACAGCCTTTCATTAAAATTAAATTTCTTTAATTATAATTAGAATCAAATTATAATTCTAATTAAATTAATTTTAATAAAATCAAATATCTCATATTTGATTCCCAAAGTTTCTCAAACTTTATAATTAAGTCCAACTTAATTAAATTGATTTTTCTTTCACAAATTGCTCTTTAATGTGTGACCCAATAGGTTCCAAATAAATTGGCAATAATTTTCTAATTCTAATTCACAATTAGAATTAGATAAATTAAAACTCTTTTAATTTATCTTTAATTCTCTAATTAAATAATTCATAATCATAAATCATGATTGGCATATGGCAACATGTCATTATTATCCAAATATCAGGAATGTCAAAGTGATTGACTTAACCTGTTCATGCATAGCTATAATGTATAATTTAATCCTTTCATCATTCAATATTCTAATTGGATAGAGTATGGACACAATGTCTACTCTTATCATCCAATCATGTTCATTCTTGTTAATTAGTAATTGGTTTATAATTGAAATTTGAAAAATCCTTTTCAAATATCAATTCGATTTTGCCAGAGAATTCCATAAATCATTATTAATCAAGAACAACAGAATATTCTCTTTCATTAATTTATAGTGACGAATCCTATATTGACTTACTCAACTATCTACATATGGTTCATACTGTATCCAATTTGTTAGATCGAAAACAAAAGCATACTAGATTTGGCTAAATGGTAGATTTGAAAAACTTTTTCTTAAATCAAAACGTAGCAGAAGCATAATAACCAAATCAACATGTTTAATCCATACATGATACGGTATTAGAAAAATAAATAACATAAAAATAAGATCAAATTTTTACCGACTCCTTTGCTATGGCTTTGACACCTCGCTATTGTATCCTCTTCTCGTTATTGTATCATCAACCAATCCGATCTACCACTTGTTCTCCTTGGACAACTTAGTTAACAAGATTCTTTGATAGGAAAGGAGAAGAAATATTGAAGAGGTTTTCCTTAGTTGTTGAAAGAACTAAAATGAGACTCTTCTCATTAGCAATTTCAGCAAAGGAAGAAGGCGAGGAATCTTTTGCACTACTTCATTAACATAATCAAAATGAAAGAGAGAGCCATAAATGAGACATTCACATTTGTTTAATATGGTTAGATGAAAAGACAAAAAACAAAAATGATACTATCATTTTCATTGCAAGATTAAAGAAGTGAGAGAGAGTAACAAATGCACTTACTCCTTCTCTAATCAAAAGAATGCTAAAAGGTTTATATGTTTTTCTACATGCCATTAAACCATTTAATGATGATGAAGCATGATTAAAAACCCATCTTATTTTTAGCAATTCAATGCTAAATGTGAAGCTGTCCATTTAGCTATAAAACCAAAAACTACATCATTATAGTTTCGATTTTTGCCCTCCTTTTTTGTCTTTATAAGTCTTGTTTTAATTTAATTAATCTAATTAATTAAATCAAACCAAAATCCAGCCCAGTATAAAATGTTTACTTTGGGCTTCTAATTAACACTTAATTGGAGTAAGCCCATCATTTAATCATAGGCTTAATTTAATTAACTCTTAATTAAATTGTTCTGGTATTATTATTTTGAATCTAATTTGATCCTTTCCTTTTTATTTTCTTTCCGATAACTTCTATTTATATTTCTTGCTTTGCTTGATAACCTTTCCTAGAAGCTAAGTGGGGAATCTAATTGGATTTATATAATTTAAGCTCCAATAAACCCGGAAATAATTTAATCTTATTAGAATTAATTCCAGCTTATTAACCAAATGTCATTCCACTAAAGATAATTAGTTGAATTCTTAAATTACTAAATATTATGAGAACATCTGTTTCAAATAAGCTTTCCAATTGCAAACTTTATTCAAATAAGTTAGTCCATCAAACTACTGGCTCCAGTTTAATCACTAATCTCTGCAAAACATCTAGAAGTGATGATATCACTATAAATTCTTTATTTGAGTGAATGTTCCCTGATACATGTTTCAATTAATA
>JANIJH010000007.1:10620854-10632936 GCA_024520975.1 Erythroxylum areolatum | reverse complement strand
CTCGTGTGGATACCGGTAGAGGGCATTCGCGTTTTGCAGTGTCTTGGAATCCGAAAAGAAGCAACCTATCCACGAAAATAAGGTATTTTCGTACATCCTTGGTATTTTCGATTATATGTGGTCTTTTTCCGCAGTGTATTGTGAATACTCGGACCGTACCCGATCCAACAGCATGACAAGACTCTCATGCTTAAGCTATGACTTATGCTATTCTTCATTCCTTTTGGCACTTTCTTGTCTCCTCTTACTCTAATCCTTCTTCCTCTTGCTCCATGAAGACAAGGAATAGTGAATCTCAAGAAGGTGGCTCAAATATAGTGCTTTCAACTCACTTCAGCTCTTTCACTTCCAAATTGTACCCAAAACCAAATATGAACTAAAGTTAATGTCTTAAGCATTTCATATCATTGAACACTAAGTATTATGCAATAAATACATAATCAATTAAGCACATATCAATTTTCCCACATTTAGTTTTTGACTGTCCTTGGGCAAAACATCAAATTCAAAGTCACAGACCCAAAACATTTACTCATTTCCTATATTTCGCAAGAATATATAGCCATAAGCAAAGATGAATAACTTTCAAAAACTATAGCAAGAATTCAACATTCAAAGTTTCTACTCACAATTAATCAACATTCATCACCTTTATAAACTAAGCAATCTAGAGGTAGACTTAGACAAAATGCGTTTAAATAAGATATATCCATAGGTACACTTAAAAACCATTCGTTATCACGACATTCCATAACTTTGCAAATCATTTCATTTCTCCACCACTAGGGTTCACATGCATAATCATGAATCAAAGGACTTTTTAGGGTTATAATGTAGCAAGGGTTAAGATGAGATGTATTTGAGTAAAGAAGTGTAAAAACCATCAAAGCTATTGTAATAAGAAAAACATTCAATATACCATCAAGCATAAAAACCAACATTCACTCACAATTTTGTACATCAACTATGATGAATGCAAAAACTATGTTTCCTATCTCAAATTTAATCTCTCACACCACAAACCACAAGAAGCATAACCAACTAGAAGGAATCACTCATTCAATTGATGACAATATATTGAAGCTACAAGGAGTGGTCCTTCAAAGCCACATCTATATCATATGCATCATATTCAAATTACCCATTCAATACAATACAACTTTAGGAGGAAAAACTAAAAATGAATAACTTTGCAAAACATATGCATTTCCTCCTTGATACTTTTATTTAAACATTTTTCCTTTATTTTTCTTTTTTCTTTTTTATCTTTCCTTTTTCTCTTTTTCTTTTTCTTTTCTCTTTTTTTATTTTTCGTATAAAGTTGAAAGAAGTTACATCAACATGGGCATTTCATTGATAAGACATAAAGTAGTAGTCCAACAATTATAACCATCCCACACATATGCACACCCCCATACTTATACTTTTTGACACCCACAATCATCAACAATTAGCAAATGCTCCATTAGCTTTAAGGCTTGGGTAAGACATTTGTTTAGGTTTAAAGCATGTAATGTGGTTAGCACAAAAGGAAAGGCTAATAAAGCTCAAAGGGGCTTAATAAAGGAAAACCATATAAATAGATGGGCTATTTGGTTAATAGAAATAAATGTACCTAAGTTTTGCTGCCACTCCAAATCTTGGAAGTTAGACCAAAATTGTCTTTCCTGCTACTGTAAATGTAAAGTGTTAGCAATGATAGCATTAAATAATTCTTCTAGAGATGGACCTGAGTCATAATAAGAAACTTTTGGTTTACATGAAAATTTTTGTGCATCCTACAAACTATCATGGAAGTAATTATGTTGGTTATTCTCTTCATAACTAAAGTTTATATGATCATTCTAAATATGGTTATAAGTTTGGGAATATGAGTTAAAGAAAAAATTACTTCCACCCATGTAAATTAAAAAAAATTAACATGTAAATACTAAAAAATGTGAAAAGATCAAAAAATAAATGGAAAGAAATTAATTATAAATAAATATTTACAAAACATTAATTAAAATCAAGAACAAAAACTAAAACATAGCACTCCCAAGCAACAGTGCCAAAATTGACTCAACGCATCATAACAGTAATCAAAATAATTAAACCTACAACTATAGTAGTGGTGAGTCTAGGTCGATCCTATAGAGAGTGTGTGTAAAGCTTTTCAAACGAAAATAATCAGTGGTTAGGTATTGTGTAAGAATGATTAAATGCTTTATTTGATTGTCTTTATGTATAAACCCATTGCTAGAATCAAATACAATACATAATCATTGCTTTTTCAATTCATTTGTGGCAACTAATGGTTTTGAATCATTAAAGATAACATAACCTAGGTTAAATAATCCGAACTTGTCAAATTATTGCTTAGATTGGTCTGTTTTTCTCATTCATAAGACGACTGTCCGATTAAGCTCAAAGAGTGTCTCCTAGATTATTCGATAGTTATGGTTAATTAACGAGCTCTTCTTAATTAACTATGACCTAAGGAAAGACTAGAATTAACAAAGCTTATTGTTAATCTGTGACAATAGTTCAAAGAGAGGTGTGAAAACAATAATTCAATGAAATATGTTTAATTGAGTGTAGGCTGAGATAGAATCAAAAATTCAGGTCCCTAATGAATTCATCACTTTCATCATTTTTCCATGTTTTCTTTAATTTGTTTTCATAAGCTTAGTTTCATTTTTATTTTCTTATTTCAAACCAAAACCCCCTATAACCTAAACATCAATTGATTTCATAATTAGAACTAACCAAATACTATCTACAGGATCGACCTAGACTCACTACTACTATAGTTATAGGTCTAGTTTATTTTAAGTAGTGTTACGACATAATATGTCAAAAAGCTATTTTAGTGATCAAATGGTCTATTAATCCTTCCTTTGCTAAATATTGAATTCATGCTAATTAAATCTTTCTTTTGGTGATGCATGTTACAAACAAAACAAATAGCCCACAGTAGTGTTAAAGAATAGGTGTAGTGAAAGAATAGGTGTGAGATAAATTCCAAAATCTGCTTACAAAGAGAGGGCAATAGTTGTTTATGAGTCTAGAACTATGAGTTCTGTCAAATGTTGTTAGCTTCTCTTGCATTTGCAACTGTAGAACGAATGAAGCTTTAAAAGAGTCTTGTTTTGACTATACTACTCTACAAAAAGGCATACGAGGCATATTTTGCTTATGAAAGGAGATGTATGATTTATTGGAGAATAAAATTGAAGGATGATTTAGCCAAGTAATGTTATGAAATTTTTATTAGTAAACTTTAGAGATTGGATTCATAGCCCTCCTTCTTCTTTAGGAGTACAAACCTCACTCAATTTTAATTTAGCTCTTTCCCTTTTAGTAGATTCACTAGACCATAGGAAACTTCTTAATTACCCCTCAATCTCCTAGACTAGGTTTGCGGGGAAGGTAGATATCAGCAATCAAGTATAGATATATAAAATTTAAGACAAAGTTGATAAGTTGAGTTCTTCCATTGAAGGTAAGGTTTTAATTATACCAACAATTGAATCTTCTTTTCACCTTTTACTTTAGTGGAATGAATTCCTCATATGGAGTCCTTTTACGAAAAATTAAAATTCCTAAATAAGTGAAAGGAAGCTCATTGATACATAGACCAATCAAGTTAGAAATCCATGTGGTTTTTCTAATCATTGAAAATTTGATTAGAAAAACCACAAACTTTCAAGATGTGGGCAATGAATTACCAGTTAAATCAAACACTTTGTGAAAATCCACTTTGATGGCATAAATCTTGAAGGAGCTTTTCCTTTTATAGTTCTTGAAGAATTTTTGAGAAAGCAAGATATTATCCCCATTTTGTCTACCAGCTACAAATGCTCCTTGAGAAGGATGGATGATAGAACTTAGGAGAACTTTTACTCTTAAGGCTAGCAACTTGGTAATGATCTTACAAATTATGTTGCAAAAAGAAATTGACATGAAATCCAATAAGGAACAAGGTTTAACAGATTTAGTAACAAGAGTGATAAATATTTTATAGCTTCTTAAGTAATTTCCCATTTCTGAAGAATTCTAGAAATGCATCAATTACAATCTCCTTGGTGAATCTCTAACATTTGTGATAAAGGAATGCATTAAGGTCATCAAGTTTTACAACCTTATTACCTTTTAGCTTAAAAAGGGCCTTTTTTACTTCTAATTTACTAAAAAGTGCAACTAAAGATGATGCATCAGTACTACTTCTACTGCTCTTGGAGAAGAAATCAAAACCCACATGAGGGAGTTACCTTTAAGTTTGAGCCACCATACTTAATAGAGATTGATCTAATATACTTTATTTCATAGATAAATCAAGTTTATATTTGATGAGAAGGCAAAAGGTGTGATTTGTACATTACCATTTCATAAAAGGTCTAAGTAAGCCCTTACTGTTATCTCTGGTACCACTTTGCACCCTATCATTACTAAAATAGCACTTATTGCACCCTAAATAAGAGATAAAAATGGTAACAAAGATAATGACTTAACCAATATTTAAAGAAACCATTTTTAAGATTACGTCAATGTCTGGATGGTCCATATTATGTAGTTGTGACATTACATATGCTAAATTGATGACCCATATACTAGCAAATGATAAAAAGTTTCCTTTTGCAGGATTTAGAGTACTATCAATACTATTTGAAAATGTTAAGTTGCAATGTAATAATATAAATACTGGTAAGGATTAACTTAGACTTTTTAGGAAATATTAGGGGGCAATGCGTATCCTTTTCCTCTGTGGGCACATTTATGAGCTTTAAGCTCTTTTTTCACGTTGGTTACTCCGGTCACAACTCCTTTATTTGATCATGCATATCAATGTAATAAAAATGCATCAAATCACATATTATGCTATCAATAATTCTCATTCAGTGTGCACAGTCATATAGCACATTCATCGAACATAAGTCTGGTATTCAATATATAGTTGAGAACACAATTTCCATATTCCTATTCAGTTTACAAACACTGCCAATATAGTCTCGAATACTAAAATCCTCAGACAATTGATGGTGAAATTATCACAATCATATCAATAACAGTTCAATATCTAACAGTTAATTAGAAATAATTCAAATATAATGAGTAAACATCTAGGTTAACTCATATTACGCTCTAGATAAGTTATTGCCTTGGTGAACCGACAATGTCTAAATGTCGGCGATCACTTGTATATATATCTTCTTACAATACACACATAGAGTTCACAATTCATTAAGTTATCAATCATATGATTACTTAGTCATTCACATATATATAGATCATGTTTCAGTGCATGCTCAATTAACTATTACATGTAAGGATTCACAAATCTTGCTCATTCATTCATCATAGCTTGTATATAACTTGTTTACAATTGGGTTATGTTTTAGGTAAGCTTGATTACCCTAAATTCATCAATCATACATTCATCAATTCTTTTCATGCATTAAATATTCACACAATTTCCCAATTCTCATTCAATCATACCTAATTCATTTCTTATATCATTTGAATCACATTTGCATTCATATGAACATCTTTATACCATTAACAACTCATACTTCTTAAATTCATATAAATTGATATCAATCATTCCATTCCTTAATTTATAACCTCAATTAACAACTTAAACTTATCAAACACTTAACCATTTAATCAAACAACTTTCTAGGTTCATTTCAGACCCTAATCAAGTCCAATTACGCCATTATAAAGTGTCTTAACCTTATGTAGTCTAACAATTTCCCAATACCAACCTTTTTAATTACTTCCCACGACTTTGGGAAGGAGCCTTATAAATCTCACGATTGTGGGATGAGTGAACCGAAGGTTCACTCACCTATAGCCTTCAATTTGCTTCCAATTTTTACTCCTTCATACTCTATCCAAAACACCTTCACCAAAGTCCATAAATTTCACTTCAATTCTACCTTATTCATGCTTTAATCCCTTATCAAATTCATGTCCAAACCTAATTCAAAAATTATTCATTAGACAAATCACAGATCTTTATCTTTCACACATCAAAATTAAAATAGAAATTCTCCATGATAATATGCCATAAATATCAATCTTTTACTTACTTGTCTAGCTCAAATTTTCACCTCAAAGATCAAGCTAATTCAGCTCTCCATGTATGCAAAATCATCCAAGTACAAGATGGAAGTAGATTGGTTTAGCAATAAGATGATAAGAGAATAGAAGAAAACAACATATATCTTTCTTGGTGCAGAATCTTCTAAGGATTTTGAGTGGTAATTGAACACCGGTGAAGAAAAACTCCAGAGCTATGGAAGAGAGTGTATTTCGGTGGAGAGACTAAGGAAAGAAGAGAAATGAACTCAGCAAAAACATTTCTGTATTAGCTTGCCACATTAAGTGCTAGGTGTCACCTTATTACCTTGACATATGTCACTAGGCATGCCTTCCATTTGTCCCATAAATAGGTTTCCAAATGTCACTCATTTATCTACACCAAATGTCACTTAATTATAGGCTTAATCATCCTAATTTTCACGTGTCAATTTGTCTTACCACCTGGCATTTTTCCTAGGCCAAATGTATATTTTAATTAATCAATTTCTCAATTATAACAATAAATTCCAAGTTACCAATTATAGTCTATCAATTCTTGTCATTGGTAATCCAAAGTACAAGGCATTGGAAATACACATTCATGTTATATTCATTTTAATTTCATACCTGGGAATATGTCAATTGAGTGCAATTTGTCTAAATAACAACTCGTGTGTGTATGCTAATATTATGCATATGAATACAATCATAAAATCTTATCAAAAATGTACTAAATTCATTCTATATGATGTCACTCATATGACTCAGTAGTCTCAATAGTCTAACACTTTAGATCCTTCAACAATTTGAGAGACAGGTATCACATTTTTCAATAAAAATGCCAAGTTTATGATTTAGGGATTTTTAGAGAATTTTTGTGGTTTCATTTACTTATGATTTAATAGTTGGATTCAACCATTGCCCAATTACTTTTATGATTTAATTTGACTAACTGCCTAAAATTTTGATGAAAATTTAACTTCAACTGCGTAAACTTATGATTTTCGCTCACTAATTATTTAGTTGTGATATTTTTGCATTTAATTAGGTTAATTAATTGTTTTTATGGTAATTAATATATGACTTATGTTTAATTGCATGAATTTAATATTAATTTTGTCAATTTTATGTAATCATAAATTTAGGCTTTTTTAAATTTCAAATTTAGGGTTAAAATGGTAATTTAACGATTACGTTAGTTGAATTTATTAATTAAAAGATTTCTAATTTTATTTTTTAGATTAATTAGTTTGTTAGTTGATTTTCTAATTAAATTTGTTTAATTGTTTATTTATTTCTTTATTTATGTTTGTTAATTTATTAATCATTTTTATATATTAGTTTTTCATTGTTAGTTTGTTTTCACAGTTAGTGAGCATAATCAATTTTAAGTATGGGGAAGAGCGTATTTCTGTAAATTATCTGTCAATCTTAGCACACTTATTCAAAGTTGCAAACACAATAACAAGATCATAACCTCAAAGGGAGACCCCTAGAAAGAGACAACGAGGAGAAGGATCTTCCACTACAGCTTAGCCCCCAGAGCCACCGTGGATGTTCCTGTTCAATATCGGAGTCCAGGAGGAACAGTACTAGTGGCTGAAGGGCAAAAAGTTCAATACA
This sequence comes from Erythroxylum areolatum, assembly GCA_024520975.1. NCBI lineage: Eukaryota > Viridiplantae > Streptophyta > Magnoliopsida > Malpighiales > Erythroxylaceae > Erythroxylum > Erythroxylum areolatum. The sequence goes on along the minus strand of JANIJH010000007.1, from coordinate 10,625,247 downwards.
AGCAGATTCATCTACTGGGAGGCACTGGAGCAAGTTTGCTTGGCCTAACAAGTTTAGGATCTAGTTGACATTGGCAAATGAAAATCATCTATCATCTTGCTAATTCGCCAATTCTTCGTAAAGTTATGTAAGAATTGATTTGTTATCTACTAATTACTAGCTTGCTTGTTTCTTTTCACTTTCTTGCAAGTATGCTTGTTTTCTAATATCTTTACTACAAAGTTTTTTCATTTCCAATCCAACTAACATAAACCCTAAAAGGACAGCTTGGATCATAAATAACTTCCGTTGTCACACTAGATCTCATCATTGAAACACCAATTCTATTTATAATTGTATAACTTTTTGTTGCCTCCCTAAACTGAACCTCATCCTTAAACTTCATGTCAACTTCAAACTGGAAACCTTTCATGTCCACTTTTGGATTAAAAATAACATATTTCTTCCTTCTGTCAAAGGCCTCGCACCCACCATCATCATTGCATCTTGGTGATTAAACTTCAGCATCATTGTCCTCATACTCACTACACTAATCCTATCAACTTTCTAGTTCTCTTTGTGAACTATTTGAATAATTTTGCTCTTCATTACTACATTTGCCACTACTTCCCACCTTATCGATAACACCAATATATTCAAACCCACTACCTATCTTCTTCCCATATTTCTTCTTATTAGCTTTTGCATTAACATATTCTTCATCATTAGTTGCATAAATTTCATCATCACCTATATCATTTTCATATTCAGACATCTCCAAAACACAATCTTCTTTATCTCATTCTACCTAAACTTGGAACAAACCCTCTTTATTGTTGATATCAAAATCATTTTCTTCACCATCACCTGCAAGATTATCATAACCATGCTCATAATAGATTTCAACATTATAGTTCTTCAATTTTTCCATACGTTGAAGCATTGACAACATGACCTTATCAGGTTGTAAAATCAACTCTTTCGAGCATCTTATTGACTCTTCTAGAAATTTGTAAAATATAGATACAACTTTATGCCCTTTATCTTACAATACTCCTTTTAGTACTAACATACTAGGTTCATCAACACCAATATCCCTCTTCTATTTGATCTTACCTCCAACATAATTGTTGTTTCCATTTCTTTCCAATACCCCACCATAATGAAAATTAAAATTTACTCGCATCTGTATTACAAAGAATTTTACTATAAGTTTCCAACAAACCAAAATTGTAAGCACCTCATCAAACCAAATCCATAACATGATCTTTCTAAGGGTTTTATTACCACAACTTATTTATAAAACAAGTCCTCAATATGTGAAACAAAAAGAAAATTAAACTGAAACAAGTTACTGAATTTGATTTAGAAAGTAACAAAATCTTATAATTTAATATAGAGATAAGAAAATATGTAATTTAATAGATAATTGTAGAGAATCCCATAATAGTAGATAGTCCCTTAATCAAGAGATTATCCTTATAGGTTATCCTTAGCTGTAATATCTAGCTATATTAGGGATATTTCCAAATGAGGAGTCCTTCTAATTAGGAAGACTCCCATAACTATGTACCCTAGCTCTATATAAGAATAGCAGCAGCTGTACAATGATTATCTAAATAAAATAGCAGAGATTTTACATAGTATTCGAGCCACACGCTCTTCCATGAATTACAAGGCTGCAATGGTGGGATCTCGATCTTCATCCCTCGAGACTACCAGCAGTTCTACCCCTTTCTTTGGATTAGGAAACAAACCTGATTTAGTTAGCTTGCAATTAGAAAACTCCTTAAATATTTCAATCCAGAAGCTGAATGAAAGAAACTACCTAGAATGGTGCCAATCAGCCCCTAGTAATCACTGGAAAAGGAAAATTAGGGTACATAACAGGAGCAGTCCAAACTCCAAGACCAGAAGACCCCATTTTTGACCAGTGGAGCTTGGAGAATGCCATGGTTACAGCCTGGCTTATCAACTCCATGGAACCAAGGGTTGGAAGGCCCTTTATTTTTCTCCCAATAGCCAAAGATGTATGGGAAGCAGTCAAAGAAACATATTCAGACCTAGAAAACTATGCTCAACTATTTGAACTCAAACTAAAAATGTGGAAGATGTAGCAAGGAGAGTAAGATGTGACTGCCTATTATATTAGGCTGACTATAATATGGCAGGAGTTGGATCTATTTGAGGAAACAAAATGGAAAGATCCAGAAGATGCAGCCTAATATAGAGAAAAGGTTAACAGGGGAAGAGTGTTTGTGTTTCTAGCTGGTTTGAAGGAAGAATTGGATGAAGTTAGGGGACGGATTTTGGGAAGAAGGTCACTACCTTCAATCTGAGAAGTATTCTCTGAAGTTAGAAGAGAGGAAGGTCAGAAAAGTGTCATGATGGGGAAAAATGGAACTATAGAATTCCAAAATGAAGGTTTAGCATTGGTCTGAAAGAATAGGGATGGTGAGGGTGAAAAAGGTAAAAACAAGTCGAAACTTGGTATGATTTTTACAAAAAACCGTGGCATACAAGAGATACCTGCTGGAAGATACATGGTAAACCAGCAAATTGGAAGAAAAATGGACTAGTGGAGTAGGAGAAGGGAAGGCTTTGCAAACTGGGAATCAGCCCAATCATGACCAGGACACTTCCAACTCAACTAGGACCTTTCCTTTCACAAAGGAATAGCTTGATCATCTGTACACCTTTCTTCCAGAAGAGAATTCAAAAAAATCCTCTTGTTCTATAGTTTAATCAGGTATAATCCTTCCAAAAGCCTTTGATTGTTCTATATCCTCCTACTCTTGGATAGTTGACTCTAGAGCCACTGATCACATGACTGGTAGCTCCATATTTTTTTCCTCTTACTCACCATGTGTAAGGAACCAGAAAATTCGAATTGCAGATGGCTCCCTGGCTTCAGTAGTAGGGAAAGGGACAGTCCCTATTTCAGAAACTTTAACACTAAAAAATGTTCTTCACATTCCAAATCTTTCATATAACCTTGTTTCTGTTAGCAAGCTGACCAAAGATTGGGGTTGCTAAGGTTATTGGAGACCCATATATTTTGCAAGAAGAAGGCAAGGAACATGGAGAAGGGAGCTGTCACATTACTATCAATAAGGAGGAGGTAGAAATAATGATGTGGCATTATAGGTTAGGACACCCTAGTTTGCAATACCTAAAGTGTGTGCTACCTCATTTATCTATCAATAAAAGTGCTATTTTTCGATGTGAATGTTGTGAGTTAGCTAAACTTCATAGAAGTCATTACCCCATTCAAAATAGCCGATATCCAGAACCATTTATGTTAATACATAGTGATTTATGGGGTCCCTCTAGAGCTCAAACACCTAATGGAAAGCAGTGGTTCCTCACTTTTATTGATGATTGCTCTAGGGTCATATGGGTATTTCTTTTGGGAGATCAATCGGAAGTTTGTGCCATAATAGTATCCTTCTATAACATGGTGAAAACTCAATTTGAAAAGGAGATTAGAATGTTAAGAAGTGATAATGGGAAGGAGTATGTGAACTTGGCAGTAAAAAATTTTCTAGATAGCAAAGGGATTATCCACCAAACCTCCTGCAATTACACCCCACAATAAAATGGAATTTTTGAAAGAAAAAACAGACATCTTTTAGAGGTAGCTAGGGCTATTAGCTTTCAAACACATGTCCCAAAATACCTATGGGGAGAAGCAGTTCTCACCGCCAATTTTTTTATCAATAGACTTCCCTCAAAAACCTTAAAATTTCAAACCCCATTACAAATCTTCTCTTCTTTCTTCCCTAACACAAAATCGAACCCTCCTGTCCCTTTGAAAATATTTGGCAGCACTGTATTTGTTTATAATCATGATCCCAAGAAATCCAAACTAGATCCTAAAGCTATCAAGTGTATTTTTATTGGCTACTCTAGAACCCAAAAAGGATATAGATGTTTTGATCCAATATCGAGAAAGTTTTTTACCTCTATGGATGTTACATTTTTTTAGGGTAGACCATATGATAGCCACACTCATCTTTAGGGGGAGTATTTTAGTAAGGAAGATGAGAGGTCTAATGGGAAAAAAAAAACTAAGATATTAAACCTAGAAGGATCAGCAGTAGAGAACATTACTAGTCAGAGGGAGGAAACAGAAAATTAGGAAGACAATGTTGAAAAGGAAGCTGAAAAACAAAAAACACTCCACGGTGCAGTTTACAGCAGGGGAGCAAGGGAAGTAATCTTTGATATAATCCAATTATCATCCCCGAATCTAAGTCTTGACATCTCTCAATCAGAAACTGAGATCAATAGCACCCAATTAGGTAACTCAAATGATCTCCCTGGTGATATTTTTATTCCTATTGCAATGAGAAAAGGGAAAAGATCATGCACACAATACCCTATTTCCAACTTTGTCTCTAATGCAAAATTG
>JANIJH010000007.1:10610253-10620754 GCA_024520975.1 Erythroxylum areolatum | reverse complement strand
ATTTCCAAATAAGGAGTTTTCCTAATTAGGAAGACTCCCATAACTATGTACCCTAGCTCTATATAAGAATAGCAGCAACTGTACAATGATTATCTGAATAAAATAGAGGAGATTTTACAATAATTAATTGAAATCCCTGACATCTTAACTCATTTATCCGCTTTCTATAGTTTGCAACTCTAATTGGAAATCAAGTAAGGAAAAGGCACATAAACTACTTATAGAAACTCAACTAGAAGCATTAATAAGGATAATTGAAGGCCTGGTTGGAGCAATGCGAATAATAGAAGCATTATGTTTTTTTAAAAGGAATTAACAACCATCGTTGAAAAAGGTTATAAAACATCCTTTAAAATGGTAAAACATAGAGTAATATAGAATGGAAACTAGATGTACCGAGAAATTCAGCAAAAATTGAATGTAAACCCACCAATTGCGTCACAAGATAGCATATTCAAGTTTACGCACATTACCTTGTATGTAAAGGGTCTAGAGTTGTCTAAAGATGAAAGATAGTCTCCAATATATACTCACAATAAATTGCAACCTTGATTAATTATATAGATAAAAAACCTACATCCTAATTTAAGAATATTATGTTGCTACATATTTTCCATATTCTAACAATCAAATTACGAAGGGAGATTTATAAGACCACTTTATCATCTTCATATGAAAGGTGTATTTGAATGCTCTATTTGATACTTTATAACCAGTCAACAAAAAGAAGAGTTGGAGGTCTATGATGCCTTTCCATGCATACAATGAGAGTTATAATGGAGAGGTTTAAGAATTCTAAAAAGATGTTTCTGGACAATAACAAGTACAAATAATCAAGACATAATTAACTAACAAAATTCATCAACAAAACTGAACAAAAGAAAAATATAACGCAAATAACCAAATTCAACAACAGAACACAAAATTAAGTAAATTGAATCGATAGAAGATGACATGCCTTTAAGAACAAAAGAATTGAAAAGTAATTTAGAAGTAGGCGAAACAAATAATCAAATTCAACAACAAAATACTAAATTATTAGAAAGAATTTGATCTTTTGCCTCTACTTTTACTGTTGATGTTTCGATAGGCAGGAAGCAAAATAAGCTATTGAAAAGAATTGGAGTTGCATGAAATTTAATAGAAGAATGTGGATATCTATAGAAGATCAAATAACCAGACTCAACAACACTGAATTAATTCTCAAGCAAATAATTTAGGGTTAGATGAACTCACCTCCCAAAAAATTGCAATAGCGAAACTCCTAATCATAAGCGATAAAGACACCCTAGAGACACTCCTAATCTTACCCAATTGTAAAAGACAATAGCAACACTTTAAAGATGGTGACACTCCACACACAATGGAAACTATGCAGGAAAGTTTTGTATTGTCAAGAACAAAAGAAAATAGCAATAAATAGGGGTAGGCTTTTAATGTTCTTTTTTAATTTTTCCAGCCATAAATAAGGATAGGCTTTTAATGTTTTTTTAAATTTAATTGATTTTTTTAAAAAATGAGTTGAAAAAAGGGACACTGCCTAACACATGATAAGTAAACATTTTGATTTAATTTGACACGTACGTCTGACTGTTTTCGCAATAAACTTTTTAGCATTATCTTTTAAATTTTAAATTGAGTATAATTTGAAATTTTATTATAATTAATTGCTTAAATAATCCTTTTCGCTATAATTCTTGCTCATTTAGTCCTTTTTTAATGTAATCCAAAAGAACCATTTGACCTAAATTAGGTTTTTGTCGAATGATGACAGGTGGCAGTCGTTTATACGTAAACACGACTCGCTATATTCTCCAACTTTCATGTAAGCTCCTAGCAAACGTTTAGAAATTGCTTATAATTATTTATAACTTAAAATTTTGGTGTTTAATGTACCATCACCATGTAACTTTTCCTCTCTCTCGAATGGGTTCAAAATTCTAATGGACTTAATCATGCATCACCAACAGCCCGTTAATCATCCCCACTGAAAAACTTACTTAAGCAGCGTCGCCATCATTCCCAGTCTCAAGTAGCCAAAAGGAAAAACAAAACCACCAGTGTAGTTCTGCTGTTTATCCCCATATAGCAATTCATGGGCAACAGTGGAATATATGCAAGTTGAACCTTACCTGTTGAGAGAGGAAATGATGGGATAACTCAGATTGTAATGACCAACATTATCTTGAACTGGAAAAACCATCCAACTCAGTCAAGGCTGCTACGCAATTGAAATGAACTCCACGGTGATCAAACTCCAACCAGAATTATAAGATTTAGCTATATTAAAATGTACATATATTTCAAATCAGGAATTGAGGACAAATCTAATTACATTACCACTAGATGGAACACATTAATGCCAACAGAATAAATCATGGCAAAACGAGAGTCGTTCTATGAAGAAATTATTCTCTTTTCTCATTTAAATATGACCTGAAAGAAAAAGCTTGTCAGGTCCACCAACTGAAGTACAGAGGCAACATAACTTACAGTCAGTTCAATTACAGTCAGTTCCTACACTTTATTCAACACTCTGCATTTAATACATAAGAGATATTATCTACTAACGGACTATATATGACGGTGCTTCTAGTTGCAATTTTCGCATCTAGTCCTGCAGTGACCTGCATGGATCTTCATAAAATATCGTCAAGAATGGTGGACAATAACAGTCCTTGGACAAACTCACTCCTTTTCGCTTTCTCTTTCTGGTCCTTAATAGACAAGGGTGATGACTTCACATTTCTGTCGACAAAAATAAAAATGAAAGCAATGGATAAGGAAGAATATTTTCAGAGGGATAGTATTGGCTAATCGTATAACATATTCCAGCTAACTGCAACAAAAACTAGGTCTACATCACCAACAAAAGAAGGAATTCCATAATTTAGAAGAAAAAGAGATTTATCTCAATATCCTCCTAGTGAAGTTTTACCATGCATCTTATATCCTCACTCCTAGATAAGTTTCTACGTACATCCCATCCATCTCTTTGCAAGGTAACCCTCTGAACTGTGTTAACAAAATCTTTCAGTTAATGAACTGAACTCTTCAATCCAGAAAATGTATCAACTGAGACATCCTTCCCTCTAACTTCTAATTTACTGAGATCTTTACATGGACATAGGTCCCTTAACAAACTTGATTTCCATGAGTATGCATGCATGTGACCGGCCCTAAAGACTACTGTGCACTTAAAACTAAATCACCAAACTTCATATTTTTGTAACCAATGAGCGATAACATAAGAGTTGTCATGAAAGGTACCATAGAAGCATCAAAAGTTTAGGCTACATGATCAAGGGAAGAAATAGCAGACAATCTTACTACACAACTTAATTTGTTGTCTTATCCATGTACAGAACAATAAATTTTGTTGAAAATATCAACTCGTGGGCCTTTCAAAATCAAAATCATGGGAATAATCATGACATCTCCCTTACTTTGACACTTATCAATGGAAGTATGCCGGTTGATATTGATTCTGTTGTTACAGGACCAAGCATCACCATGCAAAATATGTAAAGAAGAACAAGAAACATACCGTACTGCAACATTTTCTTCTGAAGCTTTCTTTTCTGAGGTTGTTTCGGTTTTAAAAGAAGGCAGTCCACTAGCAAAATCATCAGCCATAGGCAAAAAGAACGAAGACAACAATGGATCTGGTGCTGCATTCGATGAGGATATTATATACGACGAACCCCCAAACAGCGATTGTAGATTTCCTTCTCGCAATTCTTTCCTCAACAAAGAAAGTGTTGAATGAGGTCCACCTCTACGTGATTTTCTCTTATGCTGCAAGTATGCACTTGTTAAGGAACTAATGACATTAAGGCCATAGCGAAGCATTGCAAAAAACCCAGAATTGAAGGAAAACTGTATTCAGATACCAATAATTTAGTTGAAAAGTTTGGAAAAGGAAACCAATAATGAATGCTTAATTATTAGCATGTTTACACGAATGTCAAACCATTAAAAAAGTTCAAACTCAATAAACAACCATCTGGTTCAAGACTTCCTACAATCATAAAATGAGAATCATTGTGAAAGGGGTGCAAAAAGTCCATGCAATTCTTATGCCAAAGGCAACGAGAAGTTAAACTGGGGTCCTTATTTTGCCAACACTTCACTGCCTATGACTCAGATTTTCATTAACAGGTAATCCAAGAATAGCAACAAGAATGGTCTTAATTTATTAAACACCCTGATAAAGGTGCATATCATGTATGATGTGTATTACAAGAAAAACTAGTTGCAAAATTCACTGGAAAATACAAACAGTATCTACTCTTTTTAGCAACAAAGTTATGCAACATATTTGCAAATCCACACGGAAATTCCTGAGCCCATATTAACTAGAGGAAAGGATATCTTAAATATGTTCCCATGTTGTAGAGTTATGTGCGCAACCATATCAACCCCCACCCTCACTGCACAAACTGGGCAAATCTGTAAACAAAGAGGATAAATCATGGACAGGAAAACCCTTCAAATTAGTTTTTTATCATTTTACATTAAACAAAATCTCCATCATATAAATTCAGAGCTCATTAAAACAAATTCCTTTACCAAAGGAACTAATTCCAGTTCCACAAATATAAAATGAGGCCAGGTAAAGGTCGCCACCATCCAAATTATCTCAATCCAAGGACACTCACAACACCAGCTAAAGGGATGGTATCACACCATAAACTGCTTATATAGGGAATCAACCCAATCTGTATCACTGATGTAGACAACTATACTTGATGTAGGTATAATCAAGGATCATATCGTCAAAGACAATCATAACCTAGCAGAATGATTTTCCAAATCATCAAGCACATCAAATATGGTTAAATGTCAGTCATGTACGTGAATCAACAATAATCAATGAAGCAACCAGTAAATACTAACCAGAAATGGCTGTTTCAAGTTGGCGTGCAGGAAATTGTTCAGATAAGATATCATGGTGACATTCAGAACATTTTTATTGTTTGGACTAATTCAGAAATTCTAAACATAAACAGAAAGTTTTAAACCACATAATAATAGTGAAGAAATCCTGCACAAACCCGGTGTACAGAAGATGAAAATTTGTAATGAAAGATGTTAGCCATTAAAGATGTGAAAACAAGTACCCCATTTTTTGCCTCCACAGGATGTTCATCATCGATATGGCAGCACAAGCCAACAATATCATAATATTCTGAGCAGAATGGGCATGGAAACTCTTCCCTTATGTCATCATCTCCATCAATTTCCTCAAACCCCATAAACATATCTGCAGTTACAAATATTATTATGATGAGTCATGAAGAGTTTCCATAATTACCTCCAAAATCTCTAAAAGCCTGATCAGTGGAGGAAATATTAAATAACACATCATGGAATGTTATTTAAATCCACAGTTTATGCTATTTCAATTACCATGTTCTACATTAGTGCTAAGCTGTTAATTGAAGCATATAGTTCTTGTGAAACAAAAAAGCATAGGTTCTCTCTCTCTCCCCCTCACTGGGAAAGCTGCATGCTTCACTATCTTGATGATGAAATATCAAACTTGTCTAACGGAGTAATATCTAAAACTGAAAAAAAGAAAATCATGTTCTTAATGCTTCTTTGATTTTTATGCAAGTTATTAATTAAAGCAACCTAAAACATGGACCTTGAATTGATAGTGTATAAAATTCTTAGATGAATTGATTATTTGATCTTGATAAAGCATAGCTAGGATTACTAATACAACCTGAAATATTGGACTCTTAGATAAATTTGGTGGTAATATTACATGAGTTTCATTGATTTTTAATGCATCTAGATAGTTTTTTATTGATTACATGACCTGAAAAATTGGGTGTTTGATGTCAGAAATTCGTCTAGATAGTTGGTTAGAACCTGAAATATGGCTGATTTATTGGAGGAAACTACACAAATTCATGTAAAGAAAGCATATTTAGTGCTTTTCATGGTAGAGGGGGCGAGGGAAAGTTGAACTTTGGTACGTTTTTAGTGAATTAATTAGTTCTTCATGTATTTTTGGATAGTTATTAATTGTTAGGCAATAACTTCATATTTGACAGCTTGAATAGTAGTTAAAGGTGTAATTTTGAGTATTAGTTATCAATCCTCGTGGGAACAATATCTATACTATACTGCTATACTATAATTCTAATGCACTTGCTAGGTGAAAGTTTAGTTCGTATCAATAACCTATGCACCCCATTCATGCCACTCACCTTACAATTTCAGCTAATAGAAGCAAAGTTTGAGTTATTACCTTTTGATCACATCATTAACACTACGTCACTTTTCAATTACAAATCACAACTTGCCACTTCCTAACAGTTCTCTCTCTCTCTCTCTCTATTATATATAGTTTTTGTGTGTGTTAGTGTTGGAATGAACTTCATTCCACTATCACAATATAAGCTCCAGTGGAATAAATTTTCCATGTCAATGATGGGGAGGAGAGAGGGATGAACAAGGCAAACTTTCTAATGCAGATGGCATTGTTGCAAGCCCTCTACTGTTTCTTCTACATAAATAGTAAATGGAAGAACCCCCAAAACATTTTTTGGAGATAGAAAACTCGACAGCCCTCTTCAATAAAACTTTGTTTGGCGAAAACAAATAGTCTTTGAGAGCCATACTTCTCCATTTTATCTCCCATTGATTAGACGCTGGTACTTGTGAATTGTGGTGAAAATTTCGTCCACAAAATCTTCAATTTGGAATATCAGAACTATTTTCATCTAAAAACTCTAGTTCCAAAATAAGATCTATTGTTTCAAAACCACAAAAGGAACTATCTAAAGAACCCTTATCAGTTCTACCTACTGTGCTAACTTAGGGTCATTATCAAAATCATCATTTGACAAAACAATAATGTTGAGATACTACTCTCAGTTAGCGTATGATTCTACGAAACAGTCATGTTACCGAAGGGAAATCTTTGTATACATATAAAAAAATGAAAACGACCGAGTCACATCTTTCAAGCATCCAGTCGACGACATTGTCTCCTGCTCATTAAAATATCGGCAACACCCTATTAAGGGATCGTCAACAATAACTCCCACCAAAGGAAGAAAAAAAAGGAAAAGAAGTAACTTTATTAACACAAAAACACCAAATTTACATCTCCTATCATATTTCATATTCAACAGCCCACCCTAGAAAAATCAAGTAAGTTGTATAGATTTATTAATTCGAATTTTAGAGAGAAAAAGTTAAACATCCCACCTAGTAAATTAAAAAAAAGAAGAAGGAAGTACTCAACTTTTCCAATTCCTACCTCATTTGGTTGCCTATCATTTTTTCAGTAGCCAAACAGAAAATTTCTAAGAAAAACAAAGGTCTTCGAAATGTAAAAGTCTCACCGGATCGCGAATGGAGAGCTGATTGATATCGCTTAGAGGTTGAGGAAAGACGAACGCTCCTCGAATCAGCGTCCATAGCTAGAAAATCAATGTCTTTATAGTTTCAGTTCCCAATTTCCAAACTCCAGAAACCGATCCCATTAAAAAAAATCCAAGATCAATCCAAAAAACAACGAAATTTCTGCTGGCACTCAGCGACTGATGGGAAATCGATCGTATTTCTCAAGAATCTATTAACGCAGACCGGAGATTTGCAGAGGAAGATAACACAAAAGACAAATCAAAGGTAACGATGGTACTGATAAGTAGGTCTTTTCCGATAGCTTCTTAATTTAGTGTTATCGAGAGTAAGATAGAAATATCTAGCTGTTTTGTCCAATTCTATTTTTGCATTAGAAATAAATTTAAGTCAATCTAATCAATAAACATGTCCTTCATGTTATAAATCTTGAAAATATAATATTATTATTATTTATAAAAAAAAAGTATAAATCAATTAAAAATATAATTACTTCACATTTATCTAACAATTTCATATTACTTCAAAAACATACCTCGAATTTTCATCTTCATTTTCACTTTCTATAATTTGTTCTTTACTTTCAACACAACTGTCAAATAATTGATGTAATATTTTGTTTTCTGTAGAAAGATTAGAATAGTAAATATGAGTAACCAATGAGAGCTTAGAAAAGCATTTTCATGCTTATGCATAATATGACATACAGATACATATGAATAGTAATTTCTTTTGTACATGAAAATAATTGTACATTCATTCACGAATAATTTCGGGTAAAATTAGATTGAGTTGTGATTATTGGAAAATTTTGAGAATTCAAATTTTATTTATATTGGAAATATTATTGATTAGTGGAGTTGTAATATTTTTTTAATTTTGGTGAATTTTGGTGAATTTCAAAAATTTTAGAGTATTTTGGAAAATTAGAAAAAGGAATTAAAAGGATATTGGAGATACTTGGATTGTAAAGATAAAATTAATGGAGTTAGTTTCAAAAGAAACTAAGTTAGAGTTTAGTCATTAAGAATGTAACAAGTATCACTGTTTTAGTAAGTTACTTTTATAATTTGTTTGGGATAAGTTCAAGTTATCTGAAGAGTGAATAGGAGTTAGTGTTTTTCCTAAGTTCTTTCTCTTTCATATAAACCTCCTTCAAATCTTCTTCAACACACAAAGTTTTCTATCAAATTCCTTTGAGGAATTTCCTTACTTTTCCTTCCTTTATCCTACTGTTAAGTGTTTCTTCAATATAAGGAAAACCAAAAGCTGGTCATTTTTCACAAAGAAGTTCGTGATTTTGCATAGAGTTAGGGCTTTGGGATAGTTGAAGCTTTTGGATTTTTCAACAAATAGTAAATAAATTCTGTAGAGTTGGGGATTTACGAAATACATTTGATAAATTACTATCATATGCATAGAAAATGATGTTTACGTGTATACAATCACGAACACAGTGTAGATGGGATGAAACTTTGGTTTTAGTGTTAACTTAGTATTTGATTGATTGTTAGTGATTAAGTGATGTAAAAATGATTTTTGAAGTTAGAAATAGAAATGAAACGGTGTATAAGATGAGTATAGAAAATTAAAGTGTGAAAAGGTAATATACTCTATTTTCGATTTTTCTTCACTGTGCATGTAAATATATATATGCATGTGTATACGTGAGTAGATGGAAGCTTTAGGGATGACAAAGAAAATGATGTTTGAGTTGAAGAGCAATTGTAAAGTGATGGTTTGAGATGAGAATGAGTATTTAAATGAAAGTTGAGAAGAAAAATAGAGAATGTAAAAAAGGATGATATTATGATACACTCTGTTTCTCTTCACTGTGAATATGTATATATTTATATGAGTGTACGTAAATATGTGAGTATTTAGACATAACCAAAAGAATGGTTTTTGAGTTGAAGTATAATTGTAAAATGATGATCTAAGATGGGAATGAGTGTAAAAATGAAAATTGAGAGGAAACATGGAGATTGAGAACAAAAGTTAAAAATGCAGAAAAAGTGACAGAGCATGAATATGATGAACATGAATTTTTAGTTTTTGATGTTTTTTTATTAAATTTGTATATTTTGGGGTAATATGAATGTATGATGAATGAGTTAATTGAAATGGAGTATAAAAATTAGAAATAAAAATTTGAAATGTTGGATTTTAGATAATGAAATCTGGAAACTTTTCTGAGAATAAACAGTGAGAGTTGAATTTTCGATCTAAACTTTCATAAATTTTTCTATGTTTATCTAGGCAGATTTTGACAAAATTTTCTTCATGAAAGTTGTAGATCTTTCTTTTAGCTTTCCATTGATATAAAGTTTGCAAATGTTGGAGTGATGGATCAAAAGTTATGGAGTTTAGAAGTTAGGATGTCGGTGAAGAAGAAGAAGTAGAAAAGTCTTAAAAGTCACCGTCGACTTTTAAGACTTTAGGTCAAAAGCACAATCATGCAAAAGCATGAGGGTGACTTTGAGAGTTAGCCAAAAAGCATTTTCATGCAAAAGCATGATAGCGACTTTGGAGATCTGATAGCAAAAATCGCTATCGTGCAATTGCATGATAACGAATTTGAAGTTTTGAGAGGTTGATGAATATCCGATAGGTTTCTGGCTATAACTTCTTCATCTGACCTCCAAATGACCTGATTTTTAAAGCATTATATTTTTAATACATTTTTATACCTCTCAAAAAGAATTGGTAGCATTCTGAATTGATTTAAAAAATATTGATCGATTCAAAGTAAGGGTATCGGTTGGAATGGTATGAACTGGTGTTGACTTACTAAACACCCCTCAGTATTTTGATGATATCTTGATCTATAGGATTCCAAATGTGATTATTTTTAATTTGGAGTAACTAGAGATATAGATATACATATTTTCTCAAGAAGTAGAATTTTGATTCAGCCTCTAAGATGTTTAATTTCTGGATGGAAGTTGTTCATAGTACACTGTTTTTGAATATGGATAACTCGATAATGTTTGAGGTATATCTTCCAAATTACTGAACCAAATTGAGTGATTTTGGTGTCAATGGAGAGATAAGACATAGAGGAACACTTTTCTAGAAGAGAGTTTGACTAAATTACCTCATTTTCACCTTCTGATTG
>JANIJH010000007.1:10477490-10492098 GCA_024520975.1 Erythroxylum areolatum | reverse complement strand
TAACGAATAAATCCATAAATCAATAATAATTAATTCAAATAAAAGAAAAATAAAAGAAAAATTTTCGGGGCCCAACAGAAGCATTGCCTTACCACCTTTATTTTCTCCACCGTCTTTTAAACCAACTCCGGCCGCTCTAATAATCTGGCTACCTCTATATCCCAATATATCGAATCTCTACACCGCCTATTATATAATGCCTCAAATAGTACCATATCGATGCTAGTGTAATAACCCATTTCTATACTTAAGGATTTGACTATTAGATTAGGTCATATCATGTAAGAATAAATGAAGTGCATTTCACTTGCATACATCACATTTGCATATATACATGAATCATGATTTAGGGACACTGTAAAGATGGTATTATGTACTCAATTGACGTATCCTGGGGTATGAAAGATCATAAATGATTATGCTATAATTGTGTGTTGATTATGTCTTGAATTTTGTGTGATGGATAATAATTAGTGAATTGGGAATTTATTGTTACAATAGAGTATTTGATAAGGTGATATGTGCATCTAGTCTAGGAAAAATGTTAAAGGACAAAACAAAATGATACATGGGAATTTAGGTTGAATAAGCCTATGAAATGGTGACATGTGACATTAATAATAGAGTGACAAATGGCTTGAATCCATCAGTGACAAATGGTGGGATAGTTGAATGACATATGGCCTATTGATTAAATGACAAGTGGACTAGTTATGGAATGACAATCAGGAGTATAAGATAAAGACACATAATATGGCTCGTCATGCTAAATGTATGAGTTCTTCTTAAAAGCGGTTTTACTAAAAGAAATAAATAAGACCTTTCTTTATCTGATCCCTAAAAATTCCAGCTCGGATATTTGGAGTGAC
This sequence comes from Erythroxylum areolatum, assembly GCA_024520975.1. Lineage (NCBI taxonomy): Eukaryota > Viridiplantae > Streptophyta > Magnoliopsida > Malpighiales > Erythroxylaceae > Erythroxylum > Erythroxylum areolatum. Next base: position 10,491,229 of record JANIJH010000007.1, on the reverse strand, counting down.
TACAGATCTATTTCGTAAACAAATTTCCTCTATAAGATCATCGCCAAGATTTTGGCTAATAGGCTGAAGAAAGTTCTAAAATTTCTCGTTAATGAGAATCAAGGAGCATTTATGACTAGCAGAGATATAGGAGACAATATCCTTATCGTGCAGGAGCTTTTAAAAGGGTATAATCACAGGAGAAGTCCCCAGAATTGAATTATAAAAATTGATTTACAGAAAGCTTTCGACAGTGTGAAATGGGGTTTTTTTGTTAAAAACTATGGAGATCATAAACCTTCCCCTAAAGTTCATAAAGTGGATTCAAGAATGCATTTCTACTACTTTCTATGGGATATTGATAAATGGGCGTCCCACTAAGGTGTTTAAAGACAAAAAAGGTCTTAGGCAAGGGAATCCTTTATCCCCTTACCTATTCCTAATTTGTATGGAGGTTCTCACTCAGTTACTAAAGCATAACAATTCAAACTTCAGATTTCACTCCAAATGTAAGAAAGTTTCTCTAACTAGTTTATGTTTTGCGGATGATCTTATTCTCCTAAGTAAGGCCAATGTTCATTTAGTCTCTCTTCTGATGAGAACTCTCAATTTATTTAAGGAGTTGTCGGGTCTATGTGTCAATCTACACAAGAGTTATTTCATTCTCTCCAAAAGTGCCTCTCACCTCTCAAATGCCTTATCTCGAGCCACGGGTATGGAAACTAAAGATCCTCCTCTCCTTTACTTAGGGATTCCTATCTCATCAAAGAGGCTTAGGTTTTGTAAATGTATTCCTTTGATTGAAAAGATCCAGAAAAGATTAGGGACATGGACTAATAGAGCACTATCCTATGGAGGGAAACTTCAGCTATTAAAGTCGGTAATTTTGTATATGAATACTTACTGATGTTCGTACCTTTTTCTCTCTAAAGGGTTGATTAAAACAGTAGAAAAATTGATGAAACAATTCCTATGGGGGAAAGGGAATGGAGAGAGAGGAATAGCCAAAATTAGTTGGAAGAAAATTTACAACCGAGAGAGGAAGGAGGATTAGGACTGGAGTCAATCTCCAATTAAAACAAATTTCTTATATCCAAGAGGATTCGGAGAATCCTAAGTGAAAAACAATCTATGTGGACTAAATCGATTCACTTTTATTTACTAACAAGAGGGAGTTTTTGGGCTGTAAAAACCAAAGACAACTACACCTGAATTTTTAACCAACTTCTTATAATGAGGGAGGAAATGTACCAGCACATTACTTCCTTTAACACAAAATCATATAGCAAGATCCCAATTAAATCAGTTCCCTAAGGATACTAAGCTCCAAGAAATAGTTAGGAATAGGAACTAGTCCCTTTCTTCAGATGAGACTAAACTTATACGCTTTCCTTAGTTTAGAAGTCATAGGGAGAGAGATATCTACCTATGGAAGAGTATTACTGTTTATGAGATTACTGTTAACGATGTCAGAAAGATGAGGGAGGGGTCTACAAATCAAGTAAGATGGGATGCACTGATTTGGAACAAGGCCTTTAGACTTAATGTTAGTTTTCTGCTCTGGCTAGTAATGTGGGACTGAAATTCCTAACCTCCTCTAAGCAATATATCTTATGCAATCTAAAGGATAAACTAGAGATCACCTCTTCTTTGAATGTGTCTTCTCTAAAGAAATTTAGGCAAAAATTTATACTCTATGTGCCCCTGGTTTTATCTATGGCAGACTCATTGATATCCTACAGGAATTACCTAATTTGCTTATTTCTAAATATGATAGGGCTATTATTTTACTCTCGGTGGCTACATGTTTTCAAGTAATCTAGACTGAGAGGAATAGTAGAAGGTTTAAAGACAAATCTACTCCGTTTACCTCATATAGAACTCACTATTGCCAGTATAAGGGAACAACTGATCATCAATCAGTTAAACCTACACTGTAGTAGGAGAATGGCCCTTGTATGGAGAATATAGCACTAACCCTATCAAATCTCTCCTAAGTTCTAGTTACTTAGTTCACACATGCAGAAATGAAATCCAAAAACAGTTCTTTACAACAATTCCCATGTTTTAAATAAGCAGATTATTCTTTCATAGTGTCTAAGGAACAAATAAGGTTTGTTCAAATCTGGACTCACTTGGAATTACTAAGATCTTCTCCTTTCTGGGTTGAGCATTGCTTGAAGATCCATGCTATCTATCCATATCCTTGTCATCAACAGATTAATGTTTAATTAGTGGAGGTTTCATGGAAAAAAAAAGGAAGCTTTCAAAATCTTTGAATGTGTACTTTTTTCGTGGATGAGATCTCGTCTCTAATCTCCCTCTCTGGCTAGCCTCCGAAGTCCTTTAAGAAAATCAAATCTTGATGAGATTAACTCACCTTAGCCATGCTTTAAACGATAATAGAGTTTGGTTAAGTTTGATACCTGTGTCGAGCTTCTTGTATGAAGATCTAAGTGGGAGTAGCCGAAACTATTGATCGACTAGCCAGAATCATCACCTTCCCTAAATCGAGAATTGCTGCGAAGATTTGAGAAAGGATATAAAGAATGGAATCACATTGACCTGAATACATTTACCTAAGTCGAGATCTCTCTCACCAGTTCGTCTCCGAAGAGCTGACTCCCTCCTTTGAAAATAAAGCAAGGTTTGAACTATTGAAACACAAAATAGTCATGCCTTAATCGCTAAAGTCTTATGAGGTTAAGTTTGTTACCTGAGTTGAGTTCTTACTTGTGCGAAGAAGCGAGTAGTAGAAACTTCGTGGAGCCACCGCTAGGATCGTCGGCAGAGCGTCGACTCTCATCCTCCCAAATCGAGTAATAGCTAGATGTATTCAGTGTACCAGGTGGGTCTATCTCACTTGGGAAAGATCCTCTCTTGATATAATTTTCTCTATTCTTTAAGGAATTTTTAAATTCTAAAAAAAAAGTAAGCTGGGTTCAAGTAATTTGGAATTTGATATAGAGTAAAATAAAGTTGAAGTCGTTTTTACTGACATTAAAAGAATATTAAGTTTTAATTCTATTACGATTAATTAAGCAGTTGGACCAACAAACAAACCAGTAGGTGCGTCCATCCGAATAATTTCTAAATTTGTCCCGCTGAATTAATTCTCACCTCCGCCTTGCGCACCGCCACGTCTTCATTCTCCGATCAGCCCCCTTCCTTTACAATCTAGAATTCAGATACGATATGCTTTGATCTTTCCATTTTCTTCTAGATATCTCTCTGTAATGGCTTCACGGAATCGAACTTTGATATTTAGAAAGTACAGAGATGCGTTGAAGAGCGTTAGGGTTCCGATGACCTCCTCCACGGCGCATGCTTCGGCATCCACAAGCGCCAACGGTGGTCCGGTTATCGAGTTGGCGAGCACGTCCCTGCTTAATCCTAATCGCTCCTATGCTCCTCTTAGTACGGAGGATCCCGGCAATTCGAGGTATGCATATGCTCTCTAGTCTATAATAGTTTGAGATCTTTAAGCAATTATCCTTTCAAATTGGTTCATTTATTGTTGTTATTATTATTATTATTGTTGTAGTTAGTTCTGAAGTCTTTTTTGAGTTTCCAAGAAAATTGAAGAAATGTTTCTTTGAACTATTAGAGTCTAGCCGTGAACTGAGCTGGATTTCAATTGATGCTGTTTATTTTATTTAAGGAAATGAATTGGAATGTTGTGACTAGGATGGTCTTTTAAGTTTTTGACTAATTTTATTGGATAAGGAAAATTTGTAGCTTTCACAACTGTTTATGCTTATTGCATTGCATTCTCTAAGTATTGCAAAAGGATGTAGCATTGAATCATTGAAATGGAAAATCGGAAGTTTTACCGTGTTTTCTTGCTTTTATATTTCCTCAGAAGTGGATACTTGTAGCTTTAGCACTTTGATGATCTTTTCTGATTTTGGAGTGATGTTTCTCTTGTTTTGACGATGGCATTAACAAGATGATGTAAAAGTTCATCTTTGTATAACGAAGCTTGAGACCTAAATACCCACGAACCTGAAATCTGAAATTATGGATCTTTTAAATCATAAAAAATTTGTTTAAAATTTTTAAAGAAGTAATGAATTGACTGATCTGGATGATGTATTTCCAAAAGAAGAAAAGTTGGTTTCCTGAATAATTTAAATGCCCTTGTCAATCTTATGATTCTGAAAAGGTTTAGCACATTTCATTTTATCTGCAGTAAAGGTGTAATTACAGTAGGTCTGCCACCTGCTTGGGTGGATGTATCTGAAGATATTGCAGCAAATGTGCAACTTGCACGTACAAAAATGACCGAGTTAGCGAAAGCTCATGCAAAAGCACTGATGCCTTCTTTTGGTGATGGCAAAGAAGATCAACGCATGATTGAGGCTCTAACCCAAGAGATCACCAATATAATAAGAAAATCTGAGAAAAAATTACAGAGACTTTCTGCAGCTGGGCCTTCTGAGGATTCCAATGTTAGGAAAAATGTTCAGGTATCACTTGATGACTTTCCAAGAATAACTATTAAGGTTTTCCTTGGCGAATAAAATAGTTTCCCTATACATTTTCATCTACAACTTTGTGCACCTTGATCTACTAGTTGTTTGCTAGTTATTTCCATTAGCTTCTTAACTTGTTCAAGTACTAGAAGAATTAAAATAACTTCTCTTCTAAATAAAACCTCTAACTGTTCTTGCTCAATGAAACCATGAATACATGAATGTGGTGATATGCTATCATATTGTTTGTTCCATAGTTTGTCAGCAGGCATTTTTCAGCATTTAAGCATATATGTAAAGTAACATCCAATATCAGGGGTTTGTCTTTTGCATTTTGCTTACTCTAATAATTTTCCTTTGTAGCGCTCTCTTGCCACTGACCTCCAGAGCTTGTCAATGGAGCTGAGAAAGAAACAATCAACTTACTTAAAGCGTCTTAGGCAACAAAAAGAGGTCTGGAAAAATCTGTTTTTGACTATGGCTCTTCAATAGACCATTCTTGTTGTTAACAAAAAATTAATATTTTCCTTGGTGATCATTTATCATACTGAGGATATCAGTAGTTGCTTATTTTTGTCTGATTTTTTCTCATATCTGGAAATGATATTTCAAGACTTGCTGACAGATTTTATTTCATTGCAGGGTCAAGATGGGGTTGATTTAGAAATGAATCTAAATGGTAGATCTAGAATGGATGATGATAGTTTGGACGATATGGTAAACGTACTGCTTTTTCCACCCCTCTCCAGCTTGGTTTTGTTGTTATCCATTGTTTAGGTCAAGAAACAGTATTTTATCAGATTTTTTTTCTGACAGCACCTGCTTCTGTGAGTAAAAGTAACACTTTATTCTTCGTATTCTTCTAGTATTAATAGTATCTAATAGTGACAAAACTGAAAAATAGGTGTTTAATGACCGTCAAATGGCAAAGCTGAAGAAGAGCGAGGAATTCACAGCTGAAAGGAACAGAGAGATTCAACAGGCGAGTGATGTGCTTCTCCCTATGTTATCTGGATATTGTCACTGATCCCACACGGTTGTCTTGGTTGATGATGTCTATTTCCTTTTAATATAGGTTGTGGAATCAGTAAATGAACTTGCTCAAATTATGAAGGATTTGTCAGTACTTGTAATAGACCAGGTTAGAAGCTGTTTCCCTACACACGAACTTTTCCTCTTATAACCAGGCCACTAACTGAAATTTCTGAAAACAGGGTACTATTGTTGATAGGATAGACTACAACATTCAGAATGTCTCCTCAACAGTTGAAGAGGGGCTTAAACAATTGCAGAAGGTGACTTTTCCTGTTAGCAGTTCAGTTCATACTGTCAGGGCTCACTTCTGTCAGTTTCATTTTTGTATCTCACGGCTATATTATGAAAGCTGATTGATCTATTTGCAGGCAGAGAGAACACAGAAGCAAGGGGGAATGGTGATGTGTGCAACAGTGCTTGTTATCATGTGCTTCATCATGTTGGTTCTCTTAGTACTCAAGTCAGTCCTGTGATTTAGTGAACATAGACATTTGCCAGAGTAGAACCACTCAGACATTTCTTCAACATTTACATGGTTCATATAGATATTTACACTGTCACTGGCGGTACACTGAAAGTTCTTTATCACACCAATTACGTATAGGAATTAATCCAGCTTGTTCACCTCGTTTCTTTTATTTTGGTGGCGAAGGGCACGGTGTCATTAATAGGCATTGGGTTGCCCTTGATACTGTATAGAGCTGGTGCTGCTGTCCCTTCCCCATGTACTTATCATTGATTCTTTTGAACTCCATAGATCATTGGAGGACTGAGGCCTTGTTTAAGTTCGTTGTATCAAATTTTTTTGTAATAAGATATCAAATTCATTCAATAAGTGTAGATTTTTTTTCCTTTGTTTGGAATGCAAATCCAGATTCTTTTTCCTATTTGTCCAATGAACGTCATAATTAATTGAATTACTTAGTGTGCAAAATAATTATGTAAATGCATTCTAATTGATAGAATTCTAGGATATGTTATAAAAGAAACAAACTACATCATAATCTTTTACTTGTAATTTTATTCTCCAATTACCCTCTATCTTTTATTCTTCCTTCTTCTTATTTTTCTCAAATTTCATAGCACTTGTCATATATTCATGTGATTTATCTAACACAACTAATCATAGGAGTTCCTGTTGTTTGTGGGAAAATGTATATTTGATGTAGTTGAAATTTTGCAATTAGAACTAATTACGTTCCCACGATTTTTTTGGCCTAAATTACAGGGGATTGGCTAGCAATTAGACTATAATGTTAGGGTCCTAGCGTATTAATTCTTTACTTGACATTAATCCTATAAAACATTGGAATAACGTTTCTTAGTATCACCTATATGCAGTTGCTCTGTTAATTATATCTCTCGATTTAATTGGTGTCCTAAAGTTTCAGTCCTCTCATTTCACGTAGCCACACGTGTTAATTTTATTGCCTTTCTTCATATATAGCTGAAATGAAAAACTTTTTGTTCTATCTTCCACAACTTAGTGTTACTTTGATTTGTGATTTATGAGTTATGATTTGTCTTCTCTGATCAAACTTTTGGTCGAAAAGCTGATAAGGGAAGAGTGAGGCAAATACATTGCTTGGATTTCTTAATAAATTAATAAAAACAAGCTTTAGGAGCACCCAACTATGCATGATATATACCAAACAAAAAGTAAAAGAGCATAATATAATGATATATTACTTTGAGGCTCAAAAGCTCATATTTAGACTTAATATGTGTGAATAATATGCAATTTTTATTCATATTAACTATCTTAGTTACTACTAAAAATATAACTGTTGAGCAAGTTTAAAATTTATAAAATCCTTAATATTCTCGCAAGCACACTGGTCGTAGCATAGAATATGAGTTGTCGATCCATTGAAGAATTAGTGAACTAATTGAATCCTAATTGTCTAAGGCCTACAGGATAACTAAAATGAAAAGGAAAACTAAATAGAAAAGTAAAGAAGCGAATATGGATTGATTGAAAATGTCAAAATGATATTGTAAAATTAACATAAAGAAATCACAATTGAGCAACACCAATGAATGATCAAAATTCACGCAAGGAAGATTAGCCGATTATGAGAAGGGGAATTTATCTAATTATCAAATGCTAACATGATTACTTTTGAGTTAATATGGTGGATCACTCTCTATCGAATTGTAATCATTAAACCCCAAATCACAAACCCTAATTGAATTATGGAATTTGCAATTTCTTAATTAACAAAAAGCCCACACACCCAATTAGATCTTAAGCCCTCTAATAGATTATCGGGTCCTCACACGAGATCTCTCTTCGTATAAATTACCGATTTGATTATTTGTGTGATATATTAGATTGTTTAACTCTCATTACCTGATCTAATTGTTTTGCTATCTATAACGTCCCAATGTATACCCTGGAAGTATTATATCATGTCTAGAATGTATTAAGAAGTGAACATAATGAATTAAGTACATCTAAGTATAGTAAGAGGTATAATGGTACTTAATGTAAAAGACAAGGGTAAATGGATAATTTGTTTGCTTTGGCATGAACATACATACTTGGACTTGAAATATGTATGAAAACTTTTGATATGTTTGCTTGGATTTATGAATGTGATGTAAGGGAAATTGATAAAAGAAGTATTCCATAAGCAAATGGGATGTTTTTAGTTAAATTGGATGTATTTTTGTGTTGCTCTTGCATGATAAAATCGAAATTAGTTGATTTGGGATATGTACCTTGCTGAATGGATAGGTTCCACTGTACATATTTTTGCAATTTGGCTATATCTTGGCATGTAAAACTTAAAATTGAATAATTTCAATTGGAGATTAAATTAGAGACATAGGTCTAAAAACTTCATGAAGGAATCAAAATCTGATTCTGCCTCTAACAGTTTTGAAATCTATTTTGAAGTTGAGTTCTAGCTACTATCATTGTTTTCAAACAGCCTATAGTTTTTGGGTTATAACTCCTAATATAAAAAATTGTATGAAATTTATGCCATTACAAACTTAAGACATAGGGAAATGAAATTAATTGATAAGATCATAGGCCAATGTGGGAATTAAAGGAAGAAGAAGGACCAATATGTAATTTTTCTAAAGTTAACACATGGACCAATTGAAGTAAAGCATATGTGACCAATAAGATTAAAGCTTGTGTGTGTCCAATAAAATTGTCACACATGGTCTAATCGAATTGTAACACATATTCCAATAGAATCGTAACATACGGTCTAATAGGAATGTAACACTTGGTCCAATAGGATTGTAACATATGGTCCAATGAGATTAAAACATGTGTCTAATACTAGAAAATTCATGAAAAGGCATATAGAGAGGGGAGATGAACGACACTTTGAGGGTTTTAACTTCAGATTTTTCTCCTCTCCATTTTACCTTCTTCATCCCATTATTTTTCATTTGGTAAGACAAGCAAAGCCAAAGAGGAAGGGAAGGGAAGGCATTAGAAGAACTACTTTACCAATTTTGAGGTTTGGGACTTCACTTAGTTAATTTCTATATTTGTGTAAAAAGATTCATTTGGATATGGAATGGTTTCTGGGATGATTTTTGGTGTTATTTTAGTGTTACTTTACATGAACTTGGTTGTATATGAAAAGACAGTATCGTGCAGTGGAATTTTGCCTAAGGTTTGTTTGAGTCAGTCACATTGTTTGAGTCATAACTCAGCCTACATACCTCTACATTGTGTGATTTTAGTTGCTTATGAAACCTAAGACATAGAGTTAAACTTCTTTAGAAGAGATTTTGACTTAATTATGGCTTTATGACCTTGAAATTTGAAATAAAAAATGGTGACTTGATGCTGCCCTGTTTTGGAGCAGCTTCTGATATTTGGTATATATCTCATGAGTTAGGATTCCAAATGACCTGATTGTTAGTGCTATAGAAACAAGAGACAAAGAGGAAGAAATTTATAAAAGACCTAAAAACACATTTTTGACGTTTTGTATATGAATATTAAAGAATAAGTAGTGGTATAAATAGAGAAAGTGTCTATCATAACCGTGACATTTTTTTATTCTAATTTCTACCGCATCTTATCTAAACTTTTATGAATGTGTGTGACAATTTTCAAACACCTAGAAATAAATGAAATAGGAGTTACCATATGTGAATTGGATGATTGAACATTGGAATATAAAATTGAGCATAATGCATTCAAATGAAAATTTACATGTACATAAATGATTTATATGCTTATTCATTACTCATATACGTATATTATGATTATGCAAGCATAATTTTGATACCCTTCAAATGGTGGGGAATTATGACTTATATGTATGAACACGAATTAAGATTTTATGACCTGAAATGCATATCATATGACTTGTCAATATATTAATCATGAAATTGGTAAATGACTAAAAGAAAATATTACAGTGCCCACTTCATTGTCTTGGTGATGGATAGATAGGTATGTCTATAGCGTTATAATGTAGCTGCTACAGTTTGACACCACCGGTGTCCACAGTTTGATACCTTTAGATATCCACAATTTGATACCTTCAAGTATCCATGGTTTATTATCTTTGGACATCCATAGCACTTGTTATGCACACCCATAGAAAATGTGCAGGCTTAACATAAAAAGTAAACTTAACAATCATAAATAAGAAATACAACATGACAATATTAATAATTGGTATTGATGAGCATGGTATTGGTTGTAATGATGTGCAATTATATTCATAATGTGTATCAATGAGCGATGAATGTCAATATTTGGCTTACAAATGTGCATTTTTCGTATATAGATTGTAACATCCCGTTACTATACTAAGGTTTAGAGCCCTAGATTTTGGTAATTAAGAAAATAGCGATGAGAGATTAGAAAATGCATTTTGATGCTTATGCATAGTATGACATACACATACACGTGAATATTGGATATTTGCATATTAAAATAATTATACATGCATTCATTGACAATTTCTGGTTATAATAAAATTATGATGTGATATTATTGAGAATTGTGAATTTGTTGCATTGAAAATTTATTTGGAAAGTGTAACTGTTAATTTTGAATTTTGGTGAATTTTAGGAATAATTTCTGGAAATGTTGGATATTATTGTACTAGGAAAAATGCCACTTAGCAAGTAAATTGATATATGGAAAATAGAAATGAGTGTAATGATATTGAAGAAACTTGTGAGAAGATGACATTGAAAACCTTAGAGATAATTGGAATGAAAGGATGAGAGTTAGGGAACTAGTTCAATAAGAACTAGTTAGTTAGGAAACTATAAGGTCTTAAGAAATGGACAAGTGTCCAATTCTTAAATACACGTTCTTTTAAACTTGAAAGATCCATCTACTACTTGCTCTTGTCTTAAAATATCTTTTTCGAGATTTTCCTTCATCTTCTGGAAGCTTCATTTCTTTCAGACATTTATCATCCTCACAATGCAAGCCTTACTCTTATCTTTTGCTTGCTATCTCTTTTTGTATCTCCTTTACTATCACTAAAATACCTAACCCTACAACCTCGAATTGTTGATGATCAGGTGTTGTTGGAAAGCTAGGGTTCACATGATTTCAAAGACTTTGGAGCTTTAGATAAGTAAGAATTTTATGGTTCTTTATGGTTGCATAAGATGAAACATGCATCATGTTAGTTTTCTGTTGAAGTTATAAAATGAAAATGTACATGTGCTAAAACATGAGTGAAAAACTATAGCGTACAACATGTGTTGATTTTTTGGATTTGAGGATAAATATGTTATAATATAGTGTAGAAATGATTTATGAGTTAGAAAGATTAATGAAAATATGCATGAGAAGAGTACAGAAATTTATGAAAGATTAAAGCATATATGCTCTGTTTTATATATATACACATATGTAAATATTTTGGTGTTTTAAAAGATGAGCTGAATAAAAAAAATGTAAAGTTAAGATGAAATGAAAATGTTGATAGAGATAAATGAGTGTAGCAGAAAAATGGAAAACGCAGAACATGAAGAAGATGCATGAATGATATGTGGGTTTAGATCTTTTTGCATAAACTTGCATGTTCTATGAATATGTTGAATGGAAATGGAGTAGAAAGAGTAGACATGAGTTAGAAGTGTAGGATTGAATGGAAGTTAGAGAAGAAAATGGAAAATGTACAAGAGATGAAAAATTACAGTAGTGGAAGTTGAAAATGCAAAAATGAAAAAAAAGGAAGAAAAAAAAGTGTAGAGGTTCAGAATGCATTTTTGGAAGATAGGAAAGCACGATTGTGACTTTCCTTTAAAGATTGAAGACTCACGATCGCGACTTTGTAAGTCGATGGCAAACTCGCGATCGTGCAACTTTTAAGGCTAGAGGCTAACACAACATCCTTCGATCTTTTGGCTATATCTCCTTCTTTTGACCTCCAAATAACATGGGACTTGAACCATTGGCTCGTAACAGGCTAATATACATCTCCACCAAAAATCTTAGCCATCTGAAATGATATGGGAGAGATTGAGCAAAAATGTGGGACTGGTATGATCAGGTGTGCACGCCCGTCCGTTGAGTTCTCACGGTTGTGATTTATTTTTGTTGGTGTGCACGAGTGTGAGTTTTTGTTGCATGCCCATGACTCTTGTGTAGTGTTGATTTTGAACGGCTGTGACAATTTATTTAGTGGGGTTATTGGATTTAAGATGAAAATGTGGAGAAGTACTGGAATATGATAACTGGTATGATTTTATTAAAGATGCTTGCATATTTCGGTTATATCTTGATCTATAGATTTTCAAATGAGATAATTTTTGATTTGGAGTAAACTAGCGACATAGGAATACAAAGTATTTGAAGAAGTTGAATTTAAATTCAATCTTTAAGACTTCCAATTTCTGGATGAAATTTGAGTACAGTGTACTGTTTCAGAATAAGAACATTCTGAAAGGTTTAAAGTATAACTTTCAGATCTATGAACCAAATCGAACAATCTTGGTTTAATTAGAAACTTAAGAGATAGTAAAACACTTTTCTAGAAGAGAATATTGTCAAATTTCTTCATTTTCATTGTCTAAATGATCAAGAACAGTAGACCCGAAATGATATTTCTGGAAAAATCTGAATTGGACCAAGGGAGAAATGAATTGTGATTATAATGATTTTAGTGAGACATAAAACCAAAGTATAAATGATACTTATGTGAGTTTGGAAATATGAATGTTTACATGACGAGAATAATGGAACGATACCCGGGATTGTCATTGAGCATACATTGTACTTATTTCATATACACATTTGTGCATAAATGAATGCTTATAATTGTGCAAAATTATTAATGTGAGTGAGTGCAATGTGTGTGTTGCATAATTTGGATGTGCAGGATAAACGTTCGCATTTAGATATTTCTAGATCTTGGAAGCAATTGCTAATCTAGAGTATACTGTTAGTCGACCTAGATGATCTCAATCACTATTTGTTATGTTTTAAATTTATGCTTCGAATTGCTATTGAAATGAAATATGATTGTTCTGATTCTGGACATTAAATGTCCGAGGAGTTTGATAAATGTATGAATAATTATATAAGTGCTCCTTGTATGTTAATTTGATGAAATATGTGATACACAAATTGATTGTCAAATGCCGGACCGAGTTCTGAAGAGAAATCTGAATATGAATATAAATGAAAAAGTAATTCTCAACTTAATGATGAATGCCGGACTAAGGACTGATGATATGTATAAAGTGAAATAAAGTAACTGATTGAAAAGATGTGAATACGATACATTTCATTTCATGAATGCATGAAAAGGCTGATGTGACCATAGTAGCCATAGAAAAAGAGCTTAAAGCTTAGATTGTGAAAAAAAAAGCTTAAAGCTCAAAAAGTGTATAAGAGCCTGGTATATCCAATAAATACGGGACAGTTATTAATAAGCCCGGTATCCACAATAGATACGGGACAGTTATAGGCACTCGGTCATAACAATAACAAATTGAAAGTGAGTCTCATAAGCATCACATATGTAATTGATGTGTATGATTTGAATAATTTGACTGATTTACGTATGTAAGATATGTTCCAATGAATGTGATTTGTATGAATTGAATTTGTTATATGATTGAGTAAGCTATCGAGGATGGTCACTCACTGAGTTCGCAAAACTCACCCAAAATTTGCAATTATTTTTTAGGCTCAGAAAAGTTACCCCATTAAGCTAACGAGAGTATAATCACTGCATTCAAGTAAGAGATAAAGGTTGGGATCAGTTTGCGTCTGCATTTGTATTTTTTATTCTT
>JANIJH010000007.1:10400215-10414995 GCA_024520975.1 Erythroxylum areolatum | reverse complement strand
CCTCTTAATTTCCCACCTCATGTAAAAGTTATAATTTCCTACAAGGAAACATTAAATCAAGTTAAGTCCCAATAATTAAATCAACAAGAGGAGTAAAAAGGAATAATTAAAACATAAATATTGGACAAATATGCACTTATCACTATCACTCAAAGATAAGTATAAATGCACAATGAATATTCCTCATACTTTCACTCATTACTCTCAAGTATTTGATGGTAAGAGTTTCACTCAAGCTCCCTATAGGAAACTACACTACCATAGGCTTACTAATAAACTAATTCTCCTCTACAATGATTACATGTATAAATAAATCAAAAGGACTTGTTTTTTTTGTAATGTGGTAAGGGTTAAGGTAGGTCAAAAAGGGTAAAGAGTTTAACACAAGCATTCATAAAGTAATAAATGAACAAAGGGATAACAAAACATATTTCTGAGATACAAATGAAAATAAACTACTACTCCGCACTTATTGATGCTAACAAAATGTTCTTCCTTTTTCTTTTCTTTTCTTTTCTTTTCTTTTCTTTTTCTCTCATTTTTTTAATAATTGAAGAAACAATAAATAAAATAACAACTAAATACAATGTGATCCAAGAGTAGAAGTATCAATTAACTCATCTCGGAAAAAATTGTAGCAAAAATTCCAAACTAATGCATCACTTGATACTCTACTAAGCTTGTGAATAAGTAGGCTAATGGAATTTCGGGTTTTAAAATATGAGGTGTTTTTAAGAAAACGAGGGTAGCAAGGGATAATAAAAAGGCATGTCATTTAAGCTAGAGGTTATCACAAAAAAAAACCTTAATCACCTCCATTAAGCATGCATCCAGTCAACTCAAACCGACTTAAAGCAAGTTCTAAAGGTAGTAACCTGAGGAAGCATCACACAATCAAAGAATAAAATGACTATAGATGGAGTCATATAGGCTCAATCCTTATACTGGCTCAAATAAAAATTCATTATGCATATCTACACTACCTCATTACTCAAGTGTCAAATTTTGAGTAAGCTTATGCAGCCAACTACTTTTCATCACTCAATATGATTTACTCTCTACTCAAGTAGCCTAATCTGAGTTCAAGTATACATTCAATCTCATTCTAACTAGCGTGACAGAATCTTATAGCAAAACACATCAAAATGATTCAAGAGTGGTTGCATTGCTTGAAACAAAACATCATAAAACGACAACCTAATATGCCTAAAACATGCATCCTAATTAACAAAATGCAAACAGTAAATAAAACAAACTAAAACAATGCAATTGACAAAGAAAATGTCACCTCCCCACATTTGAACAACACATTATCCTTAATGTGACAAGGCAACCACAAAAGGAAATTAAAACATCAAACACAACATCAACCAAGCAAATAAGTAATATAACTAACAAAGTTGTCACATTTGGTTGCCAAGCTCACTAATTTGTAGCGTCATTTGTTGATGATTTGCGGCTATTTGGTTAAGAATTTGCTGAAACCTATCAACATCTGATGCAACTGTTGGTTCCTCTTAGACAACTTCTTTTTGGGGCTCCGGGGTACCTGAGAGGTGGATGGTTGACACATGGCTGCATTCTTGCCCTTCCTATTCTTAATAGCAGTACACGTTTGAGGATTTTGAAGCTCCATAAAATGGAGCTCCAAAATTTCAGAACATCTTAATTATGATACATCAAACACATCAGGGTTAGCAATGCACACACTATCCACATAAAGATTGTAAAACAAAGCCAAAGCAATAACAATGTACACCATTACCAAAATATGAGCTTGTCTTATTAATGCAACTTACAATAGACCTAAAAATCCGATACGGGATATTTACTTTAACTTTGCGATCCATGCACCAAAAAAAGAAAGGTTCTTTAGCCGAACACTTATTGCTTTCAGTTTTATTAAAAACAATTAAGCATATAAATTTGTGAAGTAGTAAGTGCTTAGTGCTACGAATTAAAGTGTTAGGTGTATTCCTAAAATCAAAAGAGTTTTCACCCGTAAGGCTTTTCCAATAATCATCCACCAAAAATTCATCATGGTCATTTAAAACTTTTGTGTTGGACAAGTCAAAAAGCACACGAATGATAGTATGATTAAGCTTATATGCATGACCACTTATTTAAAACTAGAATGTGTCCATTTTAGGATTATAGTGCACAATGGTAAAAAATTCTACTGTCATCATTGGGTATATCGGCACATCACAATGAATTAGATGGTCCCAACCAATATTTGCAGCTAATTGTTCCAGGTTATGCCTCAAACCTAAAGTTTCTAACAATTCAAAATTAAAGTATCTAGGAAGCAATAATTCCCTATCTTTAAAATCCTGGAATCTCATACCTTGGTCTTTCAAAAAAAATTAGGAATGGGATGCAAAAATTGGCCTCCTTATTAATTTTACGTTCTCCGGGGACTTGAAGATGCAATTGGTTGATTGGTTTCTAGGCAACAAGCTTCTTTGGAGCCATTGAAGAAGAAAAATCTACAAAAGTAGGCAAAAGAGAGGTGAGCACGTATTAGAGAGAGAAAGAAATAAAAACTTACCAAATCCTTGTATTCTTGAATGGGTAATGTCAAATAAGTGTTAAAGAAGTGAACAATGATGGAAAAATTGGAGAAAATACCAATATTTGGAGAAAAGATGAAGGATTTTTTAGGTTAGGGTTAGCGGAAGTCAGCTTAAGAGTGAGAAAGAGTGAGAAGATGAAGAAAGAAGAAGAAAGAGGGAGTTTTTTTTAAAATCTTTCGTCAAAGGATACCACAATTGTTGGAGTCCTTGTGATTTCTATAATCATGGGTTAAGGCTCCAAAAAGTTTCTAGAGAGCCTTTCTATGATCGTGGGAAATAGACCCATTCCCACGATCGTGGGCACTCTAACTTTTCTAACTTCTTAGCCCTCTTCCAGGCTTAACATGCATTCCTAACATTCAAGTAACCTACAAACACATCTAAATCAACTAACCAATAAGAAATTTGAAGAGAATACAAGTTAAAACTCAAACAAAATTCAAACCAAACATAATCAAAACCAAACACATCAAACAAACAAGTAAACAAAAACAAGAAAAAGAAAGGTAAACATGCTAAGTTAAGGTCATTAGCTTGACCATTCCAAATGCATTTATGAAGGAGTGGAAGAAAGGAAAGAGATGACTTCGCTTTCTTGTGAGTATGTCCCATTGACCTTGAATGCTTAATGTTTTTCATTTTGCAACTCCAAAGCTCCATGGGGAAACACTTGAAGGACCTTGAAGGGTCCACTCTATCTTAACTTAAGCTTTCCAGGAAATAATCAAAGTCATGAATTGAATAACACCAAGTCCCCACTCTTAAACTCCTTCTTTCTTATGTGAGCATCATACCACTTCTTTGTCCTTTCCTTGTACAACTTGGCATAAGCATTAAACCTCAACTCTTCCATGTCTATTGTAACAATCTCTTCTTCCTTTTAGCTTCCAATCCATGTTTAACTTCTTAACGACCCAATAGACTCGATGCTCCAACTCTAAAGGTAAATGGCATGCCTTGCCATAAACAAGTCTATATGGAGTAGTTCCTATGGGTGTCTTGAAAGCTATCCTATAAGCCTATAAGTTGTCATCTAATTTCAATGCCTAATCTTCTTCAACTCTCTATTCACCACCTCCACTTGGCCACTAGTTTGGGAGTGGTAAAGAGTTGCCACTCTATGATGAACATTGTGTCTTTTCAGAAGAGCCTCAAACAATTTGTTGCGAAAATGGCTCCCTCCATCACTTATAATCGCTATAGGCACCCCAAATCTCATAAAGGTCTTCTTGATGAGCTTTTGAACCACCTTGCCATCATTAGTTGGAGTAGCTACAGCCTTAACCCATTTGGAAACACAGTCAACTCTAACCAATACGTAAGTGTTACCTAAGGAGGATGGGAATGGTCCCATGAAGTCCAAGCCCCACATGTCAAATATCTCTACCTCCATGATGGTTGAAAGTGACATCTCATCTTTCTTCGATATATTGCCCACTCTTTGACACCTATCACACTTCAGTACAAAATCTTGAGCATCTTTGAACAAGGTTGGCCAATAGAATCCACACTCCAAGATCTAAACTGTAGTCTTTTTAGCTCCATAATGCCTTGCATAAAGTGAGTGCATGACATTGCAACAAAATTTTAGGCATTTCATCTTTGGAGATATATTTGCAAATCACACTGTCAACACATATCTTATACAGTACAGATTTATCCCAAATATAACAAGAACACTGAAACACAAACCGCTTCTTTTGTTGATAAGAGAGATCAGAAGGAAGAATACCACTTGAGAGGTAGTTTGCAATATATGCAAACCAAGGATGAAAAGGATTGTCTACCATCATTAAAGCCTCTTCTGAAAAGCTCTCCTTGATTTCCTCTTCTTCTTCATGGTGCCCTCCTTTAAGTCTCGAGAGGTGATTTGCTACAACATTTTCTGCTCCCTTTTAGTCTTTAATCTTAATGTCGAATTCTTGGAGCAAAAGCACCCATCGGATAAGCCTAGCCTTAGCATCTTTCTTGGCAAAACAATGCTGCATGATCTATAAAAACAATAACATGTGAGCCTAACAGATAAGAACAAAATTTTTCACATACAAATACCACAGCAAGCAACTCCTTTTTTTGTAGTTGTGTAATTTAGTTGTGCTCCCATCAAGGTCTTGCTTGAGTAGTAGATGGCATGCAACCACTTTTCCTTGTTGTTAGTTAAGAACACAACTAATGACATAATCGCTTGCATTACACAAGATGCTAAATAACCAATCCCAACAATGGCGCCAAAAACTTGTTGAATGTAAACCAAACTACAAGTTTTATGCTCAAAACCGCAAGTATATGGGTCATAACTTATAGTAAAAAGTGAATATCAATCCCACAAGGATTGTGCTTATGCACCACTTAATCCAGGTTGTTCTTTGTTTAAGAAATCGATTCAATCAAATTTAAATAGATAAGTAAAATAAAGACAAACTAAAGGTAAAAGGAAAAAGTGCAACCTAAACCAAAATCGTAAACTAAAACTTGGAGAAAATCAAGATTAAAAATTAGGACTTGTCTTTATCCCTATTTGCTCCCCTCTATTTAATTGATTCAATTTATGTTTGGCTCAAGATTTCCTACAATTTTAGCTATCCTCTCTCAAGGTGCAACTAAATGTCACTAGTTAAATAAATTAGGATTAACTTCGGGATCTCTAGATGTGCAAAGCTTTTCCTAAACATTCAACTAGATATGAAGCTGTCCTATAGGTAGTGTATCAATCTATTGAAATCTCTTCTTAATAAATCGATAACTTATTATTTATAGGTCTATTAAATGTCAACTCTCGTTGTACATTTAACACAAATTACCAAGCTCGCTCTCTCGATTTGTTGCAAGGTTTGAGCTCAATAAATAACACAAACATTTGTATTATTGAATCGACAACTGAAGGTTCACAAATAGTTCAAAAAATAAACCCTAAAAAAATATTTTAGCTAATCATAATGTCATTAACATCCCCAATAACCAAACAATCCGTGATAAACATGCTAGAAGAGAAAAAAATCAAAATAGGAACTAAACAGGGTGAGCTCCTCCTCTTCTTTGCTCGAATCTGAAAAATCTAGATGACGAGATGCTCTTTGCTCAATTAGGAATGAAAACCTTAATTCTCCACCTATCTTTAGGCTCTTAATCTGTATTTTAGCTCCTGGAGGCCAGTTTCCACCACCCTTTTCAACCCTAGGGATTTGTGACATTATATATCATAAAACCATAAAGAAAAAGTGAAACCCGCGTGACTCCTTAGGCTAAGCATCCCACGATCATAGGAATTATCCTTGTGCTTCTTACGATTATGGGTTAATGTGACAGAAACTTTCTCCATAGATTTTCCACAATCGTGGGAAACATGCCCTTTCCCACAATCGTGGGTTCTTGTTCTTCAACAACTCCACTTCTCTTCTCTTAGTCCCTAGCTCAATCACAAAGGTGTCCCCCTTCTATTTCTACGCCAAAATAATCAATTTTTACCTTAAACTAACATCAAACACAAAACAACAACCATGAAGATCAAACTAAACAAAAACACACAAAACAAGTCCTAGAACATAATAATACTAACCTATTATGCAAGAAACACATGCCAAATACTTAGAAAAACACACACTAATGCACAACTATAACTTATTCCCTAAAACTACAACCCCAATTCCCGTAAGTGATTATTACACTAACTTTATCATTAGGTGAAATTCTTAATGTGAGGGAAGTTAACTCCTCCCTATTATGCAAAGGTCCCAAATTGGACTAGCTATCAAACTAGAACCAAGTGTTTGTTCCATTACCTATCAAATTCTTAAAGTATAGGAATAGTTGGTCCCTCATTCTATGCATTTGAATTAGACTCCAAAAGTGTCCTCTACAAGCCTTTAGTTGACAAAAGTTGGAACAAGAGATAGTACTTAAGCATCCATTGGACCATAATGCCTCTTTACCATTGAATAATCTTCATATTTTTTCCACCATAATAGATTGCATCACCTAAATGGGTGCTAACCTAAGTCCCCATCTTGTTTAGGTAAACATAGTTTCTTCCTCTTGATTTTAGTACAATTGGAATTCTTAGCTTTCCTGGAACATAAGAAGTTTTTTATGCATTTTGCATCTTCTTTGATTTGCTTCTTAGGAAGAAAGAGATGTGCACTCCAATGGATATGGATGTTTCTCAAAATTAAAGAGATTAATTGATGTTTGGTTCCATTAGATAAAAATCTTTTATATCAATAACTGATTTTGTCTTATTAACTTTCAATAAAGGGATACATTCCATAAATCTTTTTTTTAGTCATACTAAATATTTGAAGGTAGGATGATGGATTGATTAACCAAAAATAGATATGAGTTGATGAGAATTCAACACATCCATAGAGAAATAAATCTTGATTTTCTATGAATTGAGTCTCAAACTAGACTCGATTAAAATATATTCAAGGAGTTCATCTAGGTTTAAAGTGAGTTAGGGGTCAGATATGTAAAATAATATAAGATCATTTGCAAAAACGAAATGAATAGTTTATAATTCTTTATAGTTATAGTGGAAGACAAACCTACTATTGGCTACAATGTTGAATTTTATTAACCTTGTGACAACTTCAATGGTAGAGGTGGAAAAATGAGGAAATTAGGGGTCCCCTTATCTAATTCCCTTTGCTCTATAAAGGTTTTCGAGGAGTGCTATTAACCAAAAAAATAAAAGCTAAAGAGGAGATGCAGGCTTTAATCCAATCCATAAACAATAAAGTGAAACCAAATACTAGAAGATAGTTGCATATGAACTTCCATTCCATTATACCAAAAGCCTTAAAGAAGTTTATTTTTACTATGAAAATTTTGAATTAGGCCTTAGAGTTATAATCCTTTTAAAATTCCTAAACTTTCAATATACTATCCCCAATCAATCTACTAGAGATGAAAGCCCCTTAGGAGGGACTAATTTGAGATTTAAGTTCCTTTTCTAGTATAGTGACTAGGAGTTTAGAAATCACTTTATAGACATTATAGTACTACAAAATAGGGTATAAATCATTCATAGAAACGATTTTTTTTCTTAAGGATCCAACATATAAACGTTTTATTCAATTCCTTAAGAATTTTCCTGCTTATGAAGAATTCTTGGACTATTTCCATAACTAGCTCTCCTGTAATACTCCAAGTGTTTTGAAAAAGTGAGCATTGAATTCATCTAGCCTTAGGGATTTGTTTGGATTCAACCTAAAAAGAGCATCCTAATCTTTTGAGAGTAAATGGTTTAATGAGTTTAACTTTCATCTCCTGATTGATTGACTCACTTAGAAATGTGCTTAAGTCCACAGTTGTTGATTCAGTTTATATGCTTATTCGTAGTAGGTTCTTGTAGAAGCTTATTGTAGTCCTAATAATCTTGTCCTTATCCTTGCATAGTATTACATATTCATCAATTAAGGTGGATATTTTATTTTTATTCCTTCAAGTTAGAAAGGAATTATTGAAGAAATTGGTATTATTGTCCCTTTCCTTAAGACAATTCACCCCTGCTTTTTGCCTCAACTTTGAATTGTTCATGTGTAAAGCATAATTATACTCTTCCAATTGTTTAGCTTCCAGATGTCTTAAATCCTTATTAAGAGGATCAAAGTAACTTTCAACTTGGATTTTTTGACTCCTTTTCTTGCTAAAAAATGGAAGTAGTGATTAAGCATACACTTCTCTAAAATGCTTTAATGTCTTCCTTAACCATATAGAGCTTAGTCATCAATTGGAAAGGCTTACATCTAACAAATCTAGTATTCCAACTGACCTTGACCATCTCTTCAAAACCATCCATCTTAGAAAGGAAATTGAAAATACCTAAAGGGAAAATTCAGATTAGTAGAGGAGCACTAAGATTTAGGATCTCCATAGTAGAGTGATATAAGTATAACAGAGGGCCAAAGTTAGTATAAGAATTTGGAAATTGTTTCATCTAATAATGATTTACCAAAGCTTTATTGAGCTTCTTTCTAATGAACTAATCCCCCTATTACTTAATACTCTAAGAATAAAATTGCCCCCATAAAGTTCAAGTTTAGTACCCTAATTTGGTTCACTAGTTGGCTCAACTCCTTATTAATGGATTTATGATCTAGTTTGACTCCCTTAGCTTCATTAAGATACAAAACACAATTTAGGTCCCTTATAATGATCCAAGATCTATTAATTGCTCTGTAAATTGCTTTTAAGATCATCATACAGTGTCATCCTTTGAAACCTGATGTTAGTAGTATAAATAACTGAGATATCAAAAGGCTTATAGGACCATTCCAAATAGTCATTAAAATGTATCATTTAATCAAAAAACTATGATAGAGACATGGATTTGAGAATTCATGTATGCATCTACAATCCTACCATTATAGTGATAAGCATGATTTGAGGTGATAGGCTATTGAGCACCCCAAAAATCAAACTATTTAGCAATTTGTCAGTTTTTTATTTTTTTTCTAGAAGTCCTAGAACAATATGATTTTTCTTCAGGATTATATCTTTAACAATTTACTATTTAAGAGGATAATTTAACCTTTTCACATTCCACATAAAAATAAATATTGAGCTTGAAGATTAATTACCTTCAAGATCTAGCCTTGCCTGCCTTTGTTCTTGATTTTCTTTTAGAGGAGGAGGAACCAACTTCAATAAAATCATTCCATAGGGAGTTGTCTGCTTCATTTTATCCTTAATCTCTAGAAACCTTTTGTAACACACCACTACCATAGAGCATATACCTGAACATCCAAAGGACATTCAAGAACATACTCTATGAGAATGGCATGTTAGAGCAATCAAATTCACTATGATGGCATCATACAAAACATAAATGATCATAAGTTCAACATTTCTCATTTCATTTCACAAGCATCATTTACATTGTCATTACATCTCATAATCCATATATGTGCATTACAAAAATAGCTAAGAGTTTACTGTTCTTTACAAAATATCTAAAATGAAATGAGATGCTAACATAAATAATCTATCTAAACTCCTCAGACATCAGCTGACCAGACCTTTAAGCCATTCCTAATTCCAAAATTGACAATACTATACTATTACTAGATTGCCTTAAAAGCTAGGTCTCTTTAGTACTCGAAAAATAACGTTGCAATTTTGATGAGTTTTGCGATCCCAGCAGGTGAGCCATCATCGATGTGCTCACTCAAGTCAAAACACAAAATCACAAGTATCACATTAGGTTGATTCAATTCCCATATAATTTTGTATACCAAATCACACTATATATCATATCTCAATAAGCACATTATAATACAAACATGTCATATAATCTTTTCAGAACAATCCAGTCTTTCACCTCAATCATTCATATAATCAACTTGTATAAAAGTATTGTAGATCACTATATCAACACAATTCAGTAATTTTTTTCACAATCATTCACATGCACACAAACATAGCATAACATTATATCAACTCAATTTAGTCATTCTTTACAGTGATTCACAAGATACATGTAAAAATATATATGCAATGCACTAGGACTCCACTTTCATTTTTGTTTTGTTATGACTGAGCGCCTATTTAACTGTCCCATATCTATTGTGGATACTGGGCTCATTTCAGATATTGTCCCATAACAATTATAGATATTGGGCTTATTAATCGTTGAGCCTATGGCTCTGTGTGCATGTTTATAAGCTTTAAGCTCTTTTCACGTTGATCACTTTAATTACAACTCCTTTATCTGATCATGCATATCAATGTAATAAAAAAGCATCAAATCGCATATTATGTTATTAATAACTCTCATTCATTGTGCACAGTCATATAGCACATTCATCATATCTAAGTCCAACATTCAACATATAGTTGAGAACAAAATTTCCATATTCATATTCAATTTGCAAACACTTCCAATACAGTCCCGAACATCAAACTCCTTAGATCATCAATGTCCGAAATTAACACAATCATATCAGTAACAGTTCAATATCTAACAGTTAATTAAGAACAATTCAAAAATAGTGTATAAACATCTAGGTTAACTCACAGTATGCTCTAGATAACTATTGCCTTACCGAGCCAACAATGTTTGGAAGCTATCGATCAAATTGTGCTTCTAAATCATGCAATACATACATATGTACACATTACTAACTTGTTTAATCAAATAAGTACTCAATCATACACATGTATATGTGTTATGTTCAATGCATGCTCAACTAACTTTCCTGGGTATGTATTCTTATATATAGATCTTAACTATTTAATTTATGCTTATACATCTTAAAACCATTCAAACACCATATTTTGTATACTATCATTTTGCAATCAGGTTTGTACCTTTAAGTTAGCTTGATTTACTCCAAATTCATCAACCATACTTTACACTTATTCTTGAACATTTTCATGATCAAAAAGCCTCTCATAATCAACACACAATTGTTACTTTAAATCTAGAATTTCAGTAACTAGTTCTATATATTCACCAAACTTTTCCCAGCAATATATATTCATACATTTATCAAATTCTCATTCATAATTACCCCATGTTCTTTAATGCTCATTCATCTATATCTTATACACATTATTCATTTCCTTAAGATCTTGTTTGAATTAAAAGAACTCATTTATTCGTTAAACAAGTCATAATTTCCATATTTGAACTCAACCACATCAAAACAGTCCATTCTTTAGGTTATGACATCAATTAACCACATAAACTTATCAAACTCTTAACCAATTAATCAAGAAACAATCTAGGCTCATTCCTAACCTTAATCAAGTCCAAATGTAATAATTTAGAGTGAAATTTCTCAGCTGGTTTGACATGTACATAAGGTTCAATTCTAGAAATTTTCATCAACATCACTGATGTGTGTAACTTTACTACCTTCAATACTTCATGAATTTTACAAGCTTAAAGATATCGCTAACACCTGAAATTTTCCAAATTTCATATCCTTTAAGGTTACTTCATCTTAGGTTAATTTAACTTCTATACTGGTTACACTAAGGCTTACAAAATTCTGCTCACTTATATCATTAACAGTCACTTTTTACAAACACACCTACAGCTCTAATTTTTCATATTCGAAAACCCCTTAATAATAGCTATCTTTAACATGAATTGCTTATCAATTATACTTCAAATCCTAACTTAAATCATCCATGCACCAACTCAAAGCTACCATTTTCGTACATTTCAAAAACAAAATAGAAAAGTACCCAAGTTCATGTTGAAATTTCCAGCACAATTCATCATCAATATCATATACAATTCATCCCAATTTAATCATCATAAATTCTCTATTATAACATGCCATAAATACCAATCTTTTACTTACTTGTATAGCTCAAATTCCAGCTCAAATATCAAGCTAATTTAGTTTTCATGCTGGCAAAAATCATCCCAAATTCAGGGTAACAATAGGTTGGTTTTCGACTAGAACAAAGGTCAACAATAATCTGATTCTTTAACCATCTTATGAAGGGTAAAAGAATGGATTATTGGTGTAAAATACAGGGATTAAAGGTGAGAGAGTTTCAGTGGTGTAAGAAGAAGAAATGAGCAGAACTAAAATCACTCATACAGAAACTTAACACCTTGGATGCAAGGTGTCTACATATTACTATGACATATGTCCCTAAACATGTTCTCCATTTGTCCTGCATATTTGTTGCCAAATGTCACCATTAAGCTAGTCCATTTGTCAGCCACTCATTGCTGCCATTTGTGAATTAATTAGCGAGGCCATTTGTCACTTAATTTTCTATGCCAATTGTTACTAATTCATAAACTTAGTCATCTTAATTTTCCAAATGTCAATTTGTCTTACCAGTTGGCATTTTTCCTAGACCAAATGTACATTTTAATTCATTAATTTTCCAATTGTAACAATAAATTCCAAGTTTACTAATTATAGTCCCCCAAACCAAAATTCAAGACATAAACAATACACAATTCACATCATGATCATTTTAAACCTTTCATACCTCGGAATATATCAATTAAGTGCATATATTATCTTTGTAATGTGTACTAATTAATATTTCATGTGTGTATGCTAATGATATGAATGTGAATGAAATTTAATTCATGAATTCTCAATGATATGGCCATGTGCAATATTCTAGGGTTCTAACTGTTAGTATGGAAAACGGGCTATTACAATTCTTCCTCTTTAGAAATTTTGTTCTCGAAATTCTTACCTGTTTGATCAAATAGATGGGGATATTGTTTCCTCATGTTTTCCTTAGTCTCTCATGTGACCTCTTCTCTCGAATGATTCGTACAAAGGACTTTAACCAATGGGATCACTTAGTTTCTCAATTGTTTAATCTAATAATCCGCTATCTTAACCGGTACCTCCACATAACTTAAATTACTTGCAACTTGAACCTCCTAAGCTGGTAATATATGTGTCGGATCTGGCCGATATCAGCATACTAATATGAAACATGTTATGAATCTGAGCCATCTGTGCTGGTAATGCTAACCTATATGCCAATGGTCCAACTATTTCAGTAATCTCATATGGACCAATATATCTATGGCGTAACTTACCCTTTTTATCAAACCTCAGCACTCCTTGCTAAGGTGATACTCTCACGAACACCTTATCTCCTACTTGGTACTCCATATCTCTATGGTGCTGATCTACATAACTTTTCTACCTATCTTAAGCCACCTTATTTCTATTATAGATCAATTTACCTTATCAACAGTATCTTGAATCAGTTCTGGGCCTTCTACAATCCTTAGGCCCTCTTCATCCCAATAAAATGAAAAAGGACACTTTCTGCCATATAATGCTTTATATAGAGCCATACCAAATCTACTGTGATAGTGATTATTGTATGCAAATTTGATAAGAGCTACATATTGATCCCATACTCCTTAGAACTCCAAAACACAAGCATAATGGTTCTCTCACTCTGCCCATCTATTTGAGAATGAAATGTCATATTGAAATTCAACTTTGTACCTATGGCAACTTGTAAACTACCCCAAAATCTTAAAGTAAATCTAGGGTCCCGATATGATACAATAGATAATGGAACTCCATGTAATCTCACTATTTCACTTACATACCTCTAGGCTAACTAATCCTGTAACGTCCTGTCCCCATATTAAGGGTTGTGACCTAAAAATTTCAGTACATGCGAGCTCAAAGAGAAATTGAGATTAAGGAATGCATCTTTCTTACTCATGCATCTTGTTAGCATATGTGCACATAAATACGTAATGTTTCGAATAAAAAGTGTACATGCATTCAGTGACAACTTCCAAGTAAAATTGATATTAAATGTGTTTTGATTGAAAATGAGGAGTAGAAGGAGTAGAAAGATTGATCTTGGTATGAGTTATAATAAGGAAAGATTTAGAATCAAGATTGGTAGTGATCTGGAAAATGTTCACTGAAGATGCTTCAATCTTTTAGCGACAACGTTTTCTCTAGTAATCCAAACAAGATGATTCTTAATTTGGATTAAACTAGAGATATATGGCTACATTTTGTAAGAAGACATCGAATTTCAATTCTATGTCTAAGAGTCTCAAATATTGTCATGAAGTAAAAATTGGGTGCAGTGTTGGTGTACGAATGAAAGTTTTGTCTTCTGACTTTAGGGGCAAAATTGGGATTGATAAAGATGGATTTTAGCAAAATTTCCTTCTGGAAAATTGTAGATCTTTCTTTCATCTTTCCAACAGTATAAATTTTGTAAATTTTGGATATCGGAGTCAAACGTTATGTGTCTTATAAGTGGAGACGTTCTGGACGCAAAAAACAGACGAAGAAAAACAGACGCAGAAAAACAGACGCAAAAAAACAGACGAAGAAAAGTAGATGCAGAAAAGCATATGCAAAAAAGTAGAAGAAGAAAAACAGACGTAGAAAAACAGACGAAGAAAAGCAGACGCAGAAAAGCAGACGATAGAACTAAGATGAAAGGAAAGTGAGGCGATGCAAAAGTGAGACGATACAGAAGTTAGACGATAGAATTGGCCTTCTAGGTCTTCATAAAAGTTTTAGATCCAGAAGTCCTCTTTCAAATGGTCCAAAAAAGAAGTCAATCAGATCTCTGTAACAAAAGTTATGGCCTTCGTACTGAGACACGTACATTTCAGGTGAGGATATGAACATGTTGGATTGTTTTAGCCATAACTTCTTCTCTAGACCTCCAAATGACTTGATTCTTGAACCGTTGGATTCGTGAGAACTTCCTCTATATCTC
>JANIJH010000007.1:10382650-10394068 GCA_024520975.1 Erythroxylum areolatum | reverse complement strand
TAATGAAGTGTATTTTTGTATTTGGTTAATAGACCCAAATGGCTATTGAAAATTGTGTATAATGGAATTGTATATGAATGAATGATCGAATTCCGAATATATATTGTTATGAAAAAAAGTACCGACTACTGAATGAGTGTTTTAGTTCGTCACTCTCGCGGGGCACGGACTCGGATATCACCGTTGATGTCAGGTTCGGGTCGCGTGGGAGTGGGGTGCTACAAATCCAGTGTATTATTCTCCCTCGCAGATAAAAAATAGGTCGACTTCGTCAATCTATCAATAATTAACCATATAGCATCATATTGGTTTGGAGTCTTAGGCAAACTTATAATGAAATCCATAGTAATCCTCTCTCATTCCCACTCTGGAATTGGCAATGACTATAACTTCCCAACCGGAGCCTGATGCTCTGCCTTAATCTGTTGACAAGTCAAATATTTAGCAATATATTCCGCCACTTGCTTCTTCATCCCTGGCTACCAAAATGTTGTTTTAGCGTATTATACATCTTGGTATTACCAAGACGCATAGCATAGGCTGCTATATGTGCTTCCTCCAAAATCTCTTTTCTCAGATCATCAACATCAGGTACACATAATCTTTGCTTCAACCACAATGCAGTGTCACTCAACTTAAACTCAGAACTCAGATCCTGTTTCAACTTCTCAATAAGCTTCACAAAGTATGGATCCTTACTTTGAGCTTTCTAATCCTTTCATGCAATACCGACCTAAGCTTCAATGTAGCTATCAATACTTGATTTTGCCCTAAATTCAACTCAACATTCAATTTTCTCAATTGAACTAAGTTTGGTAACCTCGATGCCTGAATTTGTGCCACACTGCTATGGGATTTCCTGTTAATGCATCAGTCACAACATTAGTTTTACCAAGATGGTATTTAATTGTATAATCATATTCTTTAAGTAATTCAATCCACCGCCATTGTCTCATATTCAACTCCTTCTGGCTCAACAAATATTTCAAACTTCTATGAATTGTAAATATCTGAAATGTCTTACCATACAAATAATGTCTCCAAATCTTCAAAGCAAACGCCACTATAGCAAGATCTAAATCATAAACCAGATAATTAAACTCATGAGACCTCAACTGTCTCGATGCTTATGTAATCACTTTGCCATACTGCATCAAAACACATCCTAATCCCTGGTGTGAAGTATCACTATACTCTATATATCCTCTAGATTCAGATAGAATAGCTAATACCGGTGCTATAGTCAACTGGTGTTTTAACTCCTCAAAACTCCTTTGGCATTCATCGGTCCATCTAAAAGATACATTCTTCCTCAGAAGCTTGATCAAAGGGGCTAAGATAAATGAAAACCCCTCGACAAACCTTTTATAATAACCTACCAACCCAAGAAAACTCCAAATCTTAGACATATTTTTTGGGGCTTCCCATTTCATTACTGCTTCAACTTTCTTTGGGTCCACCTGTATGCCTTATCTAGGCACTATATGACCCAAGAATACTACTTGATTAAGCCAGAATTTACACTTATTGAACTTGGCATACAATTGTTTCTCCCTTATTATCTATAGGACTAGCCTCAAATGCTCATAATATTCCTCTTTACTCTTTGAGTACACTAAAATATCATCTATGAAGACAATCACAAAGTGATCCAACTAAGCCATAAAAGCTACCGAAGCATTTTTCAACCTAAAAGGCATCACCAAAAACTCAAAGTGCCTATATCTGGTCTTGAATGCACTCTTAAATATATCATCTTCTGTTGTCTTTAATTGATAATACCCTAATCTCAAATCTAGTTTAGTAAACACCTAAGCTCCCTATAACTGGTCAAGCAAATCATCTATCCTCATTAAAGGATACTTGTTCTTCACTGTCACCCAATTCAACTGCCTATAATCAATACACAATCTCAAAGGCCCATCCTTCTTCCTCACAAACAAAACTGGGGCTCCATAAGGTGACACACTAGGCCTGATAAAACCCTTATCCAATAACTGCTATAATTGAGTCTTAAGTTCCTTAAGTTCCACAAGTGCCATCCTATATGGAGGAATCGATATAGGAGTAGTACTTGGAACTACGTTAATCATAAACTTAGTCTCCCTTTTTGAGGGTGAACTTGGTAATTCAATAGGGAACACATCCGAAAAATCCCTAACAACAGGAATATCCCGTACAGTCTGCTAAGTTCGGGTATCAGTTATATAGGCTAAGTAAACCTCACATCCACCTCGAATCAGTCTGAAGCATTCATTGAGGAAATCAACCTAGCTAGCGCTGCTTGAGTAACACCTCAAAATATCACCCTTGGTTGATTAAGGGATTCAATAGTCACTTCCTTAGTATAACATTTCATTATTGCCCTATGTGCAATAAGTCAGTCCATACTTAATATGAGATCCATCTCCTTCAACTGCAATGCTATCAAGTCGACTTCAACTCTGCCTGATCAATCTGAATGATACACCCTCTACAGACTTCCCCACTCACTATAGTACTTCCTACTGGAGTACTCAATTCTAAGCCACATTTCATCACCTTTCTCTCACAATGCAATTTAGATGCTAGATGTAGAGCAATGAATAAATGTGTAGATCATGGATCTAATAATGCAAATGCCTCAAATTAAAAGACATTTAACATTCCTACAACAATATCTGGGGAGTTCCGTGCCTCATGTCTAGTGATAGAAAAGATCCTAGCATGAGACTACGACTGTTTAACCCGCATCTTAGTCCTAACGCTAAGACTTGCTAAACTAGTTTTGCCTCTAACCCTGCCTCTTTATCTCGCTCCACTAGCTCTACTTTGTTAGACAGTGGTCTTATTCATTGATCCCCCTCTCACTCCAGACTGCGCTTTAAAGGTTGCGAGACAGTCTCTAAGCTGATGCTCATAAGATCCACAATGTAAACAAGCTCCCATTAACCTCCAACATTCTCCACCATGTTTTTTTCCACAGTGTTCATAACTGGGCATCTGTTGTGTTTGCCACCAGATATTTGACCTCTGCCACTACCACCCTGAACAAAACCACCTCTTGGTCTAAATCCTAACTGTCTCGATCTAGTCTATAATTGGAATGATCTATTCTAGCATTTATTAAATCTCCTGCTAGAATCAACTTAGGACTTACCTTACCTCTTCATTCTGAACTCCCTCTTGTACTCTCCTTGCCCATTTTTCATTAACTATTCAATTCAAATTGATGTAACTCTCAGCTTAACAAAACTACTCAAATTAGTAATGGCCAACTTTGTTCTGATCTCTATATTTAGTCCATCCTCAAATTACTTACATTTATCTTCCTCAGTTAGAATCAAAGTAGTAGCATACCCCATTAACTCATTAAACCTCACCTCATACTTAACTACAGTAAAGCTTCCCTATTTCAGATCTAGAAACTTCTTCATCTTCCTATCCCGATAGATCTTGGGCATATAGTTCTCCTTAAAGACCCTCAGGAAGTCTTCCCATATTATTCTACAAGGTCGGGCAGAGCTACTAGGAACAATCTTCCACCACTGATAAGTTGTACCTTGCAGTAGCGAGACTGCATAGTCAAACCTTTCATCGGATTCACATTCCATCTGATCAAACACTCATTCAGTTCTTTCCAACCAACCTTCTACCTCTGCAGGGGCTATACTTCCATAGAAGTCTATAGCCCCCTGCTTTATAAGCTTATCATACCTCCTCTCTCTCCTCTCAAGAATTCTCGGAGGCATTGGTTCAGACTGAGATATTGGAGGCTCTCTATTGGCTTCTATAGATTCAAGGTCTACTGACTTTGCGACTCGATCTCCTATAACAAATGACCTATAACAAACAATAGTTGTGATCACTATACAAATCCCTCATTATATATCATGTCTAAATGCTCTTATATGTCCTTGAGGATGCCAAACCATGCTTTGATACCAAAAATTGTAACATACCACTACTATAGAGCATATACTCGAACATTCAGAGGAAATTCAAGAGAATACCCTATAAGAATGGAATGTTAGAGCAATCAAATTCATTATTATGGCATCATAGAAAACATAAGTGATCATAAGTTCAACATTTCTCGTTTCATTTCACAAAGATCATTTGCATTGTCATTACATCTCATAATCCATATATGTACATTACAAAAACATCTAAGAGTTTATTGTTCTTTACAAAATATCTAAAATGAAATGAGATTCTAACAGAAATAATCTATCTAAAATTCTCAAACATCAGCTGACTAGACCTTTGAGCTATTCCTGATTCCAAATTGATAATACTAGACTGCTACTAGATTGCCTTAGAAGCTAAGTCTCCTCAATACATAAGAAAACAACGTTGGAATTTTGATGAGTTCTGTGAACTCAGTAAGTGAACCATCATCGATGTGCTCACTCGAGTCAAAACACAATATCACAAGTATTCAACCAAATTCACAAGTATATCACATTAGCTTGAATCAATCCTCAAACAGTTTTGTATACCAAATCATACTATACATCATATCTCAATAAGCACATTATAATACAAACATGTTATATAATCTTTTCAGAACAATCCAATCTTTCACCTCAATCATTCATATAATCAATATGTATACAAGTATTGAGGACCATTATATCAACACATTTAGTGCCTTTTTTGACAATGATTCATATGTACACAAACATAGCATAACATTATATTAACTCAATTTAGTCATTTTTTACAATGATTAACATGATACATATAAAGATATATATGCAATGCATATGAGACTCCACTTTCATTTTTATTTTGTTGTGACTAAGTGCCTATTTAACTGTCCTATATTTATTATGGATACTGGGCTCATTTCAGATAGTGTCGCATACCCATTGTGGATATTGGGTTTATTAATTGTTGAGTCTATGGCTCTGTGTGCACGTTTATAAGCTTTAAGCTCTTTTTCACATTAATCACTCTGGTTACAACTTCTTTATCTGATCATGCATATCAACGTAATGAAAATGCATCAAATCACATATTATGCTATTAATAACTCTCATTCAATGTGCATAGTCATATAACATATTCATTAGATCTAAGTCCAACATTCAACATATAGTTGAGAACAAAATTTCCGTATTCATATTCAATTTGCAAACACTTCCAATACAGTCCTGAATATCAAACTCCTAAGACCATCAATGTCTGGAATTAATAGAATCATATTAGTAATAGTTCAATATCTAACAATTAATTAAGAAAAATTCAAAAATAGTGTGTAAACATCTAAGTTAACTCATAGTATGCTCCAGATAACTATTGCCTTGACTAGCCGGTAATGTTTGGAAGTTGTCAGTCAAATGGTGCTTCTAAATCATGCAATACACACATATGTACAAATTACTAACTTGTTTAATCAAATAAGTACTCAATCATACACATGTATATGTGTTATGTTCAATGCATGCTCAATTGACTTTCCTGAGTATGTATTCTTATACATAGATCTTAACTATTCAATTTGGGCCTATACACCCTAAGACCATTCAAACATCATATTTTGTATACTATCATTTTGCAATCAGGTTTGTACGTTTAAGTTAGCTTGATTTACTCCAAATTGATCAACCGTACTTTACATTTATCCTTGAACATTTTCATGATCAAAAAGCCTCTCATAATCCACACACAATTGTTACTTTAAATCTAAAATTTAAATAACTAGATCTATACATTCACCAAACTTTTTCTAGCAATATATATTCATACATTTACCCAATTCTCATTCATAGTTACCCCATGTTCTTTAATTCTCATTCATCCATACCTTATACACATTACTCATTTCCTTAAATCATGTTTGCATTGAAAGAACTCATTTATTCCTTAAACAAATCGTAATTTCCATATTTGAACTCAATCACATCAAAACAATCCATTCTTTAGGTTATGACATCAATTAACTACATAAACTTATCAAGCTTTTAACCAATTCATCAAGCAACAATCTAGGATCATTCCTAGCCTGAATCAAGTCCAAATATAATAATTTAGAGTGAAATCTCTCAGCTGGTTTGACATGTACACAAGGTTGAAATTAAAATTCCAGAATTTGTCATTAATATAATTAATGTGTGTAACTTTACTATCATCAATACTTCACAAATTTTACAAGCTTAAAGACATCACTAACACCTGAAATTTTCCAAATTTCATGTCCTTTAAGGTTACTTTATCTTAGGTTAATTTAACTTCTATATTGGTTACACTAAGGCTTACAAAATTCTACTTACTTACATCATTGACAATTACTTTTTATAAACACACCTACAGCTCTAATTTCTATATTCGAAAACACCTTAATAACACCTATCTTTAGCATGAATTCCTACATCAATTATACTTCAAATCCCAAATTAAATCATCCATAATGTTCATAAGCTACTATTTTTGTATATGCAAACATAGAACAGAAAAGTACCTAAGTTCATGCAGAAATCTCTAGCACAATTCATCATCAATAGTATATAAAATTCATCCCAATTTCATCATCATAAATTCTCTATTATAACATGCCATAAATACCAATCTTTTACTTACTTGTCTTGCTTACATTCCAGCTCAAAGATCAGACCAATTCAGTTCTCCATGCATTCGAAAAATCATCACGAATTCAAAGTATCAACAGGTTGGTTTTCAGCTAGAACAAAGGACAACAATAATCTGATTCTTTAACCATCTTATGAAGGGTAAAAGTATGGATTATTGATGTAGAAATTAGACATAAACATAGAAAAAATACAAAGATTTAAAGGTGAGATAGTTTTGGTGGTGTAAGAAGAAGAAAGAAAAAGATCACAATCTTATCCTATCTTATCTTTATCAGATTACATCATATTAACTAATAAATGACATCCCCAATGAGGACTTTATCTAATAAGATTAAGAGACATCATAATAACAAGATAAAAGATTACACTATTTAGGAATGATTATCCATATTAACGAAGATCTCCTCTATCTTAGATGATCCTTTCATATGATCTTTATCTCTTAGAGCTGTGTTTCTCTATTGTAATCTTATCTGCCACATCATTCAAGATTTCCTCATCTTTGTCCGTTGATGATGAGTCATCTAAGCCAATAGCACAATGATCCGTCCAATGCTTTCCTATGCCAACTCCATTAGCTATGGTCTATTCATTTGAGTACATATTAAGTCCTTAATTCATTAAGAACCCAGCGTTAGCCAAATTAGCTCGTACAAGGTTCAAAACTATCCTAAAACTTGCACCATGGATCTACTTGCTAAGTCATCGTAGAACTCTTGCATGTGATCCAGCTAACCTTCTACTCAATGTCTATCTTAAGCCTTCTTATGGTCTTGCATCCAAATTTTGTATCTCGTAATGCATCAATGCATGCCAACGCTTGACATTGCTTCTTTTCCTCTTTGCCTCCTCACAAGTTTTTGTCTTTTTCCATTATTCCACGTGTCGAATACTAGTCAAAGCTTGCCAATGCCTGCAAGATTCCACTATTCCTCTCTAGTGTAGCATCATTCTCAAGGTTTTAAAAAATGTTTATTTTGTAATTTTTATAATATTACTAAATATTTTGTGATTGTCCCAAATAAAAAGATTGTTAAATTAATAGAGTTATGATAATAGATATTTTGATAAAACAAAAATCATTTTCATTCAAATTCAAATGAACTGGCATAGCCAGTAATTAAGCGCCGATCCGTGTCCATTCCTCAACCCAACTCTACTCTTCCATGCCGCGTCTCCTTCCCCCATAAACTCTCACCATCTCCATTCGCATCCTTCTCTCTCTCTCTCTCTCTCAAATCGAGGCCCTCAAAAGTCTCCATATCTTCCCATTTCATCTCTCATACATACATATACAGATCGTTTGGTACAGTGGTAAATTTGTAGCTGAAACGATGTCGTTGAGGCCAAGCTCGAGGACAGAAGTCCGTCGGAACAGATACAAGGTAGCGGTGGACGCGGAGGAGGGTCGTCGAAGAAGAGAGGATAACATGGTGGAGATCCGGAAGAATCGTAGGGAGGAGAGCCTCCAGAAGAAGCGCCGTGAAGGCCTTCAAGCCCAGACCTTGCCTGCTTCTCTTCACTCGTCTGCCGTCGAAAAGAAGGTTTTCTTTCTTTTTTTTTCCCTTTGGAATTTTTGAATTAAAGTTGATTGATTGCATTAGTTCTTTAGTTTTATTAGGTTTTTTTTAGGAAAATACGTGATTGATTAATAGGGATAACGATTAGTGGTGTGTTATTGTTGGTCTTCGTTGATGAATTGGTTGTTTAATTATTGGGGTTCTCCAATTTTATGATTTAGTTGATTCAACTGGTTCATGTTATTGGTCGTTAGTTTCAATTTGTTTTTGAATTCAGGATGACGGCTAAATTATTCTAGTTATTGTTTTTTGAGTAGTAGGAGCCGTGGCCTCCGCCAAATTTAACAGTGGTTCTATACCTAGTGAATTACTGAGCTTGGACTTGGAGTTGCGGTTAATTTTTGTTTCTGTAGCTTTTCAGTTGGAATTACTCATATTTTTCTTTCCTGTTTTGGGTTGCAATGAGTGGGCTGTCCTGAGCCATGGAAAGAGAAGGAACACAGTAAGAGTGGAATTATACCTTTTTAAACGTGGGAATACCTTTTTCCTTTACCCCAATAAAATGTGTGATGCCGATTAGCTTCTCCATTTAATTATTAAATTGAGCACTGTTCATTCAAATTGTTTTTGTTGATATTAGATTGTTTATAAAATTGGGTGTCATATATCTTTTTGTGGTGGTGCTAGATGTGAATAAATAAGCTAGTGGGATGGTTTTGGAACAATCTTAGAGCATAGTTGTTACACTTTTACGAGCTGCTACTTCTCTTTACATAACTGCTTTGATATCCTTGTTTTTTTCAAAGTTATTTATGTTGCTGCTATTGACTCAAAATTTCCCCTTTTTTGCTACCATTGTTCTCTCGTTGTTACCATACATGTGATTTTCTTTTTTGTATCAAAATTAATTGCCTTAAAAAAGTTGGCAGGTTTTGGGGAATGCATTTTTATGTAGTAATTTACATATGAGTTGATTCCTTGATTGCAGTTGGAGCACCTGCCATCAATGGTTGCTGGTATTTGGTCTGATGATAGTAATTTGCAGCTTGAGGCAACTACTCAATTCAGGAAGCTGCTTTCAATAGGTGAGAATTGCATTTACTTCTTTATTACAATTCATGGTGTCTAGTGTGTATGCTGTTTTGCATAAAGTATTTACCACATTCACCTTGCCCTCAATTAGAACGGAGTCCTCCAATCGAGGAAGTGATACGAACAGGTGTTGTTCCTCGGTTTGTTGAATTCCTGATGAGAGAGGACTTCCCCCAGCTCCAGGTTTTGTAAATGAATAGTTGCTTTTGTTCTTACATTGCCATTATTTACTTCATGGACTTCTGATTTTTCCAAATCCTTGTAGTTTGAAGCAGCCTGGGCTCTAACAAATATTGCTTCTGGAACATCTGAGCACACTAAGGTAGTCATAGATCATGGTGCAGTTCCCATTTTTGTGACGCTTCTTCGTTCACCTAGTGATGATGTTCGTGAGCAGGTATAAAAACAGATGACAAACTCTGATTATTGCTGCATTTTGTTGTAGTTCTAATTACGAAATGTGAGTGGTTGGACTCTCTATTGAACTACTGTTGCAGTGCTGTGCTATTTTTAATTGCTGTCTGACCTATCACAATTTCTTTGTTCTCCAATCTGCAGGCTGTGTGGGCTTTGGGAAATGTTGCTGGTGATTCTCCTAGATGCCGTGATCTGGTCCTTGGCCATGGAGCTTTACTTCCTTTATTGGCACAATTGAATGACCATGCCAAACTCTCTATGCTCAGAAATTCTACGTGGACTCTATCAAACTTTTGTCGAGGCAAGCCACAACCTCCTTTTGATCAGGTTCATTAATGATACAACTTTCTCCATTTGCTGTTTGACTTAAAATGTAAAATATGTCTGAAAGTTATCATGTAAATTGTTTTGTTTATAATGCTTTTGGATTTTAAATGTTGATAGTGATAAGACTTGGAAGAATTTTTTTCCTTTGCAAGGGGCTCATTGCAATTTACTGATCATGTCCTTGGTATATTATTGTAATTAAGCTACTTGTTTTTGAAAGCTGAATTATGTTGCACCATATAAACAGGTTAAGCCTGCACTTCCAGCTCTTGCACATCTTATTCATTCTAGTGATGAAGAAGTCTTGACTGATGCATGTTGGGCACTTTCTTATCTTTCTGATGGTACAAATGACAAAATTCAAGCTGTAATTGAAGCACGTGTATGCGCACGGTTAATCGAGCTTTTACAGTAAGTTGATGATTCCTTCACACTGAGCTTTTGAAATTGGTTACTGGCTTGCTGCTCTCAAGCCTGATATTTTTTAACATATGACAGGCATCCGTCTCCATCAGTTCTCATTCCTGCACTTCGTACTGTTGGGAATATTGTCACTGGTGATGATATGCAGACTCAGGTACTGCATGTTATAGGCATTTTTTACTTGCACATGTATTTGTGTCTAGTTGAAATGCTGTTCCATGACATTGAAATTCTTTTCAGTTCTATTTTATCAGAATCTAGGAATCCATACACAATGAAATTATTTTGTACTGCTTGTTGCCGAGCAATATTTATTGGGGAAGATTGGGCCTGAAGTTTCAGTTTTAGGTTTTCATATCTGTTAATGTTTTGAGAACATTGCCCATGTAAGACCTAGTATTGTTCTATTAGGTCTAAGCAAAAAAATTATCTGGGTTTCAGTGCTTGAGCATTACTAACTTGCATAGACAGAAATGTAAATGATTTATCCTGAGCAGTGGATATAAGCCTGAAACTGGGGCGTTGTTTCTGATCTATTGGTGAAGCAATAATTATTTATGTTATCTGCTTCTGATTTTGTTATCTATATATCCATCCCAGAAGCTAGCTTATTTTTATGTTCACCTGACCTGTGTGTTGATTTATTCTCCTCAAACTAGTGTATCATCAATCATCAAGCACTGCCATGCCTTCTGAACTTGTTGACAAATAACTATAAAAAGAGCATCAAAAAAGAAGCTTGTTGGACTATATCTAATATAACAGCTGGCAATAAGGAACAAATCCAGGTACTAATTTTCTTCTTGTTGGCTTGTTCCATTTTTACTTAATTTTGGGTTGAACTGTGGCATTAGTAACTGAACACCCTTCTATGAAAATTTACAGGCAGTAATTGAGGCTAATCTTATTGGCCCACTGGTTCAACTGCTTCAAAATGCTGAGTTTGACATTAAAAAGGAGGCTGCGTGGGCCATCTCAAATGCTACATCTGGTGGTACTCATGAGCAGATCAAGTAAGAAAGTCAATCTAATTTCTTTTATTTTCTTGCTTGAGAATATCTGAT
>JANIJH010000007.1:10359777-10374396 GCA_024520975.1 Erythroxylum areolatum | reverse complement strand
GGGGGGTTCGAATAACAAAATAAAAATGAAATTAAACTAACGAAAGCAAATTAAATCAAACAACATAAAAATGAGAAAAGTGATGAATGCATTAGGGATACGGTCATTGGCTCAATCTCGTCCTACACACAATTAAACATACTTCTTTGAATCGTTATTTTCGTACCTCTCCTGAAACTATTAATTGTAGGTTAATAATAAGTTGCTAAGTCCAGTTTTCCCTTAGGTCGTATTTAGTTTAAACAAGCTCTTTAACTAAACTTAACGATCGAATAACTTAGAACAAGCTCTTTAAATTTAGTCGAAAATTTAGTCGGATAGTTGTATTACGAGTTAGGAAAACAGATTAATCAAGTTAACAAAAATATAAGCTCGGGTCATTTAACCTCCGTTAGGTTATCCCTAATGATTCATCAACATTAGTAGTTATTAAGAAATCTAAACACAACGATTACATATTGTATTCAAGATTCTAGCAATGGGTTTACATAAAAACAATCAAATAAAGCACTCAATCATTCTTACGCGACACCTAAACAATAAACATATGATAACATAATCAATCTATAAGATAAATGTAACACCCAAATACCCCCGAGAAGATATATAGATGCCACACAAAACAATCCTAAAACATACCAAGATAGTCTAGAAATTCATTGAAAATAAGAAAACATACTTCACATTCATACTTTGCTGAGTTATATACAGAACATCATGTTCATATTGTACTCATCATATACATGCCTTATATACAAATCTATCTTGTATTATAGTTATTACAAACCATTTATACAAAATACAATATGACACAACACACTGAAATACAACTTAAAACTTAAACTTAACAATTTCCAAAATCATATCAAATCCTTCATTGGCCATTGTGGTTGTCTTAGCCTTAAGACTTCTTATCAGAACCTACACGGAGGCAAAACCACCGTGTTAAGCATATAGCTTAGTGAGGAATAACTAAACAGAATACATAATGGTGACTATTTCTAACAGTCGAGTAACATACACATGTATTGAATCAGGTCATATCATAAGCAATCTTTAATTGTTCATATTAAAGAGCAATCCAAACATTATTTGTCTCAGAAAAGAATGTAATTCATCAGTATAGAACATTCTTGCATCAAAACAAAATATATAAGTATCAGAAAAGAATATCATTACTTCATAACAAAATGTACAAGTCTCAAAACAAGATATAATTGTGTTAGA
This sequence comes from Erythroxylum areolatum, assembly GCA_024520975.1. Taxonomy (NCBI): domain Eukaryota; kingdom Viridiplantae; phylum Streptophyta; class Magnoliopsida; order Malpighiales; family Erythroxylaceae; genus Erythroxylum; species Erythroxylum areolatum. Next base: position 10,373,169 of record JANIJH010000007.1, on the reverse strand, counting down.
ACAGACAAAACTTGTATCAAATTAGAATATATCTTTTATCAAATCAAAAATTATCTTGTATAAGATCAGAACTTATCTTATATTATATAAGAATATATATCAAAACACAAAACATATTAGTCTACTAGTCCTTTTTACAGAAGTGGGTAACGGGACTAGAACAAAAGATACCTTTGATTGGTATCTTAGAAACAGCTCTTTGAAGCAGAAGACTTTGAAGTGTCTAAGATCAAAAGACATAGCAATGTCAAGTACAGAAGACACCGAAGTGTCGAGATACAAAAGACACCTTAGTGTCTTGTTACTGAAGTAGCTGTAGACCGTTCTAGGCATGCCTATTTACTCACGACTAGGACTTGGCAGTTTTAAAAACAAAATATTTCAGATTTCAGAATCACATGTAAGTTTATAGTTAACCAGAAGTGGACAATATCTATGGGCGGGTGGTCTAAGGCCAAACCAGAAGTGGACAATATCTGTGGGCGGGTGGCCTGGGCTGTTACACTTATATTGTGAAGAACTAAGTTTCATAGGGCAACCCCAAAGCAGACAATATATGTGGGCGGGTGATCTGAGCTGTTATACTTATATTGTGAAGAACTAAATTTCATATAATTTTTTAATGTAAATTTCCTTCAATGTTATTACCCTTTTTGTTATCCTTATTATATACTTACCTAAGTCTCATTAAAAACATTGTAAGAAGACCTTTTAATTGTTGTTTCTAGTTTACTTGTAAGTGATAGAGCTATGATTTTATTGCAAGTTTATGGTTAACAATCCTCCTACGTATTGATTTGAGAGTTCCTACACTTCCCAGTTTAAACATTTTGAGTGCATTGAGTGAATCCTTGGTGAGGGTGAGAAAATTTGTGTTTCTGATTCAAAAAGATTATCTATGTGATTGCTATTGATATTGACTTATGAAAGTTGGTTTTAAGATTAGTTGAATCTAATTATATATTAATTTGATTAATATGACGTGATGGTTTAGGGTATGGATGGACATGTTGAGCTTAATAAGGGATGCATATTTGGTCCGATGCTTGCAAGGAGAATTTTCAAAAATTGAAGGAGTGTTTACCTTTAGCTCCAATATTAGCTTTACTGACGGAAGGTAAGGATTTCAATTGCACTGTGATGCTTCGAGAGGTGGCCTTGGATGTGTATTGATGCAAAATGGTAGGATGATTGCTTATGCTTCTAGGCAACTGAAGAAACACGAACAAAATTATCCTACGTTTGATTTATAGATGGCCGCAGTAATCTTTACCTTAAAGATTTGGCGACATTACCTATATGGTGAGACATATGAGATTTTTACTGATTACAAAAGTCTAAAGTATATATTTCAATAGAAAGATCTAAATCTGAGCCAAAAAAAGTGGATGAAATTACTAAAAGATTATGAATGTACGATCCAGTATCATCCAGGGAAGGCAAATATCGTGGCAAGTGCTTTAAGTATGAAATCCTTAGGTAGTTTGGTGCATATCGTAATAGAAAGGACAGCTTTGGCTAAGGAGTTCCATGATTTGATGGACCGAGCTACTCCGTTTCAGATTTCAGATGCAGGAATATTACTGGCCAACATCAAGATGCAGTCAATATTATTGGACAGGATTAAGATCGCCCAAGGCCAAGATCCTAAATTTCTACAACTTATTTATGATGTTCAAGAAGGACAACGTGCAGATTTTGAAATGGATAAAGAAGGCATCCTTAGAATCAATGGCAGACTGTGTCTCAAGGTATAGAAGACTTGAAAGAGGAGATTCTAAAGGAAGTGCACTATGTTGCATACAATATGTATCCAAGTTCTATCAAAATATACCATAATATTAGAGATACGTATTGGTGGGACGGTATGAAGAAAGACGTGGCTAAATATGTTTCTACATGCTTGACGTGTCAACAAGCAAAAGCTGAGCATCAGAAGCCCTCAAATAAGCTATAATCACTGCTAATTCCTGAATGGAAATGGGAGAGGATCACGATAAATTTCATGGTTAGCTTACCATATACAAGAATTCGATGTGATTCAATCTGGCTGATCGTAGATAGACTGACGAAATTAACACATTTTCTACCTGTGAAGACCACCTATTCGGTGTCCAAGCTTGCTTAAGTTTATATTGATTAGATAGTGTGCCTCCTTGGAGTACCTATATTGACAGTTTCAAACTGGGGATTGTAGTTCACATCTCGATTCTGGAAAAAATTATAGAGGTTTTGGGCACTAGATTGGATTTTAGTTCGACATTCTATCCTTAGACTGATGGATAGTCTAAAAGAAAATTTAGACCTTAGAGAATATGTTGAAGATTTGTGTGATAGATTTTGGTGGTAGTTGGAATTGACACTTTCCTTTAATTGAGTTCGCTTATAATAATAGCTACAACAGTAGTATTGGGATGGCACTATACGAGGCATTGTATGGACGAAAATGCAAGTCACCAATATGATGGGAGAAGGTAAGTGAGAGGTAGTTGGAGGACCCATAATTAATCAAGATCACGTTAGAGAAGATCCCATTGATCAAGCAGAGGCTAGAAAAGGTTGTCAATAGACAGAAGAGTTACGCTAATCCAAAGCGTAAGGAAGTGGAGTTTCAAGTCAGAGATTTCGTACTTCTTAAAGTATCTCCAATGAAGGGTGTGATGAGGTTTAAAAAGAAAGGAAAATTGTCACCAAGGTATATTGGATCTTACGAGGTAAGTAAGAGGGTTAGAAATGTGGCATATTAGTTGGCATTACCTCTAGACATGGCCCAAGTCCATCCAGTATTCCATATTTCTATACTTCGCATGTAAATTCTTGAACCTTCCTATGTATTTCAACCACGAACCATGGAAGTGAGCGAGAATTTAACCTACGAAAAGGAGCCAGTGGACATCATGGAATCGCAAGTGCAACATTATCGATGAAAACAAATTCCCATGGTTAAGGTGATGTGGAGGAATGGTCGCATTGAAGACGCTACTTAAGAGACAGAGAAAGAGATGAAAAAATTGTATCCATACTTGTTCCTTAATAAACCTTATTATAAAATTTGAGGATGAGTTTTTTTGCAAGGGGGAGAGAATGTAACATCTCGTATGTTATATCTATAAGAAACAACTTCTTCTTTTCCCATTTTCTCATAATTTCATTTTAACCCCTCCCAAAAGCTACTATTCATGAATTTCCTCTCTCTAACAATTCTTCACCACTAGTGACTCAAACTGGTTAGTGTTATATACCAATCTCTTTCTCTCAACGAGCCCATCACAAAAACCTAGGATAAAATTGACTAAAAATGTCAATTGCTTCCGGCGGTTGTTATGGGCCACCACCACCACCACTACCATTCGATTTGTCTCTATGTCAGGAAGAAAAGACCCATGATCTCATCGCCTGCCACTACCTAGATTGTAGCTGATTGACAGAAAAAAAAGGTTAGAGATTCAACTTATTTTTCTTCAATTCGTTCAAATATGTTGACAATCTGAGCATGTTGCTTTGGAAAAAGTTGTTCTACTCATCAAGAGCTTTCCTTTGGTATAAAAATTGTTGAATTCTAAGATTGAAAATTTTCTGATGACTGGAAGAAGTATTCCGGTTGCTACAGGTACTGATCCCGTGAACATTTTGATCACTTTTGTGAAAAATTTTCTAAAAATTCTAAAAATTATACTGATCATTTTTTCTCTAAAGAACCATAGTGAGATTTTTAATGGTTTACGAATTAAAAATCTCGGAACGTTTAGGCGAGAATAGGAGATATTTTCGAATTTCATAAATGGACTGCTTAGGTAATTTGGATGATACCTAAATTGTTATTTGAGTCCAATGACTCCTAATTAGCACTGATTAAGATATTTTTCTTTGGATTTACTAAGTATAGTAGGAGCAAGACTCTTGTTGGAACGTTTGAACAAACGAGTTCGGTTACCAAATAAATTCATACTGACTTACTATTACCGTAGTTGTACAAGCAAATAAATACCATTCAATGCTAGTATATATGACATCATGTAGCAATGCCTTATATAGCGAACACGTATATACAGTAATGTGTAACCGCTTTAGTATAAGCCTTTATATCGAATTAACTGAGTAGATACGTTGGGTTGGATATTGCATACATGCAGTAGTCATTGCATAACTGAATGCTTACTTGATAAATTGCATGCTTAATAATTTGATATGTATTGCTATGTTCGATTGTGGGGAATAAAAGATCTATATGACGTCCTACCTTATGGGTATGCATTAGGATCAGATATGCACTAGTTATGACTATGAGAGTTGTTTTGTCTATGATATTGACATATGTTATCGGCCGATCCTGGTTGATGCTTAGCTCCCAATCGAACTCTTATTTATGATGTTTATGACTTTGGACGCTTTGAGCGAGGGCTGGTCTGTTGATGATGCTTGGCTTCTCACAATCCCTTTGGATTAAGAGAGTCTTGCGAGTATATGAGTATAGGAGCATGGCTGAGTTGTTGGTGATGCATAGCTCACCGCAGCCATTTGAGGTTTAAAGTTATGAGGGCTTACCCTTGGAGATTAAGGTCCTACATATATTCTTTCTCACAATTTATTGGTGTTGCTAATGTGATTAGATGTATAACATAAGGTGTATGTATTTTAATATTCATGCATGACTATGTGCATAGCATTGACTATTGTAGGACAGTGTGAGCTTAATCAGTGAGGTCTGACTCTCCTTAACTTTATTTTTTTCAGGTTAGCTACTACCGACTTCGCAGCAGTGACTCCTGTAACATGTCTGCTATAGCCTACTTACATTTGTCTATGTTCTTTCTTTATTTTTATTTATCTTGTATTGTAGCGTTTGTAGTGACAGGATTTCATGAGCTGCAAAACTTCTTTCTGACGCGCACTTTTGTTGTATTATATAGACTTGTTGCATTCTTAGGATTTGAATTCAATTTGTCGCTAGTGGTAGGCTTACGTGTAAATTGAGGTTTCGAACCTCGGGTCTCACGTGCCAGTTACGCATCTGTTTCGGGTCATGACAATTTGTGTAATCATATGGACTCGTTATTCACATAAAACTTCCTTGAAGCTGTTATAAGAAAAAGAAATCAAACAATAAAGAAAGCTTACAACTGTGAGACTTAGCTACTAAATACACTCTGGAATCTTCATCTTGCAACAAGAAAAGATAAACAATATGAGATGGAAAGTGATAATCTAAAGGACCTTCTGCTTGCGCCGGAACGTCAATGATGAAGGACCCAAGTTGCAGTTTTTACAAAAAGGGAAACAAAGTTGCCATCTTAAAGAAGGAAAAAACTTCAATCCTACCTCTCATGCGCCTAGGAGAGCTGACTCCGAAAGCCTGAGATGCTTAAATTCCTACAAGTCTTAATAATTTACACAAATATTTCGTTCAACATTCTTCTGTGAGCCACATTTCGCCTTACCGAGCGCCATTTCATGACAGCACGAAGCTGACACCATCTAGTCTTTGGTGTTCTGGTCCTTGACATTTGTATATCCAGGTTTGGGGAGGAAGAAAAGAGGCCTATTTCACCATCATTACTTGGAGTCAGAAGAAAAGTATTAGTAGAACCTTGACCCCAGACTGAAGATATTCCTGCAGAGGTTGATGCATGAACATGGGATACATCCTCAGTGTCCATTTGATCACTTGTCAGGAGCTGCCATGGTGAATCGTTGGAAGAAAAGTTGTTATCTCCAGAGTAGGGAATAGAGAGAACATCTCCAATTTTGAAGTTGTTCTTCAGTATTGGAGGAAACATTTGCATTGGACTACTCTGCAATTGGAGCTGACTACTACTACTACTACCTACGTCATACGAATATGTTTTCGTACTTGGTTGAGGAATGAAGTCAAAATGCATTTCTGGTGGATCTGCACAAATGGGAATTCAATTAACACACATAGTCAGCCAATGCAAGGAATAAGAGCTGAGTTTGCATTATGGCAAGTTTGTTTACCTCGGCGTACCATTGGGAGCTCAAGTTGCGGCAGATCTACGTTCAGGACCTCCAGTGGTTCAGCAGGTGGGCTTGGCAGGGGCCTTGAAGGGCCAAAAATCGAATGCGGATTTATGAGGGTGAAGTTAGTCACATTCTTATAAGCTTGCCTCTTGGAGTTCTCCACCAAAGCCTATTTGATTATACACAAAAAAGGGTAGTTGAATTTAGATGTGATGCACTGGACGGGAACTAATGACGAATACTGACATGTAAGAAACTTCAGAATCTAGGGAAAAAAGCCTAAGGATTACCTTTTGAAAAGGGGTTAGCTTATCCAGAGGCTCAAAGTTCTGATGATGATCAAACGATGCTCCTACAACATTGTACACGGAATTGAAGAGAAGAGAAATGCTTTGGCTACTTTCAAAGTAGGCATACAATTGGTCATCATCTAGAACACAGGAACTAGCATGCTCGATGATTGCGTTCCATGTCCTGTTTGAAACTCCATTCTTAAGCATCTGCAGTACCCAAGTTACCGCAATTTCGTTAGATTTGTTACATGAAACGACATCATTCATTAGAAAAAAGCAGAGAAGCTCTTACGTTCCGTAATTTTAATGGATCAGTAGCGTGTAACTGTAGAAAGTCCCTCACTGTGCGAATTCCATTGGAAGCCAATCGTTCATGATTTGGTCCATCCTTCGCTATCTTTTCCAATCGCCATATCTCATCATCCAGTCGAGGAGGGTAGTGTTTCTGATACACTGAAAGATCAAAAAGTCAACAAATAATCAGTAAAAGAAGTTGATAGTACCACAATTACTATCGATCATGATTTTGTGACTTTTAGACTCTGATTGTCCAATTAATAAGTAGACAAAGATAAAGGTAGATAAGAACGTACGAGCTCCTCTGTGGTCCTTCACCATAAAAGCTTCGCTTATCCCCCCCCTAACTTTTACTTCTTGTGAAATCTTTTGGCCTGGTTTAGCTCCCAACCGAAATCTTCTACTTCTTTGCCAACTAGAGTTGTCAGTAAAAATCAGTTCACTGACTTGAGCAACTCCATTTTTCAAGGAAATTATGCGATCTCCGGTAACCAGCGGTCTTCTACCATCTCTTTCGCGGATGATGCTGGCATTGAATTCATTTTCCGTCCAATCTTCTCGCGCGTCAGAACCAAAGTCACCATCAAGCACATGGAGCTCTATCTTCATCGAAGACAGAGGACCAGATGTGATGATGTTCTTAGTTCGGGCATCCATCAGCAAGATTTTGATCGGCTGATCATCTTCAGCCACAATCCTACTACCAGTAAAGATAGTGGACGGTGGTTTATTATCAAAGTACAACAGCAGGCCTGTTGCTCCAGATGTCTCTTCCGGTTGAAACGAGGGTCTGCAAGTAGATCAAAACTTGAAAATCAATATGGCTTAATTGTTGGGGAGTAGAATGAATTGAGACCCGGTTGACAGATAGCAATCAATTTTCAGCAAGAGCACAAACCTTGAAGATGGTTGAAGAATGCGCGCAATAGCCTTTTCCACCTCTTCTCTAATCTGAACAAAAATGAAGCACCACAGACATTTAGATACGAAGTGGATGTGTAAGAGAATCAGGCAGCGCAGCGGTATTCCCAAACATTGGTTATTAAGGGACAACTAAATCACTACTTTTTGTAGACGTTGATCAAAGAATCTGTAAAACTTAAGGCTCTGGAAATAGGATAGAAACAGGAACAGGAAACTCTTGTTTTCTTCAGAAAAAACCAATAAGAACAAAGGAAAAGTAATCTTGAGCGTGTATAAAATCCCTACATACTTCAATTCATTTTTTAGTTATCAAGTAGCCTATCTAACAGTGAAACGCACTGGGGTAGGACTTACTATTCTCCGAATCATAGGCTCCATCCTGGAAATCAATTCGTTAAGAGAAAGCAGTCCCATCACGTCTCTTACAACACTGCACAAGATTGAGAAGAAGCTATGTAAGCATACACAGACATCTCAAAACACCAAAACAACAACACTAATGGTACCGAGCACCTACTTCTTGAACCTCTTAGCGTCTTGACCTGGCATCCTATCATCATCACCATCAAAAATATCCCTTTTCCTCACCATTGTAAACTCTTACGAAAATGGGAAGCCCAAAGGGGTCATTTTATAGACCAGAAGAACCTGCATCGAAGTTTCTGACGACAAAAACTACGCGTTCCAATCACAAAAGTCAAAAGAGTATATTCTCTATTGCTCAAGAAAGTTAAAACTACTGGGTTAACCAATTTTCTGAAAACACTTGCACTTCAGTTGGGATATCCCACAAAAGGGCATATTAATTAGCAACTGTAGTTCAGTTTATAGATATTTATGCTTGAACCTTTCCAACTGCAGATACTATGTTAAACAAGCACACATTCCTAAAGCCTTCAGCACTTTTGTCTTTCTCGGAAAACAATTATGATAAAGGAATTGTGTAATTATTTTTAGAGCACACACTCTGTCTAAGTTGCACACGCACAGGGTATTTAGATGAACGTTACGAGTTAAATGATGACACTTGTGTGGAGTCAGATATCATTGGTGAATACAGTCATGTCCGTCAATCATGTAAGTAAGTGGGCTGGTGTACCTCCGTACGGCTGTGTGGGCAATTGTGTAGGCAACTCTCTGCGGTAATTTCATCTTTTATAGATTAAAATTTAAGTTTGAAACACTTGACGAACGAAGAATTTTAGAGTCTAAATAACATTGTTCAACTGATTTCTAACTATTGGTATATATACATATATCTATATAAATTTTGTACTAAATCTTTGAAAGATTTTGCAGGGAGATAAAAGAGAGTTGGCTATTTTGGAATGTGTTTTTAAGTTAAAGTCGAAAAGTTAAACGCTTGTATCATGTTAACTTCACCTGTGAATGTTATTATTTGGAGTTCAAGAGTGATCAACAAAGAATACACTTTCCAATCTTATTTATCAAAATGAGATGTAATATATACATCTCAAGCCCAGAAAAAGTTTTAGCCGTCAGCAGTATTTTGTAGTAAAACATCATTTGCTAAAGACGCTGTGAAGTAGTGTGATTGACTTGCGATGGATAGAACGTGAAACTAAAATATTACGAGCCTATGTACGAATGAGAGAGATCGCGTTAATCTGCCTGACGCGTTGGCCATTAAAATTTGGCAGGTTTCCACGAAAACGCGGGTTTGAAAACAGGGACAGGTAACTCCACAGTTGGTGTATACATACATGTATATATAATGCAGTATCTATGCATTTGAACGAAATCTGAATTTGAGGCGAATTCCTCTCAAAAGTTGTTGAATATCTCAATACACTAATTGCATATACAAAGACTCAATTCGCAAAGTCTTTTTTTAATCAGGTTTAGTAGACAGGTTTACGTCAATCCCTGTTCCTCAGTTGATTTTCTTTCTTTTTCCCGCAAAAACAGAACTGTATTTTTATGAGATGAGTTGTTGAAAATATTAAAGATGCTAAAGTTTGTTTAACACCAGTCTGGATTCATATCTTCTCTGTTCTAATCATTTTTTTTCTCCAAAATGATACCATTTTAAATTTATTTATACATAAAATGATGTCATTTTAAAATAAAAATAGGATTATAACATGTTAAATAGGATAGAAATTATAATGTCAAAGCCTGATCCCAACTTAACACTTAATCAAACACATAAAGATGACAAATAGTACGATAGGTATTTCCTAGGAAACTTCTTTAAATAAGAGTGAGCTTTGACCCTTATTTAATGTGCTCCATCAATAAGCCGTCCTATTAATTAGAAAGTGAGAGGTGAGTGAAAAATGAGTGTACAAGAGGAATGGTGCCACAAGCTACTTTAGCATTAGTGTTCTAATGATAAGTTTGGTGAGCTTCTTATTTGGTATCTGTAAGGAATTTATATTTGGAAAAAATGCACCCAAAAAAAAAAAAAAAGGAAAGGAACTCGTGTGCTTAAACATAACAAGAGGCCGCAGATTCCACCAAGGAGCGGATGTCACTATCAATGACTGGGCAGGCTTTTAATTGTGTTCAGATGGAAAGAACTAGAAAACGTCGTGAACCACTTGTTCGGTTTAGTAGTTTGCGGGGCAAGCAAAGCTCGAGATCAGTCAAATGTCGGTGAAGCACTTCAAGGTCTGTCTGTCTGTCTGTCTGTTCCATATCCTGCCCGAACCAAAGGTTATGCATTTTCTGCGAAAATTCCCAGAACTTGGCATTTGTCTGTGTAGAATTAAAGAACTTGATGATCCAATAATGAGCTTCTGGAAGTGCTCTACCAGTTGAATGCTTTCATGCTTATGGAGTTTTGAATCTTCTTCTGCGAAATTAAATCAAAACGCTTGCTTACAAGAACCACCCCAGAACTTGAAGGGAAACTTCCTTGTAGTAGAATCATTTTCTGCAGCCTGTAAAGACTTTTAAAACACTGCAATAGTGGACTAGCAATATTGTTTGCAAGTTGCTGCTCATTGCCATACACGCGATCAAGTCAAAAGCATTATGATTTTTATAAGATGAATGCTTGAATTATATTAGCAATAGGGAACCTATGCCCCAGTGTCCCCATTAACGCTATTCTCTTTTTCCCTTTGGTTCTACAACACCGAAAGTTTGATTCAACATCGCACGATTATCTTTATTGAATGGTTTTAGATAAGCATTCTAATGTTAACTTCAGTTGTTATTAATAGTAGAAAACGGACGAGGATGATTGACTAAAAGAAATGAGGTAGGCTAAATGAAATGAAAAAAAAAATATTTATGTCTATCAAATGAATAACTATTCTGCTGGCCCTTGTGAAATAAATATTAGGTTATGAATAGAGTTAATAACCAGTTGAGAATGTGATATAACTGAGTAACCAGGGACATTCACAACAAAATATTTGTCTTCAAGTCAAAAGGCTAGAATAACATTCCAACTAAGCTAATTAATAAAACATGGCCTAGTTGAGTAACCGGGGGACATTCATAATAAAATGTTTGCCTTTCCATCAAAAGACTAGTTTAACGTTAAAGCAAAAAAAAAAAGAAGAAGTGGTGTTTTGATAAATAAATCCAACTGATCTTTAAAAATAGCAAAAATTTTCATAAAGGGATACTTAGTGATAGTTACAATTTTGGTTGATTACTAATTATCAATGTATATATACAAGTGCTTTAGGTGAATGAATATGATGTTAATGTCTTAATTAGTATGTATATTCAATCCAAAGTGCTTAACCATAAATTGCATAGGTTAATATGTTGGAACAACTTGAATGATTATTGTTTGAGGTTAAATTGGCTTCGTCAAGTTAAATGCCATTGTATCATTAAAGTATATTGTATTAATGTATATATTATTATTTGGTTTGTTTGAGTTTGAGTTTTATTTTGTTTTTCCTTAAGGACAAGTAAAATTTTAAGTGTGGGGATGTCGACAATTGTAGTTTACATTATGTTTTGGTAGGTATTTTTGTGTGTTTTTAGGTGTTGATTAGATGATTTGTGAATGTTTAGGTTAAGAATTATGTTAATGTGATTGTGTGTTTCTATTTTTGAGTCTTTTGTAGTTTAGAGCATGGCATTGAACTTTAATTTTATGCACTGGAGGTGTTTTGATGTGTTTTTTAGTGTATAAACTCAAATTAAGATAATTGAAGGAAGTTAGAGAAGGCTTGGATAAAAGGAACAAAGTCACGATCATGACAAGAGAGGATCACACTAGGTCATGATCATGACACCCTTGTCACAATCATGACAAAAGCCAAATTTCAAGGGTCACGATCATGACAGGGCGGCACATGCGAGAATCTCCTTCTTTTTTCATTTTTAAGGGTCTTTTTGAACTTTTTGGCTTGGGTAACACCTAGTTTTTACCTTAAATGGCCCCAGGATTATATAAGATCAATAAATGATCCTAATCAAGGAAGCCCCCATTTGCCACTTTTGGAAAGAACCAAGGACTAGGAGAGAAGAGGAGAGAAGAAGAAGGAGCTGCTATTGCTACTACCACTCCTAGTCCATTCCAAGTTAACTTTCTCAATTCATCTTGTTATTTCTTTCATTTGATGTATAAGATGGATATGAGGATGTTGAACTTGTGTTTAAGGATGTTTTAAACTCTTTTTAGGATGTGTTTGTTAATGGGCATTTTATATTGATTGTAGATACATAATTTATTAAACTCTTGTCCATTTAATATTTAAATTGCACTAATTAAGAGTTATTTGTTTTAATTCTAGGCACATATTAGATTTAGGACCTTTAAAAGACAAAAGCAAGAAAAGTTATCAAGGAAGCTAGGATAAAAAAATATTAACGTTTTGGCCAAGAGAATAAAACAAAGACAATGTCTTACTTGAAAATTGAGACCAAAAAAGACCTAGAGGGACAGACAAGAGATAGAATAGAGAGAAAGAAAACAGAAGCTAGCAGTAGAGAGAGCAAAAAACAAAAAATGTGGTTATACGTGGAGGACAGCTATGTGGATATTGAATGGAAAGAAAACAAAAAGAATAAGGTGGCGACGCAGAGGGGGGGGAGCAGACGTGAGTGTGCTCTAATAAGGTGGACCAAAAAAACCTTATTAAGAGATTCAATACGAAGAACAAAACAAGATAGCAATTGGAGGCACAACTAAGGAGGGAAGCAGCTGGCGGCAAAAGAGAGGAACATAGCAGCTGGCGATGAAGTGAGTGTGCTTATTTGATAAAGGTGGACCAAACCACAAACATTATTTGTCACATCAAGACATAGGATAGAGGAGGAGGCAGCTAGTGGCAACAGAGAGAGCAATGCTGCAGCCCCTACACAAACTTATACTCTCCACTCACACATGAAGCAACCTTCATTGACTCACGGACACACTCCACTCGTTCACAGCAACATAAGATGTAGCCTCCATTCACTGCCAAGCGTGCAACAGCCCCCACTCCAACAACACACACTCCACTCTATTCACGCAAGTGGAGAAAGAAGACAACCTTAGCCTAAACATTTTTCAATTCTAGCAGCCACAGTTTTTGTAACATCCCGTTACTTATGTTAAGGCTAAAATTGTAAATGTGAGAGATTACGAAGGAAATAGAAATGCATTTCCATATTCATGCATATTATGTCACGCACATGCATATGAACGGTAAAGTTGTGGCACATGAAAATGATTATACATGCATTCATGAATAATTCCGGGTATAATTTTATTTAGTTATGATTTTTAGATGTTTTGAGAATTTTGAATTTATTTATATTGAAAATTCTATTGGTTAGTAAGAATATTGTATTTGTGGATTTTGGTGAAATTAGGCATAAATTTTGGAAAATTTTTTATAGAAAAGAGGAAAAAGATATCAAATGAAGATTTGGAGATAGTTGGATTGTAAAGATGAGAGTTTAAGGGAGTTAGTTTCAAAAG
>JANIJH010000007.1:10304936-10315592 GCA_024520975.1 Erythroxylum areolatum | reverse complement strand
ATCGATGATGGTCACTCATTGAGTTCGTAAAACTCACCCAAAATTTGCAAATATTTTTCAGGATCAGAAGAATACCCCGTTAGGCCAACAAAAATATACATACAACATTCAAGTAAATGATAGAGATCAGGATCAGTTGGTGTTTGCATTTTATTTCTCTATTTTGTATTGAATTGTTTTCTTTTCCGTAAATTTTTGTGTAATTGGTATTCCAAAATGACTAAAGTGTTTTATATTTGTGAAAGGACCCAAATGGCTATTGAAATTTTAATGATTGTATTTATGCAATCGCATAAGTTTGAAATTGAGAATGGGCCCAAATTGAGTATCGATTTTCGCATATTGTGGATGTGTTTGAAAAATATATTATACCGATTTCTAAATGATAGAGTGCTTTAGCACGCCACCCATGCCGGGCATGGACTTGGATATCACCCATCGATGTTAGGTTTGGGTCTTGCGAGAGTGGGGTGTTACAGTTTTGCTGGGATTTACTTTTTTGTTATTCCTTAATTATTTTAATTTATGGATTAATCAATGCAAATATATATTATGAACATGATTTGATTTACATTGATGAATATACGTAAGTAAGTTTCTTTTTGTTGAGGTTAGGATTGATATTGGATTAGACAATTTTGTGGTATTAGTTTTTGCTTGATTGAATGCATATTTAGTCCTAATTTAGCTTCATCACCTAGATTAAGGCCTTAGATAATTGAATGTCATAACTAATGGGATTTAATTTGTCAAAAAATTAATCAAGCAACATATTTGAAACTAAAGTATAGACCAACCATAGGATCTTGTGTAAGGATAATTAGTATTAACGAACTTAATTTTAGGCTTCTTGTATTGAATGTCTTTTATTCCAAATTATCTATGAACTAAGTAGGTAACTCAGATTTAGAAGAGAAGGGAATTCTTATAAGCATTGGTTTTAACTTGTTTAATTGAAGTAAATCCTAAATCAATCCACCGTTACAAGTTTTAGTTTCCAATCCAATTGAAATTCGATACCTTAGCCAATTTCTGTCATTTGATTAAGCCTAGGCGTTTTTAATTCATGCTTTGCATCTTGCATATTTCCTTGATTCACGTACTTTATTTTCTTTTCAAATCAATCAATTATAGATCATCTGGGTAATTTGCATCGTTAAATTTAATTTTCTTACGTGTTGGAATCCCTTAGATACAATATCCGGTTCTTATCGTTTTATATTACTTGTCGACGAGGTACGCTTACCTCTAGTTGGTTTAGATAGAATTTAATTTATATTGTCTTGTTTAGATCGTAACAGTGTTCTTGATTTAATGTTAATTTGATTGCTTTTGATGTTAATGTATTGGCTATTGTGATTGTCTGTCGTATTTCCATGCTTCAATAATAAATTGAGAGAATGAATTGATAGCAATATAATTAGGTTGGGTAATGAGAGATAGCAATCTAATAAATCACACAGACAATTAAATAGGAAATTTATACGAAGAGATATCTCGTGTAAGGACCTGATTATCTATCAAAGTGCTTAAGATATAATTGGAATATGGGCTGATTTTATTAATTAAGAGATTGCAATTTTAGTAATTCAGTTTTTGATTAAAAGTCAATTATTAGAACTCGAGAGAGAATAATTCACCATTTGAAATTCTAGGATCAATACCGATTAACTTAAAAATAAGTTAGCATTTGATGATAGGATAAATCCACTTGTCTCATAATTGGATAATCTTCCTTGCGTGATTTTCGATTTGTCAATTGGTTGTGCTCAATTTTAATTTCCTTGTGTTAATTTAGAATTTCAATTTAAATTGATCCATATTCAATTGCTTAAATTTCAGTTTTAGTTTTTATTTCATTTTGATTACTATACTTATGACCCTTGCATTTGCAAAACAATGAGGGTTTTATAGAATTAAAACTTGTTCAACAACAAACTCGAGCATAACATACCTTCTCCAGCTTAATAGTGGCTGAATCAAATGTCAGTGCTTTTCCTAATAGCACTAACTAAAAAACTCAAGCCATCCAATGACCAATATTCTAAAGGTATTTTGTGGAAATTGATCCACATTGGAATAGTTTCAATTTTTTTAAAATCAAATTCTAGACCAAGAATCCATTTCTGTATAAACATTAGTTTGCCCCCCACATGTTGAGGGCCACCTTCCAACACTTTACTCATGTTATCGCCGTCAATAAACTTGAATAAAACTCTTTGATCCTCTGTTGATAGAATTCTCTCTAGCCTCTTATGAATCCACCTAGTTTGAGCCCATATTTACATGAAGGATAGGTTAGACATTTATTTAGGAACAAACAAACGAGTTTGTTCTTCCATATTTAGCTCCTTCTTGAAGGAGTTCAATTGGAGGATAAACAACACCATTAATCATGGCAAAAGAGTATTGTTTAGGCTTAGCAATGGAAGATTAAGCAAACATAACTTTACTCCAAGTTTTCTTACCCTTTTTCTGAAGATGTTGCATCTTGTTCGGAAAGCTCCCTTGCATTCGTAGTAGCTAACGATTCTTTAATAGAAGGGAAATGGTTCAACCTTGCTTCTAAGGGAGTAAGCCTCCCTCATAGGTAGCCATAAAGCTTTCTAAACTATAAAATATGTGAATAAAGCAGAAAAAACCCATAAATCTACTTCAAAGTTACTGTTCACACCTAGAATATTATTCGTTCGCAAGTTTTTCTTGGAATTTTCACTCAAGTTTATTAAATTTTTTGGTGCTTAATTCATTTCTAGTGTGTTTTTCAGTCTTAATTGCCTTCACATATTGCAAGGAGAGGAAGTTAGGCAAAATCAAGGCAAAAATTTGAAGAACTAAAGCTATTTTGGAAGGACATGCTTATCTTAGTAAAGGATTCACGTTCGCAATTTTTACTTGGAATTTTAACTCAAGTTTATTATATTTTTTTGGTGCTTAATTCATTTCTAGTATGTCTTTCAGTCTTAATTGCCTTCACATATTGAAAGGAGAGGAAGTTAGGCAAAATCAAGGCAAAAATTGAAGAACTAAGGCTATTTTGGAAGGACATGCTTATTTTAGTAAAGGATGCACCTGTGTATGACTTGGACATGACCATGTGAGAGATTGTGTAAGTCTATGTAATTATGTATGAGTTAAAATAAACTATTTCACCTATATTAAGGTTAGACAAGCTTATGTGGTGATGGACATAACCATGTCCATTGACTATGTAAGCTATTAGAATAGCGTTTATGCACGACTGTTGAAGATTTAAACTTATATTGAAGGGCATGGTCACTATATACGGCCATGTGAGTGATTATCTTTAATGAAGAAAACCTTATTTCGAAGTACAAAAGGCAACTAAGAAGGGAAATTAAAAGAGTTCAAGTTTTAAATATAGTTCTAAACCTATAGTAGAGAAGAAGGGATTGACTTAAAGATCTTAATAGAGAGCATATCTCCATCAAAGTTTTAGTATATTTTATTAGAGAAAGGGGGAATGGATTCTCTTATTCTTAGTTTTATTTTTAAATCTTTGGCTATGTTTTTTATTTTTATAAACTAATTTTTTTTAGTCCTTAGAGGGGATGAACCTTAAGATGAACTTTATGATTTGATTCTTTATTTAATGCAACTTAATTATTGATTCATTAGATTCAATTATGTGAAATGATTATTTCTTAAATTAATATTTCTAGGATTTTATTTCATATATGATTTCATGCAATTGAGATTGAAAAATCATTTGTATTAATAAATCTAGCATAATTGAAAGGAGTCGCATGCAAACCTAGAGATAGGTCGACATAAATCCTCTAGATTATGGCCAAAGATAATAGTAAAATTCACAAATATTAAAGCAATCATACAAATTTTAGTTAGAAAGAGATTTCACTCAATCAACCTAAGATTAGGTGTTGATAGTCTTAAGAAAGATATTAACATAAAATAGAAATTTTCATAGGTAAATGATCTCTAATTAAATTACATGGTAAAGGGCTAATAGCTTAAGAAATCTTAAGGGAATTTATTACCTACTTATTTGATTTGGTTAATCTTTGAGTGATTTGTGTTCTTGGTCTTTATTTATTTTGAACTTTAGTTTAGTTTTATTATTAAATTAAATCATCTTATTTTGGTAGTTAGATAATATAAAAGAGATAATTACTAGTACTCATTGTAACAGTCCAGACCACCCCCTTGCAGATATTATCCACTTTGAGCCAAGGCCTTTGTGCCAAGCACCCGTACGGTTTTGTTTTTCCAACGTATAAGCCTCTTTAAGGCACTACTTCCGTAGGATTTCCCAGGAGGTCATCCATCCTGTTACTGCTCTTGCCGTAGCATGTTTAACTTCAGAGTTCTGATAGGATCTGGTGCATTGGGGCATTAAAAATGCATCTATAAAGGGAAGGTATCCACATCCTTATAAGGCATCCTTTGTTCTCCTTCCCAACTGATGTGGGATAGAGCCCATAGCCTTAGTGCTACTAGGATATCCCCTCCCTCGTGGAGGCCCAGCATCCTCGCTAGCCCATCGGCTCGGGTACTAGCTTTGATACCAAATTATAGTACTCTACTCTCGCACGACACATACCCGACATCCTGAGTGATGTCCGAGTGTGTACCTCACAAGGGGGCATGCTAGAACAATGAAACACTCGAAAACTCAGTATAAATTTTTTTAATAGTACAAGCGTATGTAGAAATTAATAATCAATTTCAAGCCCATTCTTTTCTTTCATAACATCAAAATCACATTTATTATTATTACACTCAAGATCATTCTCATTTACAAACCTTTCCAATTGGAAAGTTATA
The DNA here is from genome assembly GCA_024520975.1 of Erythroxylum areolatum. Taxonomy (NCBI): domain Eukaryota; kingdom Viridiplantae; phylum Streptophyta; class Magnoliopsida; order Malpighiales; family Erythroxylaceae; genus Erythroxylum; species Erythroxylum areolatum. Next base: position 10,310,786 of record JANIJH010000007.1, on the reverse strand, counting down.
CACAAGAGAAATATATTCAAATACACATGATACAAAAATTGCAAAATACTCAATTTGATATAAAAATAAAAAAATACAAATGCGATGTCAACTGATCCCGACCTCTACCTCTTACTTGAATGCAGTGGCTATGCTCCCGTTTGCCTAACGGGGTAATTCTTCTGAACCTAAAAAAATATTGCAAATTTTAGGTGAGTTTTGCGAACTCATTAAGGGACCATCCTCGATGGCTCACTCAATCACATAATGTATACAGTTCACATATTCACATAATTCACATAATTTCATTAATAATCATATTGAGTCACATAAATTCACATTCACTTGAAACATATCTCACATTCAGAAATCAGACAAATTATTCACATCCTACACATCAAATACATATGTAATGCTTATGAGATTCAATTTCAATTTGTTACTTTGTTGTGACCGAGTGACTTTTTCACTGGCCTATATTCCTCAGTGGATACCAAGCTGCCCATATCCCTCGTGGATACCCCATATCTCTTAGTAGATACTGGGTACATTCACACTGAACCCGAGGCTCTTTTTCACATTCTGAGCTTTAAGCTCTTTTCGGTGGCTACGCTAGTCACAATTGCTTTTATGTTTCATGCATTCATGTAATGGAATGCATCATATACACATATTTTTAATCAGTTACATGATTTTAGATTCACAATCGCTTTCATATTCATCATCAAACCTTGGTCCGGCATTCAACAATTAAGTTAAGAATCACTTTTCTTATTCATATACACATTCACATTCAGAATACATTTATCATCGGACTGTGGTCCGTCATTCAACATAAATGTAGAGAAATACTTATTTCTTCTCATTCACATACAAGTAGCATTTCAATATCACATTTATGCATCAGGTCTTGGACTTTCATTGTCCAGCATCAACATAAGCAAATCACATTCATATCAATTATATTCACATTGCATAATAATCATATCTGTAGTTATTCAATGCAGAAATTGAAGTTCATAACAAATAATGAAATAAGACCATCTAGGTCGACTCACAGTACGCTCCAGATTAATATTAGCTTCTATGATCTGGAAACGTCTAAACACAGACGTTTATCCTGCACATCAAAATTATGTAATACACAGATTGCACACACACATTAATAACTTTTCACAGTCATAAGTATTCATGGATGCAGACGTGTGTATATAGAATATGTACAATGCATGTTCATGACAATCCCGGGCATATTATCAAATTTCACATTTTATCATATTCTCAAAACGGACAATATTTGCAAGCGAGTAGTCTGGGCTGTTACACTTATAGTCCCTGTAAGATTAACACTTGATATTTACCATTATTACACTATACCTTGATATGAGCACTTGTCTGTGAGATATATACGGTAGGGATCTTTGCTTTATCAATGTCTCTCTTATTTTTATTTCAAGAAAACTCTAAAATTTTGATCAACATAAGATCAATAAGGGCCTATATTGGTCCTATATTATTGAAGTTACATGTAACACTTATTTTCATAAACATCATCTTAAATATGGGTCACCAACATGGTACCATATTGGCCCCATATTAGTGTAATAGCTCTTCTATCACACATTTGAAGATTCACCTCTTGAAATTGGATTTAAAGTTCAGAAACATAAGTCTATGTGTAAGTCATGTTGTAGAATATGAATGCCTATTTGACTCAAATTCTTCACTTGAAAAATTTTCCTAAGAAGTAGAATGCACAAGGGTGGAACCTGGGAGGAATACAGGATAATGTTTTGGTCAAGTTCTAAGATTTTGAAGAGGCATAATGCAAAATAGGTTACAACTGTCAGAACATGGTCTCATATTTAGGTTATGTTGCTAAATATAGGATTGTATTCTACTTGTATTCATCTAAAATCACTCTAAAAATTCTTTAACTTAGCTTCAACTTGCTCAAATTTATTCTTTCTTCATTAAAGGGAAAATAAGGACTATAAATAAAATATAAGTCTCATAGAAATTATTTAAACAAAAGAAAAATGTTCTCCTAATCATATTAAAAACATAACCTAATTAGCACTATTCAAATTTTTCGACACTTGAGCATTCTCTTATCCTTATGCAAATCAATCTCATTACTCTTAACTTAACTAGGTAGTAATGCCATAAATAATTCAATTACATCAATCAAAATTTTCCATTATTCATTAAATTACAAACTTCATCAAATTGTTAGGCATTTAGCTACTTGCATCAAGTCATAAATCAATTTAATTTACTCCATAATCCTTCAAGCTTTAATTCAATATGAAAAGTCCAACTTAATGCATAAAGTGAATATAAATGAAAAATATACATCAACTTTCAAATATTTTCATAACTCTTATTAAAAGAAAAGCAAAACACCAACTTTAAATTAACATAAGAGTATTTAAAAGTTTGTTTGAAATGTTACCTAACTTTTTGATGCGATGAGTAAATATGTGCTATGAATACTCTTACTCACTCAATTAGGTCACATTTTCAAAGGACCACTAGCATCACTATTTAACTTTAATCTTTTTACTTGGTCTGAAACAATATAATAAATTTGTTTATTACTCACTTATTCAAAAAAATTCTTTGTGTTTTAGTAAGATAATAAAGATGCCTAAAAAATTTCACTTCTAACTCAATTGTATATAGAAATTATACAAAAATGTCATATTATAAATCAAGTATCTATTTTTAAAATTAACTTAATCATCAAATCTCATAAATATTAACCTAAATAAATAAAATCACAATAGCAATCAAGCTTATAATGAATTATCTTGATCAATATTCTAAAGAGATTAGTGAATGCGATTCTATAGGAGTAAAGTTAAATTAACATAAGAGTATTTAAAAGTTTGTTTGAAATGTTACCTAACTTTTTGATGCGATGAGTAAATATGTGCTATGAATACTCTTACTCACTCAATTAGGTCACATTTTCAAAGGACCACTAGCATCACTATTTAACTTTAATCTTTTTACTTGGTCTGAAACAATATAATAAATTTGTTTATTACTCACTTATTCAAAAAAATTCTTTGTGTTTTAGTAAGATAATAAAGATGCCTAAAAAATTTCACTTCTAACTCAATTGTATATAGAAATTATACAAAAATGTCATATTATAAATCAAGTATCTATTTTTAAAATTAACTTAATCATCAAATCTCATAAATATTAACCTAAATAAATAAAATCGCAATAGCAATCAAGCTTATAATGAATTATCTTGATCAATATTCTAAAGAGTTTAGTGAATGCGATTCTATAGGAGTTTAGTGAGCATATAACTCCTTCCTCCCTATGAAAGAAATAGGAAATATTTGTAATTGGTATTGTATATTTCAAAGTTCTTGTGTCATGTATTGGTTTCTCTATATTCAATTTAGTTTAGCTCCAAGTTCGACTAAGTTAGTTTGGTCTTTTGTTTTGGTCTCGACATGAGATTTGGTTTTGGGATTTTTTCTAGTTATGTACATAAACCTTTTATTTCTTATTTTATAATATTTCTGATTTACCAAAAAAAATCTAAAGAGTTCTCATAAAATTTTCTATTAAGTTAATTATAACAAAATTGAAAGCACAATAGTTAATTCCCTCCTCTATACTTAGCTTGTTCATTATCCTCAATGTACACAATATACAAAAATAATGAAAAATATATTTAAAAAAACAATGAAAGGGAGGAAAGGAGAATCAGTACTCTCCTAATAATAAAACAATCATCGGTCTTGTCATATTCTATCAATATCTATCCAAGTCCAGTGAAATCTTATCTTCACTCTAGTGCATAAGGATGCTCTTTAATTTAGACATTATGCCCCATATTACCTATAGAACTTCGTTAAGTCTTATCTCAAGTAGAATAATCATGATCCAATAGTATTGATAAAGATCTTAAAAGCTGCCAAACTAAAACAAAACATCTAAATATTAGTTTGCCTCCCAATAAGAACTTATTCCTAATTCTTTTAACTAGATTTCTCCTCAAGCTCTTCACTCATCCAAGATTCTCAATTAAAGGCTTGATTCCACTCTTTTTCATAATCGAATGCTGATTAGTTACCACACATTCTATTAGAAATGGGTTTGTCTATCCCTCCTTCTTCTCCTTGTATGATACAATTCTCCAATAGGTTAGTTTGATTATTTCCTACATAGTAAGAGAAATACTCGTATCAATTACGTCTATAGAGAAACTAGCAAAGCTACCTCCCCATCCTCTATACTTAGGGTTAACTTTCAGCCTTAGCATTAATTAGGAAAGGTTGTCCTAAGATTAAAGGAACCTTTACGTTATCATTCATAACAAGGAACCAATGTTTTTATGATACTTAAACTATTTGTTTTTAATTATTTAATTAGAAATAAGTTATTATTTAATTTACATGTACTTGTTAACGTGAAATGGATACTAATTACATGATGTTCCACGACAACAATATTAACATTATAGATAATATCGAATTATATTTACAACAAATTAAAACATTGGCACTTAACTGATACAATTTATTATATAAAAGATTAAAATAAATTAAGATAATTTATCTTTAAGTTTTACTAAATATGTAATTATCATCAGTAATAAAATATAACTATATTAATATTAACATCAGGTTTTTGTTTTTATTTAAAAATTAAACTAGAAATTAAAAAAAATTGAAAATTACAGCAAAAAAAATATATGTGAAACCCATCGGCTCCTCATTTAATTAAAATTTTTAAGTGACAAACAATGTTTGATAAAGCTTCTGAACAATCGAAGCATATCGTAATGAACCCAAGGTCAAAATAAGCCTATAGAAAATTTTCAAGATGCTAATTGCGAGTACTATATAGTACAATATCATTAAGCAAATTGATTATTGAACAATTGGATATTAATAACAAAGCACTAACTAATATTGCAGAAAATACTAGCTAGAATTGGATAAAGTAAAATTTTCTTAATTTTATTCTTCCTTATCATTCTGTCTCAAACAGAACTATTAACAGATTACTGCTTTAATTAACTCCCTCAATCTCTCCCTATATATGAAATCAAAGCTATCCTGTCTCATTTCTCAATCTCTCTCTCAACGAATCCACCACATCTAGAGGAAGAGAGAGACAGAGAGAGAGGAGGGGTGGCCGGAGCCGGAGGGAGATGGGAGGTCACAAAGAATGCACAGCATATGGTGATTACCGGAGACACAGTTATGCATCTCCTCCACCTCCTCCTCTGCATAAAAAGCCACGGTGCAAATCAGCGGAGAGCAAGAGAAAGAAGCGTGTGGCTCAATACAAACTGTACGCCGTTGAAGCGAAGGTGAAAGGTACAATAAAAAAGGGATTACGCTGGTTCAAGAAGACATGTTGTAGGATTGTGCATGGCTTCTGAAGATATCAACGATGTTTGTCGCAATTGATAATATAAGAAGAATGCTAGTTTGTGATTTATGATTATCAATTCTACATTTTTTTTTCTTTTGATTAAGTAAAGAAAGAATAAAAATAATTACGCAGGTCACGTTTTTTTTTTCTTATATAAACAAAATTTTTCAGTTCTAATTTATTATTCTAGAAAAAGAAAAGCAAATTAATAACATTCATGCATGCACGTACGAGAGACTACATCTCATTGCAGCAATGCAAGGGTTTAAACTATTGAGTTGTGCACAATAAGACACTACAAAGCAGTAATTAAGGAATTGCTACAACAATTATATTCATGTCACTACAACAAAAATAACATACGGTAACATGTAATAAGTGTTATTAAATATGAATGGTAACACTAATGAGTATGCTATGACAGCCCATGTTATTAAAGATATGATGCTTTAGTAACAG
>JANIJH010000007.1:10279379-10296883 GCA_024520975.1 Erythroxylum areolatum | reverse complement strand
AGTCTTAGCATATCTCTTCTTATTTGTTCTCGTAGCAACATATTCTTTATCATTAATTGCAAATAACTTGTTATCAATTGAATCATCTCCAAATTCACTAACCTACATAACAATGAAGTCATCATCTTGCTCTATATGAACTTAGAATAACCACTCATCATTCATGCTCACTTTCTGATGTGTATTATGATCAAATTCGTTGTGAATATGATATTTAGATTCTTCACCATCGATTTTAGGATGCTCATAACCATGTTCATAATAGATTTCAACATTATGATAATTCAAATCTTCTATTTGTTGGAGCATAGCTAATATGTCCTTATTATGGTGTAAGTTTAACTCCTTCAAGCTTCTTATCGACTCATTAAGAAATCTGTAAAAATATATATTACTTTATGTCTTTTGGTTTTAGAACTCCTTATAGGACTACCATGCTAAGTTCATCAACACACATATCTTTCTTCCTTTTAATCTTGCCTCTAACACATTTATTACTATGTCTTTCCAACACCCTTTTATAATGAAATTAAAAATTTACCAACATCTATAAATATTGGGCATTTTAACAATGACATGTAAAATAATACATAAGATGATGGTTATAAATGGAAATATGTACAAAAGATTAGACTAAATAAGATAAGCTAAGGGAAAGTGTGATTGAGTAACGTATATGTTATAGGGTTAATTACAAAAATACAGCTGAGTAAAGTATATCTAAATCACTAGAATAATATAAGGCTAATTACAAAAACACAGTAAGGAAGAAAAATAAAATATGATAAAGAGTGAAGAATTCAAATGAATATTTTCATCAAAGGTGATTCTTGCCTAATGTAAAATGATAATACTAAATTAGAGTTAGAAATGAATATTTATAAAATAAAACATATTCCAAGAGGAAAAGGGAATTAAAAACTAAGCAAACTTAATTTAGGATAGTTAGAAACACTAAAGAGAAGAATTAAAAATATACCTAATTCCTATATAAATGGTAAGGGATATAATCCGGTGCAAATGACTAGGCTATTAAAAGGGATTCATGCCTTAAATAAATATTGGTTTATGCTCAGAAGCGAAGTTAACAAAAGTTTCAATATAATTTTTATGTTAAAAAATGTTTATATTTGACAATAACTACCTTCTAACATGTATATACTTGACATATGTTTTTCATTGCTACAATGTGACATGTGACATATGCTTTTCAATGTTACAAAGTGACATGTTATCTTAAGGAAATCACGTGAATATCGACATATGATTGACATATTAATTCCTTATATTTGTAGTTTTGAAGAGGAATTGAGAATTAAATTCAACCCAAAGAAGAATTGAGAGTAAAATTCAAAAAAAGATTCAAAGTTCCAATTACTTAAAGGCAAGGGATAAACAACTTGTCTTCTATTGTGAAACACTTACTACAACTACTGGTTTAGTTGACGCAAACACAAACATAATGAAGAATGGTCAAAACTTAACCACGGTAGAATATTAGCCTCTCAATCCTAATTCTATAACATAGTAGAATATTAAAAACAATCTTCACAAAAACATTTTAAATTTCTGCAAAGTTTAAGTGCTAAGCCAAATAACCTAAGCACATGTAGATGGATAATTCATAAGCCAAATACATATGAAGCACTTATTGGTTTTCTTGTAATTAACTGAAAAATATAAAACAAAAGTGAAAAAAGAACTTGGATGAAAAAAAAAATAGAAAACGGGACAAAAGTATAAACAAAACATATCTCTTTCTATCAATGCTCTAACCTTCAAAATTACAATTTATATACTGTGACTTAGAAGTTTGGTGCGACAAATTGTGTAATGATAAAAGGATTTAAGAATGGTATGTGACAGAGAATGATATATAACACAAGGCCGAATCACAAATTATGTAATGTTAAGATGAATGAAGAATGGTATGTGACAGAGAAGACTAGTGTGACAACAAAGAAAAGTGTAACACAATTTGCGAAGAGTAGTAAAGAAAGAGTAAGATTGGTGCGACAAAGATGAAAATGTGTACGACAAGGAATGGTGTCCGGGTAAGTCAATCTAAATCCCAAATTAATAAAGGACTAATGTTTAGATTTATGTCTTATATGACTTACCACATCCGTAATTTTAACGTTAACAGAGATACTAAAGTCAGGCTAGATTTGAAAAAAAATAAAAATTTGGTTATTTAATTATCACTTTTTAAAGTTCAGACTATAATTACAAAATTAAGTAAATTTTGAGATTTTTTAGTAATTAACCCAAAATTAAATTAGATATGGAAATATGCAACTCTCACTCATACTTAGTCCAATTATATTCTATATTTTCTAACATAAATTCTATTCAATTCCATCTTTAATAATCTGCCAAGCATTAAATATCACAATTTAACTCACCCAAACTTGCTCATGAATTAATCAACTTTTTTTCTTCCAAAATCACTTTCAGATATCAACTCAGTCTCGACATAATATGATACATCTTAAATTAAAACTTATATAATCTAACTCAAAATGAGTAGAAAAGGTGATACTTAATTAGTAATTGAATTTATCTAAGGTTGAGTTTCAGGTGTCTTTTTCTCCCTTTTCAACTTTCTTAAACCTTCTCCTCTAATACTTATCTAATTTTGGCCTTATCCTTATTTTCAAGCAAAACTTATAAACTCCCACTTGAATCCACACTCAAAACCTCCTTTACCCTAAAAAACTCATATTTTCCTCTCTAAGGTCAAAAAACGAAAAAGAAATTAAAGAAAAGATAAGGAAATGAGTCTATGTATTTTTTTTTTCATAACACAAAATTGGTTTGAATCTGTCTTCATAAAAATTATTATTTCTCTTATCTTTTTTGAATTACTTCAAGAATATTAAATAATATTCATTTTGGCACAATACAAAACTAATTCCTTACCTAACTTAATCAAATTCTTAAAATTATAATAATGAACCTTATTTAAAAATCTTTATTTTATTATGAAGTATTTAAAAGATTTAATAATTGCGTTGTCTTTTAGGGTAACTATGAACCGTTTGTCCATCTTCAATTGAAGAAGAAAATTCAAAATAGAATTGTTGAAGAGAATCAATTTTTGGGGCGGCGCCGCTTCCACTTGCATTATAGAAAGTCGACGAGAATGTGAATCCAATGCCTAATCTAAGTGGCTAAAATATCTCCGACAGAATTTGTTAAAAGGTTAAGAGATTATCCAAAAAATTTAAATTTTAATTAAAAAATTATTTAACAAATATTAGTTCACAAATACTTATTAATTAATAAATTAATTTTTTAATAACAAAAATTATTGAAGTAAATCGAACTATAAAATTAAAAATGAATCGAAAAATTAAACGACCCAAAGGTTTTTCTATTAAATAAATTGAATTGGCTGAATTTTTTAACCGTTAGCAACAAAAGCCCATATTAAATAGTAAATTAACAATAAGGGACCTATCATGTTTAAATAGAAATTAGTTTAAGTGTAGATAGTTTAAAAGTGATTACTTATCATTAGGACATTGGAAGAAAAAAAAACGCTGAATATAAAAATTAGTCAAATAGGAAATTAAAGTGTGAAGGTTTTAAAATCTCAATCTCCTAAGTCCTAACCCGGAGTGGACTGGACGGTCGAGTTTGCTGTTGCTAGTCTCCCTCCTCTCTTCGCCGAAATTAAATTAGAGAGAGAGAGAGAGGAAAGCTGCAAAAAACCAAAGGAACGTGAAGATGCAGATCTTCGTGAAGACCCTCACCGGCAAGACCATAACTCTGGAGGTTGAGAGCAGCGACACTATCGACAACGTCAAAGCCAAGATTCAGGTCTTTTCTTTTAAAAGCTCTACAAGTGTTATGCTGTTTTCCGCGGCCTTTTCTTTCTACGGGCTTTTAGTTTGCACACATATATACTATTTCTGCATACAGTTACAATTTTTGTCTATAATATTGCAATTTCAGTTAGATTTGTTTAAAATCCGAGCACACCCTAGGATGAATCAAAAGATGAATTTTTCCCCCCTCAATGCTCAGGTTTTTCCTTCATTAAGAGAAGGAAAGTGGTTTCCTTGCCCTTGTTGCTTCTTCAAATTGAAAACATATATTCTTATCGAGGCTCACACTGGTCATAATGTTCTTTTGATTGTAAATTGATCATAAAGAAGGCTTAAGCTGTCTCCTTTACAAGGTTGGCACATAGTTGTCATGTTGCCTGAGATGTCACTTCTTGATTTTTGTTCAATCATGTAGATTGCGAAAAAATTGTGAAGAGTGACCCCACTATTGAGTATATGCGTAACCTAGACAAATAATTGTAGGGTCTACGATTGCACAATTAACAGTTATCTTCTCATGTATTACCCTAACAAATCTGGCGTCACATTATTGTAGAATTGCTTCTGAATCTGTCTAACCTCCATTGAGTTCATCCTAAGAACTACTATGTAACTCTTTCTTGTTTGATTGTAATGTGCGGCACAATTGTTGCTTTTATGGTTTTAGATGCTGTGTATTGCATCATTGCATATTGTGGTACCATAAAAAATGGTTGGAGTTACTCCTTGCAGGACAAAGAAGGAATCCCTCCTGATCAGCAAAGGTTGATTTTTGCTGGTAAACAATTGGAAGATGGGCGAACTCTTGCTGATTACAACATCCAGAAGGAGTCGACCCTTCACCTGGTTTTGAGGCTTAGGGGCGGAACCATGATTAAAGTGAAGACTCTCACTGGTAAGGAAATTGAAATTGACATTGAGCCAACTGATACTATTGATCGGATAAAGGAGCGGGTTGAAGAGAAAGAAGGAATTCCCCCTGTGCAGCAGAGGTATGGTTTTTAGAGTGCTCAATTCCCAGTTCCTCTAAAGGAACCCTATTTGGCATTATTCATCTTCATGAAAAGTTTATCGTCTGTTTGTTGTTTTGTTCATATTTATAACATTGAAAGTACTTGTTATAATATTTTTGTTGAACTGCGCTTCTGTTTTACAGGCTAATCTATGCTGGCAAGCAACTTGCAGATGATAAGACAGCCCGTGACTACAATATTGAGGGTGGCTCTGTGCTTCACCTTGTGCTTGCCCTGAGAGGTGGTGGTTTAGTATTGTTACAGCTGAGTGCTAGAAACTTGATCGGTTAAGGTCTTGGCTTGCAAGTATTTTTGTAAAATAAGGATGAAGACATACAGTGTAGATGTTCCTAACTTCCTTAAATTGTCTTTGGTCTGATCTCTACTTGTGTTGTGCCTGCCACTGGTTGGTTGACCTGGTAGACATTCAACTGCAAGAATGAATATGACAAATTGATATTCTACTTTTCAATAAAACATTCTTACAAGAAAGAGGTGACCTATCTGCAATTCTTCATATCAAAAGCCTAATAAATTGGGATATACAAATAACATAAATTAGTTAATAAACTTTATATTTTGTTAACCGATATTCAGGGTGTTTAATTCAACCACAACAAGTCGGTTACCTTCATCATGAGATGTGGTTTTCAGGCTTCAATACACATTGCTGACGAATTTGGTAATTGGAAGGAAACTTAGAGCGATCTGAAGGATTAATTAGTATGCACTCTTTCATGGTTCAATGCATTGTTGTATCGGTGATGCAAGTGTGATTAGTTGCCTTTTAGGATTCGGGTGTTCCCTACACAACGGAAAGCGACACTATGACTGTTGTTTCGCGGCAGTGTGCTGCACTTCGGGTGTTGCCATTTTAATCTTCTCGGTGCTTTTGATCAGCTCTTATGTGATACAAAATCTGAGATTTGGTTTTGCTTTGCAAACTTCTATATTTGCATTTGCTGCTCACGGTTTTTCTCCAACATTTTGTTTTTGTTGCTTGTCTGTTAATCTCCTCTCTATTTGTGTCTCCACGGCTTCTTCGATTTGGGTTATCCAACTCCAGTTCTTGTTAGTTCAGATTTTAGTTTTTATAGATCAATTCTAAAAATGGATGTAAACATTGATGCAGAAAGTGGTGGGCTAAACGGTGGCAACACCGTGATTCGCAGGGAAAGTCTTAAAACCCCAATCTTCGACTTTACTCGCCCACATCTTCATTCTCTCTGTCACTGTATTTCTGTGTCCACTGTCACAAGCGCTTGCCGATGCATATTTATCTCTTTAGCTTAGCTGTTTAAGTGGTTCCTCTTTCATTAGCTTTGGGTTTTATTTAATAGCATTTGCTTATCTCTCGAGTAACATCAATTTGGTTTTTGTGTTCTTTGTTTTCCCTTTCAGTACTCTCTTTGGCTTTTATTTCTGGATCAACGAGTGAGTTTGTTTGTTGTCTACTTTTTTTAGTAACAGGCTTTGGTATAACAACACGAACAAAAATGAACTTTGTTTCAGAGAGATTTTAGGTTTGAGTTGTTGAAGAAAAGTAGAAAGAAAGAGCTATTAGACTGTAGAATTTTGATCTTTTTGTTGGTATCAGAAGTGTTTCTCACCAGAGCTCTGCTCTTACTTGTACCACTGCTCCTTCAGCTTTCTAGTGCTTCCGAGTTGATTTGTTTTGTCAAAAATTATTAATTTATCTTTTGTGTGGTTGTCAGGTGTTTTGGGTTGTGGATTGTCGTAAATCTTTAGTATTGTGTCAACACTGCTTTGTTCCAGCTTGATTTATTTCTCCTTTCCATTATTTGTGTTTATTAATTCTTCTTATAATCAGACCTTTAATTCGGGATTGTCATAAAATTCACTGGCTTATTATGTGGCTTCGCTTTAATTGGGCTTGGAGTTGTTGAATAGATTGGGTATTGTTGGTGTTTTAGGTCCCTTGCATTTGCTTTCTTCATAATTTTTTCAATGGTTTACTATATTTGTTGGTTCGTGTTTATAATTTTCAATATTTTGGTTGTTTTGTTTTAACTATTCAAGACTAGATTTTAGCATTCTGCATAATCCTAAGTGCTAGTAATGGGTAAGATTTTGAGCTAAAGAATTTTTTATTTGCTTGTGGTCATGTGTACTTATAATGTTCAAACCTTTATTAATAATCCTTGGTCACTCTCTCAAGGTATTTTGGAGTCATTCATGAACTTGTCTTCTTTAGCTTGTGTTAGGCTTTTAGATAGGAGTGGTGGCTTTGAATATCAATAATAGAACAACGACTAGTCCTTCGTTGAGTTTTGGGTCTTAAAGAAAAGAAGATGTTGACAAATTATGAATTGGTTCTTGGAACATCAGGAACCTTACAGGGAATTCTTTAGAATTAGTGGAGAGTTTAGACAAATATAAGATTCATATAACGTGCATCCAAGAAAAAAAGTGAACAGGGGTTAAAGCAAAAGAAATTAATGGATTCAAACTTTGGTACTCAAGATTGTTGAGATGACATAATGTGGTAGATATCTTGATTACTAAGGAAATTATGAGTCATGTTATGGGGGTAAAATTATAGGATTATGTCTGTAAAGATTATGGTAAAAAGTGTTGTTATCAATGTAGTATATGCATATGCGTTATATGCATATGCGCCTCAAGTAAGCTTAGACAAATAACTTAAACGTCAATTCTAGGAAGAGTTAGATAAGGTGATTTAGTAGTTCCCCCTATATAGAAAGTTATTCTAGGAAGAGACTTTAATAGTCATATAAGGGAAATCTTGGATAGATATCCATGGACTTATAGGGATCTCGAGTACAGGAATAGGAATGATAGTGGAGAATGCTTTGTTGGATCTTGTGGTAGCAATTGAGTTGATACTAACCAATTTTTTGCAAGAAAAATGAGGAACATTTGGTGACTTTTAAGAGTAGAATAATGAAAACTCAATTTGACTACTTCCATGTAAGGCGGAGTGATTGAGCTTGGTGTAAGGATTGTAAGGTGATACTAAACGTTTGCTTGTCAACTTAGCATAGACTGTTAGTTTTGGATCTTGTAATTAAGGGATGGAGGAGGACTAGAAGTCCTAAGAGGTGTACTAAAGTTGAATGGTGGAATCTAAAAGGAGAAATGGTGAAGTAATTTAAGGATAGAGTAATAGTTAGAGATGCTAACCAAATGTGATAGAAAGCAGCAAATCATTTAAAGAATACAGCTAAAGAGATCTTGGGATTTCTAAAGAGCTTAAGGGTAGTAAGGTGGAGTTCTACTAGTGAAATCAAAATGTACAAGAAAAGGTTAAAATTAAGAAGGGCACATATAAAGCTTTATTAGATAGTACCACAAAGGTAGAGAGTGACTAATAAAGTAACGTACAAACTGGCTAAAAAAAGGCAAATAAGACAATCTTAGTAGCTAAAAGCAGAGCCTACAAGGAATTGTACCAAATATTAGAAACTAAAGATGGAGAAAATGACATTTTTAAGTTGGTGAGAGCTAGGGAAAGATAAATGAGAGACTTAGATCAAGTTTTTTGTATAAGAGATGAAGTAAAATGAGTGCTCATAGCTGAAAATAACTTCTAGAGAAGATGACAGAGGTACTTCTATAGAATTTTTAATGAAGGCATAGAGGACATCTCTTTAGGTGATTATAGCACATCCAAGATGTTTTGTAACTTGACTTGTTACAGGCAGATTACAAGGGAAGAAATTAAAAGAATTTTGAGGGAGATAAAAAGCGGAAGGGTAGCAGAACCTAATGAGTTACCCATATAGGTGTGGAAGAGCCTAGCAAAGAGGGTATTACCTAGCTAGCCAAGCTTTTTAATGTGATCCTTAAGTCTACTAAAATGTCGGATGAGTAGAGACTTAGTATGTTAATTCCTCTATACAAGAACAATGGACATCCAAAATTGTAATAACTATAAAGATATCAAACTACTTAATTACACTTAAAGTTGTGGAAGAAGGTAATTGAGAAGAAAGTGAGAAAGGATACTCATATCTCAGAGAACCAGTTTGGCTTCATGTCAAAAAGATCTATAATAGAGGATTTACATCTCTTAAGAAGATTAATGGAATATTACAAGGAAAGATAGAGTAATCTACACTTGGTTTTACTGATTTGCATAAGACTTATGAGAGGGTACCTAGAGAAATCATGTGGAGGTGTTCAAAGATTATGGGAATTCCTTTGACCTATATACGAGTTATTAGGGATATATATGAAAGGGTAAAGACTAGAGTAAGAACAATAACAGCATATACAAAAATTTCCTCTATCGATATTGGGCTACACCAAGGCACTTCTTTGAGCCCCTTTTTTGTTTGCAATATCGATGAATGAGCTAACCAAGAATATTCAACGATATGTGCCTTGGTGTATGTTGTTTATTGCTGATATTATCTTAGTGGATGAAACAAACAAAGGTGTTAATATCAAACTAGAACTTTAAAGGGATACGTTAGACTTGAAGGGTTTTAAATTGAGCAGAACTAAAACTAAATACTTAGATTGTAGCTTTTCAGGTCAAAGGATAGTTTCTGATGTGGAGGTAAAGATTAGTTTAGAAGTTATTCCACGAAATTAGTGTTCTAAATACCTAGGGTCTATTATCCATAGTAATGGAGAGATCGATGAAAATATAATCCACTATATCATATTAGGGTGACTTAAATGGAGAAGTACATTAGGATTTTATATGACAAGAAGATACTACTCAAGCTCAAAGGCAAATTTTATCATGTAATGATTAGGTTGATCATGCTTTATAGGGTAGAATGTTGGCTCATTAAACAAGTGTATAGTCATAAGCTAACGGTGGCGGAGATGAGGATGCTTCGTTGGATGTGTAATCTTATTGAAGAGATAAGGTTAAAAATGTATAGGTAAAAGACAAATTAAAGGTGGCTAGTATTATTGATAAATTAAGATAGACGAGGCTTAGGCAGTTCAAATATATTAAAAGGAGACATCGTAATGCTCTAGTGAGAAGATGTGAAAAATAATACTTATAGACTGCAAGAGGAAAAAAGAAAAGCCAAAAAAGAACTAGGGAAAGTGATCAAGAATGATATGACTTTGTTGGAACTTACTAAAAACATGACCCATAATAAAAAAGTTTAGCGTATTAAGATACAAATAAAGGATCTCATTTAGAGAGGTCTTTCTCATTCTCTTAAGGTTTTTTAAACATTTTTCTTAGAGTCTTTTATTTTATAGTTAACTAGGTTTTTTATTATTACGTAGTACTTCCCTCCTTGTTTTTTAGTCTAATTTCTTTCTTGTAATGACTGATTTAATTTATTTTTGAATTTATCTTTTCTCTGGATGGTGTATTTAGTTACTTATTTTATTGTTAATCATTACCATATTATGTATTATGTATTGCATTACATATTTTTATATTTTTATTTATACATATTCATTTATATTTTGTATTATCATTATTTTCTATTACATGAGGATCTATCAGAAACAACCTCTTTTCTTCGTCGGAATGAGAGCTTGTTTTAATTAGATACAACCTAAGAAAAAATTAAGGTTAACATAGCTGTCAAATCATCGATTATGCCTTTACATGCATAGTTGCCAAATATCCATGGGGAAGCACATTACAGTACTTATATGCTTCTAGTCGAAATCTTATTAAAAATGGGCGCGTATGAATTGATTCGAATTATTGCTAATATACGGTTAATAGTTTCAAAGAGAGGTATGAGAACAATATAATGATTGATTGTGCTGATTCATGTGAAAGTTGAGATTGAATTACGAAGTGGATTTGAAATCCATTGGTTAATTATATCACTTTTGTACTATTTGATTTTATTTTCCTTCAATACTTTAGTTTTATTTTATTTTATTAATTAACTTCAACCAGTCAAAGAGAGGTATGAGAACAATATAATGATTGATTGTGCTGATTCATGTGAAAGTTGAGATTGAACTGCGAAGTAGATTTGAAATCCATTGGTTAATTATATCACTTTTGTACTATTTGATTTTATTTTCCTTCAATACTTTAGTTTTATTTTATTTTATCTAAATGATCTTTAACTGAATTGCATGATAAAGGAATAATAACTTAAGAAATCTAAAGGGAATTCACTACCTAGGAAGTGTTTATTTGATTTGGTCAATTCTCTTATGATCTACATTATTCTTTATGTTGAACTTTTAATTTAGTTTTATTATTTTAATTAACTCATCACCTTCAATGTTGGCTCATTAAACAAGTGTAAGTCATAAGTTAATGGTGGCGGAGATGAGGATGCTCCGTTGGATGTGTAATCTTATTGAAGAGATAAGGTTAAAAACGTATAGGTAAAAGACAAATTAAAGGTGGCTAGTATTATTGATAAATTAAGATCGACGAGGCTTAGGCAGTTCAAATATATTAAAAGGAGATATTCTAATGCTCTAGTGAGAAGATGTGAAAAATAATACTGATAGACTGCAAGAGGAAAAAAGAAAAGCCGAAAAAGAACTAGAGGAAGTGATCAAGAATGATATGACTTTGTTGGAATTTACTAGAAACATGACCCATAATAAAAAAAATTTAGCACATTAAGATACAAATAAAGGATCTCATTTAGAGAGGTCTTTCTTATTCTCTTAAGGTTTTTTTTACATATTTTTCTTTGAGTCTTTCATTTTATAGTTAACTAGGTTTTTTGTTATTATGTAGTACTTCCCTCCTTGTTTTTTAGTCTAATTTCTTTCTTGTAATGACTGATTTAATTTATTTTTGTATTTATCTTTCCTCTGGTTGGTGTATTTATTTACTTATTTTATTGTTAATCATTACCATATTATGTATTATGTATTGCATTACATATTTTTATATTTTTATTTATACGTATTTATTTATATTTTGTACTATCATTATTTTCCATTACAAGAGGATCTTTTAGAAACAATCTCTTTTCCTAGTAGGAGTGAGAGCTGGTTTTAATTAGATACAACTTAAGAAAAAATTAAGGTTAGCATAGCTTATTACTAATATACGGTTAATAGTTTCATAAAGAGGTATGAGAACAATATAATGATTGATTGTGCTGATTTTTGTGAAAGTTGAGATTGAACTGCGAAGTGGATTTGAAATCCATTAGTTAATTATATCACTTTTATACTATTTGATTTTATTTTCCTTCAATACTTTAGTTTTATTTTATTTTATTAATTAACTTCAACCAGCATTCTCCCTAAGAACTGTTTATCCAGCATTATCTTTAATTGAATTGCATCATAAAGGAATAATAACTTAAGAAATCTAAAGGGAATTCACTACCTAGGAACTGTTTATTTGATTTAGTCAATTCTCTTATGATCTACAATATTCTTTATGTTGAACTTTTAATTTAGTTTTATTATTTTAATTAACTCATCACTTTACTTGTCAATTAGATAATAGAAAAAGAGGTAATTACTAATACTCATAATCTCTAACTGATCTACACTCAGTATTTATAATCACTATATTATAGTTCTATAGGTGCACTTACCTCCTTGGTTGGTAACGGGAGATTTCAACTATTTTCTAAGCCAATCAAAAATTGAAGGGAATGTTTGTGTCAGAAACCTAATGAATAAGCTAGCTAAATATGCTTTAGACATTAAGTTGACAAATCTAAAGTTTGAAGGCAACCTATTGACTTAGAGCAACAAATAAAAAAATTTATTGGTTTCAAAGAAATAAGCTAGAGAGGGTTATGGTGAACTTAAGTTGACTCTCCTTTTTACCTAATTGTAGGGAAATCTTTGGCAATCCATACTTTTCAAACCACTCGTTTGTTTATATCTAGAATTTGGATTTAGATTTAACACTTCACTTTTCTTTTAGATTTAGTAAATACTTTTGTTTTATATGAAGGGTTATAATTAAAAAGATTAAAAGAATCAAACAGAAACTCAAGCTACTAAACTTGTCCAGATACAGAAGGATTAATGCCTCAGTAAAGGACTCTTTTGTCAAACTCCAAAGAATACAACATTTGTTATATAATGATCCTTCTAATTTAGTTCTCCAAAACGAGGAGAAGGAAGCTTTAATTACTCACACAAAGAAAGTGGAACTTTAATTCTCCTTTTTAAAGCAAAGGCTTAGAATTCAATGACTAACGGTTGGTGATAGAAACATAGTTTTTTTTTTTCACTAACTGTTTAAGCAAGCAAGAACCAAAATATGATCACTTCGCTACAATTGGAAGATGGTTAAGTAGTCACCCCTTAAGAGGATCTCTCAAAAGTAGCCTTTAATTACTTTAATTAATCTCTTTGATCTAATGATGATTCAACTTCTTCCACATCTCTTCTTAATTCTTTCATTCTTAACAAATTATCAGAGCATAGTGGAACATCTCAAGTCTTTCCCTTACTAGAGATGATGTTGAAAAGGTTATGTTCAATATTAAGCCTAACAAATTTCCAGGTCCTAATGGACTCAATGGGCTATTCTTTCAAAAATCATAACATTTGATCAAAGATGTTTTTACAGATGTTGTCCTAATGAGAAAGCTAGAAAACCTCTAATAAATGAAGCTCATGTTGCTTATAATAAGGTAGGGATATTAGTGATAATATACTTCATGCATAAAAGCTTTTTAAGAACTCTAAAAGTAAGAAATCTCCTATGTTTTGTGCAATTAAGGTTAACTTTAAAAAAGCCTTTGAATTTCTAAATCCAAGAAATAAATGCAATTTAGCCCTTTGGATTTCCAATTAGATTCTTAGGATGGGTTTAACAATGCCTCACATGCCCAACCTACAGTATATTAATGGATGGGCTGCTAACCCCTAATATTAAAGGCTAAAAGGTATCAGGCAGGATGATCCCCTTTTCCCCTATCTTTTTGCTCTAGGTATGGAGATCCTTTATAGACTCACCAAACACTGCATAAGCCTTTAGCATGCATTTAAATATCATAAAAAAGTAAGAGGATAGGAATTCATAGTCTTGCATTATACTTCTCTTCTTGAGGATAGTATGTAATATATATGTAATATAGGCTGCTTTATTCTAGTTAGCAGCTGAGTGGATTCGGATTTTATTATTATTAAATTTGAAGTAGACCATTTTGTCGTCAAATTGAAACCAATAGCGGAATCAGGCAACCAACTAGAAGCTTGGTTAAGGGAGACTGAGAAGATTTGGTGTGCATGGTTTGAATAAATGAGCAGAAATTGCAGGCAGATTGAACGAAAGATTCTTCATCTCCTTCACGGCGACAAAACACGAACCCAACTCCGTCAAATCCACGCCCATTTCCTCCGACATGGTCTTCACCAAGTCAATTCCATCCTTTCCCATTTTGTGTCCGTTTGTGGCTCTTTTAACCAAATGCCCTATGCAGCTCGTGTTTTCAGCCAAACGGAAAACCCCAATATTTACCTTTTCAATGCTATGATTAAAGGCTACTCTCTTTGTGCACCCTTTGAAGAGTCTTTCCATTTGTTTATCTCCATGAAGAATCGAGGCATTTGGGTTGATGAGTACACGTTGCCGCCTTTGCTCAAGGCGAGTTCCAGTCTCTTTGATTTGACACTCGGCCAGTGTGTTCAAAAGGAAGTTATTGTTGGTGGGTTTGAGTGTTTTAGCTCCGTTCAGATTGGGATGGTTGAGTTATATGCTGCGTGCGGTATGATGGAGGATGCGAAGGAAGTGTTTGACGAAATGCGTCACCGGGATGTTGTAGTTTGGAATTTGATGATTCATGGGTTCTGTAAGAGAGGGGATGTTGATTTGGGACTGCATTTTTTCAAACAGATGGATGAACCAAGTATTGTTTCGTGGAATATAGTGATTTCTTGCTTGGCGAAAACAGGTAGGGATGCTGAAGCTTTGGAATTTTTTCTTCAAATGAGGGAACAGGGTTTTGAGCCAGATAATGCTACTGTGGTTTCTGTTTTGCCTGTTTGTGCTCGTTCGGGAGCTGTTAATGTTGGGCGGTGGATTCACTCTCATGCTGAGTCAAGCAAGCTGCTCCAAAATGCTATATCTGCGGGCAATGGGCTGGTGGATTTTTACTGCAAATGTGGCAATCTGGAAAATGCTAGAAAGTTATTTGATGAGATGCCAAGGAAGAACGTGGTTACATGGAATGCAATGATATCGGGTCTCGCTTTTAATGGGAAAGCTGAACTTGGGGTTCAACTGTTCGAGGAGATGCTTAACAATGGCGTTAGACCTAGTGATGCAACATTTGTTGGAGTCTTATCGTGTTGTGCTCATGCAGGGTTGGTGGAAAAAGGATGGAGCATATTTAATTCAATGAAACTGGAATATCAAATTGAGCCAAAACCTGAGCACTATGGATGCATGGTTGATCTTCTCGGCCGCCTGGGATGTGTGACAAGGGCTTATGACTTGATAAGGAAAATGCCTGAGAGACCAAATGCTGCATTATGGGGTTCATTGCTAAGTGCAAGCCGTACTCATGGTGATGAAGAGCTCGCACAACTTGCTGTGAGAGAGCTCATTGATCTTGAACCTTGGAATTCTGGTAATTACGTGTTGTTATCAAATATTCATGCAGAGAAAGGGAGATGGGACCAAGTTGAGAACATAAGAGTGATGATGAAGGAGAGGGGCGTCAAGAAAGAATCAGTGCACAGTTTAATAGGATAAAAGTTAAATACACTGTCGTGTACTCGTAGTCTAATGAATACCCCATTACCCATTTATTAGTTATTTATCACCATTATATATTCTAGCAACAATCGTCATCAAAGCCAGCTGCAACCTCCATTTGCTCTTCTTTCTTGAGAGAAGTAGCAGCAGGAACAACAAGAGAAGGAGCAACAGGGGCAGTAAAACTACTTCCGATGTCTTGCCTGACGTGGACTTTCTCCTCCTTTGGCGCAAACAAAGTCCTCCTTAGCTACTGGCTCCTGTTTTGGGGTCACCACTTCGTTCTTTGTTGGTGGTGAAGCTACTCTGGTGGCATAGCTTCTTCCGCTACAGCAGCTGCTCTTCCTCTCCATCTTCAATTTGTTGTTTCTGTGTGTCTTTACTGAATTTAGGACTCCAAGTGCTAAGATAGTGCTCTGTTTGTTGTCGAAAAATTCGAAGCAGCCCAAAGCTTTATATAGATAACAGTAAGACATGTTGAACAACTTCTAAAGAAGAATCTCGTTCTCTGTTGGCATTGATTGGCCATCTGCCATCTATAACGAGGAGTCATCAACTACGAGGCCGCCTAATGTGTCTCGAAATGCGTGAAGGATATGTTTAGAGAATGTCAAAATCCTTTCCATATGGGTTAGAAATCACACAGTTTTCTTTGAATGTGTTTACTCTTCCAAGATTATAAGAGAGACTTCTGCTTTTCATGTCATTTCCTCAAAGTGCGCTTTAACTACTCTCAATTGAACTAATCATTCTATCTTTACCTTGGGTTACCGACTATGTGGCCAGTGATCACTATATATAAGCAATTCGGGATGAGATGAGATGAGATGGACATTATCAAAGAAGATATATAAGCAACTCAGGATAATATAATGCATTGGAGTGCACTTAAACAGTTATGCATTCTTTATGATAGGAGTTGCGTCTAGATTTATTTGGATGTTTATTTGAAGAAATGTTCACCGAAAGTATATCTATTTATTTCTAATATGTATCTATTTAATCAAATTATTTTATAATTGAGTATCAATTTTATAATAATTTTTAATGTAAAGGAAGTGGCGTGAAATATTGGTATTTTTGCTAAAAAAAATAACAATTATATATATGTTGATTGTGTTATGAAAATGTAAGGATTTTTTCTTCATAAATACATTCTTTCTCTCTTGGAAAATTTAATGGAGTGTTGGATGTGGTGGGGGCCTTATTGTGACGACAACTTTCAATGTTGCCTGTTTGGTGTTAATTGGATTTTGGATGTTATGGTGCATATGCTTTTTTTTTTAAAATTGTTTGGACAAATTCTTATGTTGTTTACCATTTCTTTTATTTTGTTATCAAATGTTTGGCATGACTACTTTAGCTTTCAATTTCAACATATGTCTTTATGACTTAATATGTCATCTCCTTGATACGTTGATTCTTTTTCTTTAGCAAGTTCAATTATTATGGGATGGAATCATAATTAAGCAAGACCATGAATTAATTATTATCTATCAACCTTGTTTAGAATCTATCTTTTGTGGATTCTATAATTTGGATCCATGAGAAACACAGGTGGCTAAAGGGGACAAAAGACGCAAGTTGTTTTAAACTTTTGTTCTTGAACTGATGGACGAACCTGCAGATGTTCTCATTTTGGGTATATGTTAAAAAACATAGCTATCTATGGTTGAACCGGAGGAAAATCTCAGTTGGCTCTTTCGGCAATAATAGAATAGACCATCTCCATCTCTGACTGGGTCCTCGCTATGCAAAAGGGTCGTCGTGCTTTCTCTTTCATTTATAAATGCATCTCCTTCACTGGAGATCGCAGCTTTGGGGATAATAAACACGAGACTCACGAGGCAGTTGGCGTTCAGAGGACCTTCTTTCCCCTTAAAACCTACTCTCTCTGTCTCATAATAAAAGTCGTTTTAGAAACATTTTAATTATTCAAAATAAGTGTCATTGTTGGCTTTGTATGTATGTTTATAACTTTTCTTCTAAAATTAACCTTTCATTTCTCTCTCATCTTAATTATACAATCACAAT
>JANIJH010000007.1:10194762-10208939 GCA_024520975.1 Erythroxylum areolatum | reverse complement strand
ATCACTATGGATCATAATGAAAATTTTTGTGGTCTTATAACACTATGCTGAGAAAGAATTTTGATAATGTTTATCAATTTGACAAATTTTACATTGAAATGAAAATGGATATTTATTTATTAAAAAATTTAGAAATAAATGTCTTATATAATGCAAAACTTGGATGTTCAAATCCAAAATGTCATAAAACAATTTTAGTCTCACTAAGTATTGAAATAGAATTGAGATAATTTTTTTGGGATTGCTTATTTGAGTCATATCCATCGTTGAAGATATTGAGACCTTCAACTTGTATAACATTGCTAATCATCTTCCCTATGTTTAAATCCTGAAATTGACCGTTAGATGAAGAAAAATTAGTTCAAAAATTTGATCAATAGTTATTTTAGTAGTTGATAACAAGTTACAATATAATATAGGAATATGAAGAACATTATAGAGTGTAAGATCAGGGGAAATAATAATTGATCCTTTCCTAACCACAATTGAGAAGGAGCCATCTAGTATATTGAATTTTTAATTTCTTAAACAAGGATTGTTGGAAGAAAATAATTTTTCGACCCTGTGATATGATCTATTGCCCCTAGAATCAATTATCCAAAAAACAAGAAGGATTTTAACTAGAGAAATTTTGAGATGGAAGAAATTTATAGATTTGCTCTTTTTTTTCCTTTGTGAATAGCTACGTGCCAGAAGATGCTTCAAGCCTAAATTCATTAGTGTTGGTTTAAGAGGTATGGCTATATCCAAATTATTATTTTTTCTAATTTTGGGTTTTTTATAGATTTTTTCAATTTGCTTTCCTATATATGTGAATCACATTTATATTGATTAAACTAACGCTTTTTGTTAAATTTCCTTCATCCCTTAGCCTTTTTCAAAATAGATACAAGTGTAAAACCTTCAACCTTTAATCTGAATTTTTCCAATCATAATTTTTCGCCTCATATCCTCTCTCCTTACTTCGAGAAGACCTTTTTGATTGAGGGCAATGGCTTTCTTCCCAAAACTTAACCTCTAACTTCATCCAATTCTTGATTTGATCCTATAAGAAAAATATAAACCCTATTATTTTCTTCTTTTTTTGTCAAACATTATAATTCAAACAATATCCAATCATCTTCATAACATAGGTTTAATTCCTACCACATGATTACAAGTTTGTTATAAATAAAGCAATATTGCGGTCTCCTTGCTTAGCTTTCCACAAGTTCATTTTTAGTTTGAAAATTTTAGAAGAATTCTTAATATCCAAATACATTCGTCTAACTACACGTCATAAATCTTTTGTTATTTGGCATAAGCATATGTGGTTTTCTAATTACATGGTCCATTGCATTAATTAACCAAGCTATTATTAGAGAATTTTTAGACCTCTATATTGTCATATTTGGATCATCTAAAGTCACTCTTATTATCGCTTCAATTAAATGGCCAAATTTTCTTGTCATTTTTTTCATTTTATGAATGACCAATTTTATTATTTGCACCTATTCCAAGTAATTTTGGCTCTTCAACTTATCGTTCACTAATTGAAATTGCATATTCAAGTCAAGAAGGTCATCGTTGCATTGTGCATTTCTCGTTGTAACACTGAGATTAATTACAGTCAAACTGTTGACATCATTGTCAAATGATGAGGAGTTTCTCCCCTCAATGGTTATCACCAGACGATAGTCTATTTAAGATTGATTTGAATAAAATAATTGTAAAAGAGTTATAGCCCTAATACCATGAAGAAAATTGGAGGAAAAAGTAATGCTTTCTTGATCTTTTGTGAAAAGTATAGAGAATACGTAAGAAAGTACAACCTAATCACCTTAATAAATTAAGGAGAATCCATTTATTTTCTAAGCAATAAAATTCCATTAATTTAGTCTCTAATTTCTAGCCTTAATCTAACTAATTATCTACAACATATCAACTAATTATCTCTAGAATATCAACAACTATAAACTTCCAAAATCTAACCAATTGGACATTTGCCTTATGATATTTTGGACCATCATGTTATTAAGAGAATTTTATTTTGTAACATAATGTAGCAATTGTTTAGAATTTTTTAGTTTAAAGTTTGATTTAACTAGCTTTACTTTAATTACTTTATATTTTATCTTGACTTTGTAGGAGTAATCATTGTATGTGATGGGTTCATCCCTGTCAGTCCATATATATTGATAAAATTAAACAAATTTTACTATTATATTTTAATTGTATGAAATGATTTTGATAGTAATAAATATGGTTTTTTGATATAAATAATTGAATTGAAACTCATACAAGGTTGTAATTTTTCAATATTGTCAAAAAGTGGATTAAATGTGAAAATTTGGACAAAGTAAAAAATTTTCATGAAACTAATACCACTAATTTAAAACAATGACACAATTCTAATCATCTTGATATTGAGTTATGAAATTTAGAGGAAGATTACAAATCCTAGGAGAAATATTTGTACCTATATTAACTTCCCGTTTTTTACATCAAAACTTCCTTTTTCTGGACTAAGAAAAATCTTCTTCCAAAGTTATAAGCATTTACTTCTATTTAAAAATATAATAAACCGTATTAGGAACTTAAATAAACATATTTGATGAAGCATGCAGATAGAAGAACCTCAAAATGGCATACAAAGGGTTCAAAAAAGAGAAAGAATAATTGAATGCATTTAAAATATTGTTCTTTGAAGTTTTAATTTGTATAACTAATATATGAGAGAAAATAGCATATGACAAAATTAATAATCATAAATAAGAATATTATTTTAAAATTTCCAAGAGTAAAGTATCTCTTATGTAATAATTTCTAGAAAGAAATAATCACTATATATACTTGTTAATGCCAGAGAAAATTGTGATAGAAAAATTGAATCTTATTAAAGAAAATTAATTTAAATAGGTTGAAGTTATTACTATCCTAATAAAGACCTACAATTGGAATTATTGAATCACTTCAAATTGTTTATCTCTTTGTGCTCTTTAAATCTATTTAAATTAATTACTATTAATTAATTATCTTACATTAGAAGAACTCTTTTTACCTAATTGATTAATGTTTAAAAAATCGATTGTAGTTCTAATTTATGGTTGATATTTTCTCAATGAAGTTCTATGATTTATGTGTATATATTGCTTTAATCATATCTATCATGTAATTTTATTTAACTAAGTAAATAGATTTTGTTAATTAAAGGACTAATGGTTAGATTCCATGATTTTACCAACATTTTTTAGATTATATTGCATTTCTAGTGAGAATTTTCATATTTTAGCAAGATATTGACAATATTTTCTTTAATTTTAGTGTTATGAGATTTTGATACTATTTTTTTAATTTAAGTAATTTTTCTTGAGAAATTTCCTATTCCTATGATTTTTTATTTCATATTTTATATTATTTATAAAATTCCAATAATTGTTTTATTTACAATCTTAAGTTATTAATATTGTAATTTATTTAATTATTGATTGATCCTTATATTATGTTTCTAGTAGCATCTATTTATCTGGGTCTTAACACAATTATTTGGAACATTATACTTCAATCTAAAATTTAAGATAATATATTATACGACTTTATTTTTCTATTAAAATTACTTTCTTTTTATCTTTCTTGATAATGTAGGATAACTTTGTTTATACATTTCTAACATTCAAAAAAAGAGCTGGACTACTTCAGAGTAACTCCTCAAACTATAATTAATATAAGACATTTTCACTCTTTATTTAAAATCATGATTATTGATATTTAAATTATGAAAGAATATAAACAAATTGTAATTTTAAATTATACACAACTTGAAATATTATATTTAAACTTTAATAATAATAATCATCATCATCATCATTATCATCACTACTTTTTTTTATACTAGACAACTCTTTTTAAGATATATAATATTACATATACACTTTTAATTTTCAATTAAATGTTCAACTTGCAAAGTAATTTTACTATTGACTTTCAATACTTCTATTCTAATTCATCACAAAAAAATGTGCTAGGAAGAAGTGTTATGATCAGATTTTTAAAATTTTACATTAAATTGGTACTTTTATTCTTTTATATTCATTTATATTTTAAACAAGTTTCAATTAAAAATTTAATATACATCTTTTGAAAACCTTCTCTTATAGTAGTCTTACTTTTAGAAATGACAAAAATTTCGATTTGGGTTTGATAACTTAACAGATGAAATTTAAAAACAAAAGATTAGGGTGGGATTGGGTTTTACCTCTAAACGTGAAACGCAATCTCAGTCCAACCCAATTTCCAAGTATATAGTTAGAACTTGTTTCAGCCACTAAACCTAAGTCGTCATTATCTCCTTACTCCTGGAATACTATCAGGAAGGTCAACTTTAAAATTTATAATGCACAAAAAATACAACATCAAAAATATTGTCAGTTAATGATGAGTGAGTAGCAATTGCATTATATATGTGTACAACTGGAAACAAAAAAAGGTTAAATGACTGTTGTATCACATTATATTAACAAGACTTGAATTTAATATAGTCGCATCCTCAATTAAATAATGTTTAAGAAAAATATTTTGATAGATTTTTATATTGATTTTGATTGTTTTATTGATCTTTGAATTTGCTTCTAAATGATAGATCCATTTATGTTTCAACACCTTATACAATTGATAAGTTAATGAGTGTAATGATTGATTGTTTGATACATTAGAACATCAACATATAATTGTTAACAATAAATTTACAAAATTATAGCACAAATGATGATATGATTGACAAAGTTAAGAGTAAGATACAAGTTGTAAGCTTATTGATAAATGAGAAAATCTTTTATATGCATTGTTGTGCGTATATAATGAATTTAATTTTTAAAGATGAGTTGGACATTATCAAAGAAGATATATAAGCAATTTAGGATAATATAATGTATTGGAATGTACTTAAATGGTTATGCATTCTTTATAATAGAAGTTGCGCCTAGATTTATTTGGATGTTTATTTGAAGAAATGTTGACCGAAAGTATATCTATTTATTTCTAATACGTATTTATTTAATCAAATTATTTTATAATTGAGTATCAGTTTTATAATAATTTTTAATGTAAAGGAAGTGGTGTGAAATATTGGTATTTTTGCTAAAAAAATTAACAATTATATATATGTTGATTGTGTTATGAAAATGTAAGGATTTTTTCTTCATAAATACATTCTTTCTCTCTTGGAAAATTTAATGGAGTGTTGAATGTTTAGGGGGGCTTATTGTGTCAACAGTTTTCAATGTTGTCTATTTGGTGTTAATTGGATTTTGGATGTTATGGTGCATGTGCTTTTTTTTAATTGTTTGGACAAATTCTTATGTTGTTTACCATTTATTTTATATTTTTATCAAATGTTTGGCATGACTACACATGCCCACCGTCTTCGGGAGATGTCTGGGGTAGACGTGACTGGCACGTATAGTTAAATGTCCCTTTTGACCGTGGGGCGTATGCAATGCACACTCCCCGAGTGTTCTCTTCTGGTGTGTGCAGTGCACGCGCTAGACACCCCTCCAACCCTTATTATGTGTTTTATAACTATTTTTAAAACCCTATATTGTCATTTTCATTAATTTAATAGAGACTAAATTAATTTCCACTCCTAATAAAATTGAAAAGTGTTTTATTAAATTTGAAAATTGTTTTCAAAGAAATTTTTATTAGGAAAAATTTTGGAATTTAATTTAATTTTTCAAGAGTTGAATTATTAAATTAAATTTATTATCAAATCAATAATTAAAATCAAGCCAAAGTTTTAAGTAATTTCTTTCATAATTGGATTATGTTTGAAATTATAAATATAATAAGATTATATCATTTTGATGAGACCAAAAACTTTGAAATTTTAAACCACTCAATAAAATATTAAGTACACGTTATAAAAACGTGATAGTTGTCTTTTATTATTTAAGAATAAAATCAGAATTATGTTTATTGTTTGACTTATTAAGTAAACTCAATGTCACTTTAACCCAGATATGTTTTAATCTTAAATTAATGGGTTCTACTTAACTAAAATTATATGATTTGGATGAGTAAACTCATGATCATATAAATTTAGAAATAGGGTTAGGAATAATATATTTGATATATTTTGACAAAAGTTGTCACCTAACGATACTAGGATTCATATGAGATGTGATTAAAAAGTTGCTTTCTACCTAATTTATTTTTAGTTGGTTTGTTGAGCAAACTCAAGATCAATTAATTTTAAATAGAATCCTAGCCCACTAAGAAATTATTTGTTATTTTTTCGATATAATAGTGAGGGCTATATTTTGTAGAAAATAGTGGGAGTAATTAAATAATTTTAAAGTCCTTATTTTATTTGATTTTTGAAAATATACTAATTTATGCTCCGTTTATGTTTTTCTGGTTATTGAATTTGAAGATGAGTACAAACCTGACATTGAGGAGTATTTTAGATGCTAACAAGCTAACTGGACCCAAATTTTCAAACTGGCTGCGAAACCTAAGAATAGTTCTTAGGCAAGAGAAGAAATTATATGTTCTTGATACTCCTGCTTTATCTGAACCTTATTCAGATGCTACTGATGAAGAATGGGAGAAATACCAGTGTTATATTGACGACATTGAACAAGCTATATGTGTGATGTTAGCTTGCGTGTCTCCTAAACTTCAGAGGCAGCATGAGAACATGGATGCACCTACTATGATATTGTATCTTAAGGAGTTATTTGGTGCACAAAGTAGGGTAGAGAGATATCAAATCTCTATGGAACTATTTCAATGCAAGATGACAAAAAGATCTTTAGTCAACGCTCAAGTGCTGAAGATGATTGGGTATATTGAAAAATTGGCCCAATTAGGTTTTGTCATGGACCATGAGTTAAGCGGTGATCTGGTGCTGCAGTTTTTGAGTTCAATATTTTCACAATTCGTCATGAACTTTAACATGAATCAAAAGGACATGACGCTGCTTGAACTATTGAACATGCTCAAGACTGCGAAAGGGTGCCTTAAGAAGGAACCCAATTATGTACTCGTTAGTTCTTCTAAAAGCAAGAAAGGGGGCTTTAAGAAGAATAATAACAAGAAATAGAAGGCTTCTACTAATGTAGTAAAAGTCAAATGAGGTGTTAAGATGAAGAGTAATCACAAGGGCACATGTTTGATTGCGGGGTTAATGGACATTGGAAGAGGAACTGTCCCTCTTACCTTACTAACCTGAAAGATAAAAGGCTTAAGAAAACTGGGTCTTCAGGTATGTTTATGATTAAGATCAATCTTTCTACTTCTGTTCCACATTCTTAGGTATTAGATACTGGTTATGGTTCTCACTTGTGTAATAACATGTAGATGTTAACAAGGAGTAGATCATTGAAGAAAGGCAAAGTGGACCTGCGAGTTGGCAATAAAGCAAGAGTTGCTACATTAGCTATAGGGACTTGTAGTTTAGTTTTGCCTTCTAGCCTTATATTAGAACATGATAATTATTATTATATTCCTGTTATTACGAGAAACGTCATTTCTATTTCTTATTTGGATTTGAATGGATTTTTCTTTATAATTAAGAATAATAGTTGTTCTTTTTATAAAGATAATGTTTATTATGGATTTGGATTGCTTACAAATGGTTTGTATGAGTTAGATCTAGAAAGGCCAATTTTTAACATAAATAGTAAGAAAAGTAAATTAAGTAACCAAACTCCATCTTATTTATGGCATTGTAGGTTAGGTCATATCAATGAAACTAGAATCACAAAATTTCATGAAGAAGGAAATTTGGATCCTTTTGATTATGAATCATATGAAATTTGTGAATCTTTTTTATTGGGAAAGATGACCAAACTACACTTTAAAAGAAAGGGACAATTTTCTAGTGAGTTACTAGAATTAGTACATTCAGAGGTATGTGGACCTATGTCCACAAATGCTAGAGGTGGATACTCATATTTCATTACGCTCAAAAATGATCATTCTAGATATGGTTATGTGTACTTGATAAACCAAAAGTCTGAATCATTTAAAAAATTCAAAGAATTTAGACTAGAGGTAGAGAAACAAACTAGAAAAAGTATTAAGACACTTAGAGCAGATCAAGGTGGTGAATACTTAGACCACGAGTTTCTTGGTTACTTAAAAGAGAGTGGGATTCTCTCACAATGGTCTCCTCTTGCAACTCCACAACATAATGGAGTTTATGAGAGGAGAAATTATACACTATTAGATATGGTGCATTCCATGATGAGTCATGTAGTCATTCCTATATTCTTTTGGGGATACGTAATTGAAACTGCTATATATCTTCTAAATAGAGTTCCATTTAAATCGGTTGATAAGACACCATATGAGATATGGATCGGTAGAAGACCTGGATTATCACATTTAAAGATTTGGGGGTGTGATTCTTATGTGAAGCGTGTTATATCTGATAAGCTTCAAGCTAAATCAGATAAATGCAAATTTGTGGGGTATCTGAAAAAAACTTTCGGTTATCAATTCTATCATCCTATTAAGCAAAAGGTGTTTGTCTTAAGACATGTTACATTCTTAGAAAGAGAATTTATTTTCAAAGAAAGTAGTGGGAGTGAGGTTGAACTTAAAGAAGTTCAAAAACCACAAATTCACAATAACATGGAACAAGAATCTCAAGTTGATACATATGATGTAAAACTGAGAGTTCAAGAAACAAATAGTTCGCGACGAACTAGTAGGATACATCTTCCTCCCATTAGATTAGATCTACATATTGAGCATGGAAAAGATAAGGCATCACTCATAGATGATGAGCCTACTACTTTTAAAGAAGCGATGTCAAACATCGATTCTTTAAAATGGCAAGAAGCTTTGAAATCCAAAATGGAATCCATGTACACTAACCAAGTATGGACTTTGGTGCAGGCATCTGAAGGTATAGTACCTATTGGGTGCAAATAGATTTTTAAGAGAAAAACTGACATTGATGGAAACATACATACATACAAAGCAAGGTTGGTGGTGAAAGGTTACAGACAAAAAAAGGAGTTGATTTTGATGAAACTTTTTCACTAGTAGCAATGCTTAAATCTATAAGGATTTTATTGGCTATAGCAGAATACCATGATTATGAAATTTGACAAATTGATGTCAAAACAACATTCCTCGATGGGAATTTACAAGAGAGTGTGTACATGACATAACTTGAGGGTTTTGAATCCAAAGAATTCCCGATCAAGTATACAAGTTGCAAAGGTCCATTTATGGACTTAAGCAAGCGTCGCGGAGCTGGAACATATGTTTTGATGAAACAATCAAAGAGTTTGATTTTATCAAAAATGTGGATAAACCTTATGTTTACAAGAAGGTAAGTGGGAGTATAGTCGTTTTCTTAGTGATTTATGTGGATAACATATTGCTTATTGGAAATGACATTTCAATGCTCCAGTCTATTAAGATATGGCTATCTAAGAACTTTTCTATGAAAGATATGGCAGAAGCAGCCTATATACTTGGTGTAAAGATCTATCGAGATAAATTAAAAAGGTTGCTTAGATTATCTCAATCCACACACATAGATAAAGTGCTAAAGAGGTTTATCATGGGAAATTCCAATAGGGGATTCTTACCTATATCGTATGGGATTTCTCTCTCACAGAGTATGTGTCCATAGACACAAAAGGAGAGAGATAAAATGAATTGTATTCCATATGCTTCAGTAATTAGATTAATCATGTATACGATGCTATGTACTACACTAGATGTTGCTTATGCTTTGAGCATAACAAGCAGATATCAAGTTAATCCTGGTGAGGGTCAATGGACGACTGTGAAAAAAATCTTAAAGTACTTAAGAAGGACTAAAGATATTTTTCTAGTCTATGGAGGAGTTGAGCTGAGAGTTCAGGGACATTCAGATGCCAATTTTTAGTCTGATCAAGATGATAGTAAATCACAGTCGGGTTATATTTTTACTTTTTATGGTGGTGCGGTTAGTTGGAAGAGTTCCAAACAACTAACCATTGCAGATTCAATGATCGAAGCAGAGTACATTAGAGCGTCAGAGGTGGCAAAGGAAGCAATTTGGATCAAAAAGTTCGTCACTAAACTTGAAGTAGTTCCTAGCATTATTAAGCTCATGGTATTGTATTATGACAACAACGATACTATTACGCAAGCAAAGAAACCCAAGTCTCATCAACGATTCAAACATGTACTCAGAAAGTTTCACTTGATCATGGAGATAGTAGAGCGGAAAGACATAACATTGGAGCGTGTTCCCACTGAAGAGAATCTAACAGGTCCTCTTACTAAGCCATTATCTCAAAAGAGACGTGATCGACAAATGGATGGATATGGCATTAGATTCATAGGTGATTAACTTTAGTGCAAGTGGGAGATTGTTAGTTTATGCCATTGCAGCCAATCAATTGGATAGAAATTAATGTATTACATTATATTTTATTAATGAAAAGGCTTTATTTATCTTTGTATAATAATCTAATTAATATTTTATGTTTTAATACTAAAGATAAAATCCTTGGAATAATTACTATGCAATTGAAATTATAATATGATCATAATTATGATATTCAATTTACACTTACGTGTTATTCATAAATATTCCTAGTTATAGTTTCATCAAGACTAGATATTGTTCAGACAGTAAAACTAACACACATTATGTTTCTTTCTTATGAAGAAAGTAATTGATCTCAAAAATTAAAATATAGAGATACTTAAACTAATGTGTAGGTGATTGTTAGAGAATAAGTCACTGAGCTGACTCAATTATAAAAATTTCAAATGGAATATTACTTATATGTCTATGAATTATCTCATAATGATGATTGTATAATTAATCCTCAGACTTGAGATTACCAAGGTATCTAATGTGGGAATACTATGTTTTGATGCTACTTATGAATTGTTCTAGGATAATTCAGTCGATAATAATTGGATACGGTATGAACTATATATAGATAATTGAGTAAGTTAATATAGGATTTGTCATTCTAAAATAATTAAAGAAAATATTATACTGTTTTTAATTAATAATAATTTATAAAATTCTATGACTATAGGAAATTAATATTTACACAACTCTACGTGTTCCTTCCCATTCAAACCTCCCAAGAGAGTATTTTCTTTTGGAACAGCTGACTGTAACGGGTCATAAATGCTGTTTGTCAACAGATATGCATTGGGACGAAACTCTTTCTGTTGGACGGGGAAGTCATACATGAGCTATTCGGGGATTAGTTTAATTTAAAGATATCAAATCAATCAGAATATGTTAATACGCATCTTTAAATAAAGATCCGATGAGATAGACACGTGTGGGTGCATGTGATAAAATGAAATTGGTAAAGTTAACACGTGTCATGTAGCCGACATGCAGGGCACGTGGGTGCCATTTATCAAATCTTATCCATATTAAAGACTATGCTTCCTGCTTTACCTTCGAGCCTAGCTAGCCATGGAAGAAGCTAGAGTAGTAAAGCCTAACGAAAAAGCTAGAGTAGTAGCTAGCGTTTTTTTTTGTACTTACAAAAGCACTGCAAAAAGTTCGTCTTTTCTCTTTCATATAGAAATGCGTCTCTTTCGCCTGACATCTCAGCTATAGGGATAATAAACATGAGATCTCCTGTTCCTTTAATTTGGGTACAGGTAATTTGAAGGGCTCGAGATTAGTGTTTTAGTTAATCATCTATTTTTATTTTTATTTTATTCCATTAAATGTTTTTAAAGGTTAGATGGAAAACTTAAATGAAACAAGAACTCCAACCTTAAACACCTCTCTATTTTGTAAGAGTCACGTAACTTCAGTAATAACTGCTTTCAAACGTGGATGGTACCACAATAATAGACATTATTTGCTTTAAATACCTAAATATCTCTCTATTTATCATAGTCACATCACATAGATAGTACACAACAGCGGACATTGTTCGGAGTCACATCACATCAATAATAAGGATGGTACACAATAGTGGACATCGTTTGAGATGGCCTTACAGTAAACAATGTCCAAATGTTTTGGTGCAATAAATTTACTCTAAAAATATCAAACGGACATTGTTCGGAGTCACATCACATCAATAATAAGGATGGTACACAATAGTGGACATCGTTTGAGATGGCCTTAAAGTAAACAATGTCTAAATGTTTTGGTGCAATAAATTTACTCTAAAAATATCAAAATTTAACATTAAAATGATATAATGAATAGTAATACATTGAAATAATATAATGAATAGAAATACACCAAATATACACTAAAAGTTGTAAAAAATAATTTTGTCTATTTTCTTTTAAACATATTTCTTTTATATCTTTCTGACAATTTGATTTATTTACAAATTAAATTTAAAATATATATTACTTTACACAAAATATATCATTACAAAGATCTCATTGAAACATTTAAAATAACACTAATATTGAATATAATATTAAATTTATTTTTAATTTTTATTTATAATTTTTATTTACAAGTGTTATAAATTCATTAATAAAAACGTTAAAAATATAAAGTAAATTTGAAATAAAAGGTCCATAAATTTAAACCACAATATTGATTTAAAATATTAAAAATCAATGAAAATATTTGAAATTACAACCAAACTAAAATAAATCACAATTACAATCAGACTCGAGATTACAATCAAACTAAAGTTACAACAATCAAATTAAAAGAAAAATTAAAGTACTTGAGAATATTAATTTAACATAAATAATTAATAGTTTAGAAGGTCATTCGCATTTCCTCCAAAATCAAAATATTGGCTAAAGCCACTAGATGAGTCAACTCCTCCTTGCGGTTCTCCTTCTTGAGCTCTTTTTGTATAAATTTTTATTTGTTCATTTCTGAAAACCTCATGCATCACTAGATTTTTTATGGAATCCAGATCTCTGTATAAAATTTTATTGTCTTCCTGTTTTTCTCGTAGCTCTTTTTCTCATTTTGAGCTCGTAATAACTGAAGTTCATAACTTTTTTAAAAGAGATTGACTTTCATGAAACATTTCTTTTTATTTCTTTATTCATGGATATAAAAAGTTTTTTATGTCCTCATTTTGTTCCTTTTTTATTTTTCTTTCTTCCTCCCAATAGGGTGATCAGCTTCATCATTTCTTTTAATAAATGGATCTTCAACTTCAAAATCATTATTTAAATCAATACAAAATGATGATGATCCTATTGACTTATCTAATTTTTGGGATTCGAACAGTGACATTTCATTATACTTAGATCATTTTCGATGATCCGACGCTTTCTTTTTATTAGTATTAGCATATTTCTCCATATTTTTTAAGATTGGCCATACATAATCAAATTTGAAACTTTTTTGAAATTTTAGATCTTGAATGAGTAAATTTTTTACTTTCTCAAACTGTAAGATAACACTGTAACTTAAGTTAGAATTTAGGGTATAAATCAAACGTATTTCAATTCATACAAAGAAAAATAAATAAATAAAGCACTTACAATATCTTATTCAGAAGTACCATTTGGAATCAAGTTTTCAATTTGTCGAATGCATCATCTAAATTTGCCAATAGCTTTCATTATAGTTTACCATCTAGCTTGTAAAGATCTCCAAGGTCGAATTGTGGTGGTATGATTCGATAACATTTGATGGTACTCAGTTGTGATACGAGACCAAAACTAAGACATAGATTGATCTTTATCAGTGACTGAGTCTTGTGAAACATTAATATATACATGGCACAAGACTCGATCTTCTTCAACTGAATATGATGCACTTCGAGAGGTATTTGAAGGCTTTACAACAAAATTTGAGCTTGTCGTTTTTCGTATAGGTTTAAAAGAGTGTTATAGTATAGGATTTCAAGGAGTGTTAAGTTTAGTAGAACAAATAAACTATTTATAGAGATGTTGTTGAAAAGATAAGAATATCAATGACGGTTAAGATGAATGTAATCTAATCCAACGGTTGGGAAGAGATAGAGTTATATTTTTTGCAGAGATTCCTTATCTTATCTTGGACACTGTATAGATAGGATACGAATGCTAATGAACTGTTGAGATGAATGCAATCTAATCCAACGGCTGAGAAGAGATAGAGTTAGATTTTTTGCAGAGATTCCTTGTATTGTCTTGGATATTGTGTGGATAGGATACGAATACTAATGAACAGTTGAGATAAATGCAATCTAATCCAACGGCTGGGAAGATATAGAGTTAGATTTTTT
>JANIJH010000007.1:10027380-10040254 GCA_024520975.1 Erythroxylum areolatum | reverse complement strand
ATAACCATGCATAGACAGGTTAAGTCAAACCACTTTGACATTCCTAATATTTGGGTGGTCATGACATGTTGCTAGACATCAATCATGATCTATGATTATAAATTGTTTAATTAGAAAATTAAAGATAAATTAAAAGAAGTTTTAATTTATCTGATTCTAATTGTGAATTAGAATTAGAATTTATAATCATGGCCAACATATTAGGAACCTAATGGGTCACATAAAAAGGTCTATAAAAGGAGAAAGTGAATTTTGAATTAAGTTGGACTTAATTGTCAATTTTTGATTTATGTTTCTTATTTAATTCTGTTAAAGTTGATTTTGTGGAAAAAAATTTAAATTATTTCCACTGCGCTTAGATTTGATCTTGCGTAATTTTCCAACAAGAAAAAATTTGAAAATTTCTTGAGATTTTGTGATACATAAGAAAGATCATAAAGCTTAATAAACTTATCTCGCCTTGGTTTATGAAATAAATCCTTAACTTATTTGATGAGAGTAACACCGCAATCTTCAGTTTTAACATTAGCTTAAATCACTATAAAAAAATAATACAATCTGCGACGTTTTATTGATAAAACGTTACGGATTGTAAAGATTTTTTGTGATGTTTAGAAAATGTCACGAAAAGTTTCAATTTTTTGCGATGTTTTTTATAACATCTTTTGTGACATTTTTTTATTAAAACGTCACGAAATAGCTTTAAAGACGTTTTGTTGAATAAAACGTCGCTGAAGCCTTCAGCAACAAATTAATTAAAATGATCATTTTGGTTTTGTTTTGAAATTTTTATTGTTTACGACCGCATCCTCATTACTACCTTTCTCTCTTTCCTTGTTCCTTCAACACTTTCAAATCTCCCTCTCAAATTCACCCTTGGTCCTCTGCACTTGTGATTCTAGAGGTGCGCTCTAATGCCCACTGCTCTGTTTTCATCCTATTTGCTAAAGTTCGAACCTTTCTCTAGTTATTTGTTTCATGCTATTTCCTGGAAAATGTTTTTCTTATAGCACAGTAGGTGCTTGATGAAATGCTTTTTCTGCCTTTTCCTTGGTTCTCTTCTTTCCTGCCTATTTTTTTTGTTTTTGTTCCCACCCCCGTATGTGAGATAATCGCCTGCGCCAGGTTTTCTATTGTCGTGTGTCCAGTCTCCTTCGCATGCGTCAGGTTTTCTTCAAATGCAGCAGCTACCGCGTGTGTCCTCCCTTGGAGCTGCGACATCTCTTCGTCTGTCTAACCTCCCCCAAATTAAAACTATTAAGATATTTATTATATATCTTATTATTTAATTTTGGCATTTTTGATTATTAGATTTTCAAGATATTGCAAATCTTAAATTTCAAATTAAGATGACGTGTAGCTATGTGATATTTTTTATTTGAATAGGATTTTTGGATAATAGTTCATATGTGAAAGAAGTCTATCTTGAATAGAAGTATAAGTGCATCACGTTGTTATTGGATAATGGTAGAGTGGAAAAGAAGTCTAGTTTTGGATATATGATTTTTTAGATATAAGATAAAGGAAGTTGTCTTGCAATAAAAGTGTGGAGTGGCGTGTGTTAATTTCTTCTTGGGAAATACACTGCATTAATTGAGCATGTCTATATTGCTTTTGGTGTATCACCGTTGGTGTCTTGGAATTAAATATGTAGTGGAATTGTTGACTTGTTGTGAAGAGAGAGCTTCTTAGGAGTTTGTGTCATGACAGTATGTGTTGGTGTTAGAGGAGAAGAGACTATGTGTCTATGTTTCCAGATATGTAGTACAGGAGATGTGTGGGTGTATATTGTGCATGCTTTTATCTATGGCTGTAGAAGAGCTTGCATTGGCATGAGAGGAGTTGAGGTGAGTGTGCAGCAGCTCGGACGTGCGTGTGTGGCATTAAAGTGAGGTGAATTAATTGTTAAATGAAAGTGAGTGCTGCAATGCGTATGCTTTTGGTAGAAAGTTGAATAACGTGTTTTGGTGTATGAGCCACGGTGAAGTTTGTTTTGTCAGTAAGGTGAATCTCATCTTCGACGATGTGGGTATTGGTTATTATTTGAAGCAACACTGTGACTTATTCTTGTGAAGAAAGAATAAACTATAAAGAAGGTTTTCAGCTAGGTTATTTCAAGAAGATAAAATCCATAGGGAAGACTTTCTTTTTATCTCAAGTGTATTATCGTTTTTGTTTCTAGTTATTTTAATCACTTAAGTTGTTCATTTAATTATCTTTATTATCAAACAATATGTGAAAATCCTCTGTGGAGGTTAGTACGAGGTGGTCGTATTATTGGGTGTGAAATTCTTTTATGGGATGTGAGGTTAAGCAATAGTGTCAAGGGTTGAGTGGTGTCGGCTCAATAAAATCTTAGATAAATCTATTGTACTTTAGTGAAGGTGATTAAGCTGGGTGAAGACCCCACAGACGTAGGTAAGGCATGTCAAACTACGTTACTAAATTTTTGGTGTTTTTATTATTTAGTTTTGTTTGTTTTTATTTTGTTGGTGCCAAAGAAGTTTGCAAAAAAATTAACCCCTTTCAGTTTTTCAATTGATATCAAAGAAAGGTTACCGATTCAAAACTTGCTAGCAAGTTAGTGCAGATCCTAGTTTCGCGAACATGGCTACAAGAGAGGCACTATAGGTGGAAACTGGAAAAAAAATTTAAATGATGTGGAAGATGAATCAGATGAAAATGAAGACTTAGTACTACTCACATGAAAGTTAGGTAAATGGCTAAAAAGAATGAAGAAAGATAGATCCGACTTTAGACAATATGGCAGAAGTTCATCAAGTAGCAATGTAAAACATCAAGTCAAAATACAAAAGGGTGAAAGGAAGGTAAAGAGAATCCAATGTCATGAATGTCAAGGTTTCGGACACATTCAATCCGAATGTGCTAATACTTTGAAGAAGAGAAAGAAAAGTCTTTCACAAGCATCTGGATTGAGAATGATTCTGAGAGTGAATATGGTAGTGAAGAAGAAATAGCGAATGATGCTGTATTGGTTGCCCTACATAGCAAAAGTCCAGTTACTTACTTAACAGTAATTGAGAAGGAAGTAACTGAAGGTCGAAAAGAGGAAAATTTTGAAAATTTTGAAAACAATCTAGCTCAAGATCCAATATTAGATTATGACAGTGACGGTATTGGCCTAGATGATAAAAAGGAAATATTTACAAGGATTACAAAAGCTATGCATGAAAAATGGGTGAAAATGCGTAGAAAGAATGCAAGATTGAAGGAAGAGAATCTTTCCATGAATAACACCATACAAGAGTTAGAAAAGAAGCTGAAGTTGACGTCGGATGAGCTTGGTGAAGATAGAATGAAATTGATAAGTACTGAAAAGGGATTGAGGATGCTGAATGGAGGCACGAAAAAACTAAATAAGTTGATAAAAATTGGTAAAGTTAAAGGGTATCTTCAAGGCATTAGCCATAAGGGTGAATGCTCTAAAGTGAATAAGAAGAAAGATGACATATCCAAATCTATCCGAGAAGAAG
This sequence comes from Erythroxylum areolatum, assembly GCA_024520975.1. Lineage (NCBI taxonomy): Eukaryota > Viridiplantae > Streptophyta > Magnoliopsida > Malpighiales > Erythroxylaceae > Erythroxylum > Erythroxylum areolatum. The sequence continues at coordinate 10,036,760 of JANIJH010000007.1, read as the reverse complement.
AAACATCAAGAAAGAATCGAAGATTTATTCCCACATGTCATTTTTGTGGAGTCATTAGACATATAAGGCCAAGATGTTATCAGTTACTACAGATGTTGTTTCAAAGAAGACAAAATTGAAAATCTAGATACTCTCTATCAAATTTTCAGCAGCTTCCCATGATATCAAAGCAAGCTTGGATTAGAAAGGGCCAAGTACAAGCACAAAAACGTAGTGAAGGAAAAATAAGAAATTGCCAACTAATCTGCAGTTAGTTACTACTGAGGAAGTAACTGCACGAACTGAAGAACTTTCAGTTACTTCGAATGATGAATCACCCAAAGCACTAGAAGCTAATTTGAATCAAGATTCTTCATCTCGAATCCGAAGAAATCATCTAGTAGAAAATGTCATTGGAGATGTTAGCGAAAGAAGAAAAACAAGAGAAAGAAAAAGGGTTTATTATCAAGGACTTGCAGGCTACTTATGTTACACATCTTCATTCGAGCCAAAGAAAAAGATCAAGTTTGAGATTCTTCTAGGGGTACAGGGACAATATGCTTTAAATTTTTGAAAGTTTTTTGTGTTGTTTAAAAAAACAAAAACCAAAAAAAGAAAAAAAGGAATGATTTTTTTTTAGTTCTATAGTTTTATGTTGCAATTATCGTCCCATCTTTTTAGTAGTTTGCATTGTGACTTCTATTTGGCTTTACCAAAGACTCCTCAACTATTTCATCGGTATGGATCTCTCTCGGGTATTTCTCTATCTTTCGGGCATATCTCTCAGTGTTTTGAATGGTGGTAATTTTTCTTCTTGGCGTACTTATGATTCTCCCACTGCATCTATTGGTGATTATTATGATTATGTTTTTTCCTAAGGAGGAGACATCAGATTGTTTATATTGAATGTTCCATTGAAGGGAAGATTTCAAGATATATGCATGACTATTCATCTTGCTTTTTGGCATCTTTTTATCCCAAGAGGGAGAAATTTGGATGATTGTTCATTATTGCTTCTTTAGATGTTTGAAGAATTTGAAGAATTTGATGGATGTTCTTTGGAACTCGATATTGGTTTAGGGGGAGTTTCTTATTTGTGATGATGTTGGTTTAATGGAGAGTTTCTTATTTGTGACAAAAATGTCAAAAAGGGGGAGATTGTTAAGATATTTATTATATATCTTATTATTTAATTTTGGCATTTTTGATTATTAGATCTTCAAGATATTGCAAATCTTAAATTTCAAATTAAGATGACGTGTAGCTATGTGATATTTTTTATTTGAATTGGATTTTTGGATAATAGTTCATATGTGAAAGAAGCCTATCTTGAATAGAAGTATAAGTGCATCACATTGTTGTTGGATAATGGTAGAGTGGAAAAGAAGTCTAGTTTTGGATGTATGGTTTTTTAGATATAAGATAAAGGAAGTTGTCTTGCAATAAAAGTGTAGAGTGGCGTGTGTTAATTTCTTCTTGGGAAATACACTGCATTAATTGAGCATGTCTATATAGCTTTTAGTGTATCACCATTGGTGTCTTGGAATTAAATATGCAGTGGAATTATTGACTGGTTTTGAAGAGAGAGCTTCTTAGGAGTTTGTGTCGCGACAGTATGTGTTGGTGTTAGAGGAGAAGATACTATGTGTCTATGTTTCCAGATATGCAGTACAGGAGACATGTGGGTGTATATTGTGCATGCTTTTATCTATGGCTGTAGAAGAGCTTGTGTTGGCATGAGAGGAGTTGAGGTGAGTGTGCAGCTAGGGTGTTCGTGTGTGGCATTAAAGTGAGGTGAATTAATTGTTAAATGAAAGTGAGTGCTGCGGTGCATATGCTTTTGGTAGAAAGTTGAATAACGTGTTTTGGTGTGTGAGCTACGGTGAAGTTTGTTTTGTCAGTAAGGTAACTCTCATCTTCGACGATGTGGGTATTGGTTATTATTTGAAGCAACACCATGACTTATTCTTGTGAAGAAAGAATAAACTATGGAGAAGGTTTTCAGTTGGGTTATTTCAAGAAGATAAAATCCATAAGGAAGTCTTTCTTTTTATCTCAAGTGTATTATCGTTTTTATTTCTGGTTATTTTAATCACTTGAGTTGTTCGTTTAATTATCTTTATTATCACACAGTGTGTGAAAATCCTCTATCGAGGTTAGTACGAGATGGTCGTACTATTGGGTGTGAAATTCTTTCACGGGAAGTGAGGTTGAGTGATAATGTCAAGAGTTGAGTGGTGTCGGTACAATAAAGCCTTGGGTAAATCTATTGTACTTCGGTAAAAGTGATTAAGTTGGGTAAAGGCCCCATAGACGTAGGCAAGGTGTGTCGAAATGTGTTACCAAATTTTTGGTATTTTTATTATTTCAGTTTTGCTTGTTTTTATTTTGTTGGTGTCAAGGAAGTTTGCGAAACAATTAACCCCCTTCGGTTTTTCAAAAACCTAGCCTTAAAATGTTTTTTTCTCCCTCGAAAATGTCCTTTAGTCCACTGCTTATTTTTTTTAGTCTCATGTGCTGTTGTTTTACTCTTTTTATTATTAATGGCTGATGTCTGCTAGCTATCGTTTTTAATTCCCATTTGTTGTGTTTTTGTTCTGTCTTTGCTGATGGTGTTTTGATCCTCTTTATGATATCATTTACTTAGCTACTTCTAATGTGAATTTTCAGAATAACAAGATATACCATGAAAACCCTTTGTTGTTCCGATTAACTCAAGAAAAAGAAATTATCCTTTGTAGTGTAATTTGTAGTGTAATTTTGAAGTTTAAAATTGAAATAAAAAATGTGTTGTAAATTATTTATGGAACATAAGATAAGTGTAGAAGGAAAGTACTGGGAAGTTTGAGATAAGTGACAGAAGAGAGAGTAGACTGTTGAAAGCAGATAGTAAATTGTCTTGCAAGCTAGGATATAAATGTAAGAAATGCCATATTTGATCCAAAAGAAGAAACATAGAAATGATCATATATCATGTATAATACGGGCTTCTAGAAACTACATAGTAAATTCAATATACTAGTTACTCTAATTCACATGTATATGTATATGTAGGCTTTTATTACTAATACCACTTTCATTATCCAGACTTGAACTCAAACCAAGAAATTAGAAGCCTAGAGGAGATTAATGAATACATGGGTTGTTGTAGACATCAGTGAACTCTAAACCAAACTTACCATATAATTTGTTGCATTGAATAATATATTTATTAACTGTTGGGCAATTGGGGGTATTGGAAGTGAGTCAAATTTTGGATAAGTATATGCAGTTGATCATAAACACAAGTTATATTGTGGATTGTCAAGAGAATTAATTGAATGGCCATCACTGAACTAACTTTAGGCATACCTATATGATTGACTACTCCATTTTTGTGATTTCATAAACTCAACCAACGACAATGCAAACATAAACTTGCTCAATTATTGGAAACCCAATAAACAGGTTGCATACATTTGGAACTGTAGATTTAAGTTAAAACTAATGTTTGCTGTGAGAAAACAATGTAGTTTTTGTGACACCTATTGATATGCAACTTTTCATTTTCTGAATTAACACTACAAGAAAATAAGGCAATCCATGACGTTTTATTGATAAAACGTCATGGATTATGACTTGCTGGTAAGTTTACAGTTTTAAATGACACTTCTAATTGTTCATATAATGGTTGCTCATTATACTTTTACAGATAGAGGAGATACTTGGAGATCCAAATACTTCATGAAATGGCAACATCTATTATTACTCTAAACGTGGTGATTGTTTGATAGATCTCACTACTTTACGAGACAAGCTGTGGTAAGTTGGTTATTTTGTTTTAGATGGTGTTGCAAATTGAGTAGCTCTCTCATTTTACTTATCCTTAAATTGTGCACTTCCTAATTTCAGATAGAATTATCTCGGCACTCAATTTATTTTTTCCTTTTATCTATTCCTCAGAAATTCAATTCAATTTACCCCCAGTTAAATAACTTTGGAACTGAAGCTGAGCTCAATAAAGTAAGAGAGGCAATTAAAGTGGTCCTGAGATAGGGTTGGAGGTATAACAAGAACTTAGAAGAACAAGCTACACAACTTCATATGTTAACTGGCTGGTCACAAATAGTTGAGGTCCATTTCTGAATACCTGAGATTCACCTATGTTCTTTTAATCTCTACTACTGTAGGATAATGCAATATTTCATAATGATTATGGTTTCCTTTTCTAACCATTTGACCATTTTGATCCACAAACTTATTTTTTCAGGTTTCTGCATCGAAAAGAATATCTTTACTTAAAAATCAATCTGAGATTTTCAGGTTGCTTGTTTTGTTTTAGATGTAGTTGCTTCATAATTCAGTTTATTATTTCATTTGCTCTAATTTTCATATGAATTTTAACTAGTGAGTAATATTGATGTTAACTAATTTAGGCCAAGCTGTTATTGGTATCGCATTATAGCTTGTAATTACATATCATTTGTGTTGGGATTAAGAATTTTCCATAAGGAGCAGTCTCTCTCCCTCTCTTATGCAAATTTTTTCTTTTCTTTTTGGTGCTTCCATGAAGACTTTTGTTGTTCTTTTCACTTCTTTTTGTTGTTGCACAAATTTAAACACGACAATTTACGATTTATTTTATATGATTGCTTTACTATTTCTGAATGTTTTGTGCCTTATGATTATAGTTCCTAAGTGAAGCTGTGGTTAGTCATGTATTTGAAGCTCCGCAGCTACTTGAATGGATTGAAGGGGCCATTGCTGTTGGGAATCTTGATACTTTGCTTTCAGCTTTGGTTAGTCATGTACTTGAAGCTCCACAGCTGCTATTGGTGAAGACATAGTGTCAGCTTGTAGTAATCAAAAGAAGCATAAGAAAAAATCGGAAGTCTAATTCATTTAAGGAAAAAGTTTCAAACAATATCTAGTCCTTCAGTGAAGTTGTCATAAAGGAATCTCTTCTTTAATCATCTCACAACCGCAAGCACTTGGCATTTGATATACTGCTACTTATTCTCACAAAATTACCCACAACATTTCTTCCTTATCTTATGTCTTACAAACTTGTAAAGTGTCCGATGGATGTTTTTTAACAAAGGACTCTTGGTAGTTAGATGACAGATGAACCTTCAGATTAATTAGTGTATTAATTAGTATATTATAACATGTTTGCAAATTACAATTAGTGTAATTAGAGTATTATGATACGTTTGCGAATTGCAATTAAAATAACACATTGTCTGCAGGTATAAAATTCATGTGATGTATGAATAATTATTAAAATTAATGATATACTAAATAAATTGAAGAATTATTAAATAAATAAAATTCCTAAATAATATTGAATAGTTATTAAACAAATAAGATTAAAAATTGTATTTTAAAAACATTATTAAAATTAAAAATTATTAACTTAATATGATTTTCGAAAAATTAAAAATATAATAAAAATGTTGCAGAAGACATTCCGCAACGTTTAAAAAAAAAGTCGTAGATTCCTTTACATTATGCATATTAGTATTTTTTGTGACGTTTTACATAAAACGTCACAAAAATCTTTTGTCTATACTACATTCTACGATATTTTTTGTGACATTTTTTAAAAACATAATAGAATACATTCTGCGACATTTTTTGACATTCTGTGACGTTTTAAAAACATCACATAGTGCCTTTTTTTTTGGTAGTGAATATAAGTTGTTTTTCAACATACTCTGTAGTTGTACTCATGCTATATCTACTAATGGGGTTCTCTTCGAACATTGCAAAGGAACGGTAATCTATCTCATTAGGTTAGAAGATACATATTCATTTTAAAATTCATATAAAATTTAAATAGGTAAGTATTTGCAGATTTAACGTTAGTTCGCAAAACAAACTTTATTTATACAAAACTTAGTAATACTATCAGAACTTCATATAATAATAATAATAATAAAGGCTTTCTTTTATTTCAAATAAATCTTAAGGTGACCTCTCTAACCATCAAGCATGCTTTTACTAACACTCATCCCATTTATGACGTGTTCGAAAACCAAAATAATCCAATTTTATCTCTGTAATCAATCAAAGTTGGCGAAGCTTATTGAAAGCCGCATCATTAGGCCTTAAGCAATGCAAGATCAAGAAAAGGACGCTTTAGCTAGATGGCAGTGGTCATTTGACGACTTCCTAATCAAACTTGGATTGAAAGGAAATAAGAATCTTGGTTGGATATAACATACCTGCTAACTGGTTCCCATTATTTATGATTATGAACCCAATAACTGCATTTTTGGTCCACGCGTCAGTTGCTTAGTAGGACAGCTTCTGCGGAGCTGTATCACACGGTCCTCTCTTTTTTGCCCTTTTACTGCTGTATGTCAAATTAACTTTAGACAAAAGAGGTGTAAACTAACCAAATTCCATCGTTGATTCTACAGTTAGAGACACACGCTGGTTGGGAAAAGTAATGGATTATGAACAGTGAAATTGAATACCTTCTAAAATTTATAAAAATGTAAACGAGATTCGACAATGTTGCAAAATTTAATAAGATGGCATCAGTTTGTTCTTAGGAGTTATTGAACTGCGTGATGACAGGGACATGAAAAATACTGGCCGTAGACTTCCCAGTTAGTTGATGCAAGCATTGTGTAGAATAATAAGGGAAAGTGTTGTTTAAGTCGTTGGTTGAGTTGACAGCTTAGGCGAATTACACCTACAATTTCTCGAGGAGACAAATAAACATTCAAGTTTGTTAAATTCTAAGTAAAACGTGAATGCACTGCTACACGTCGCCCAAGGTTGGATGCCACTTCTAACCCAACTTACAATGGTCAAGACCCCCTTTTTTTTTTTTTGTGTTTAGGAGAAAATAAGGTAAAGACCCAATTGTGATGAGAATGCTGAGCCATTTACTATGTTATTAACTAAGATGGTTTCATTTTTTTTATTACATTAGGTATTCCAGCTTAGCCGGACTAATCCTAATCTCCTAAAACCCCACCCCAAGAGCCCTAGAGGGGATAAACCTGAAAACTCCAAGATTCCTCAAGTTCTTACGTCGCCTGTACACGTCTGCGCACAAGAAGTTTTCACATACTTGATTGTTCAGCTGATGATTGATCGTCAGCTCCCCCTTTGCTCAGCATCAGGTTCCTATCAGCCCCCAGGTTCTCTAATAGCTCCAACTCCCACACTCTCGTTGGAAGCGAGACGTCCGTAATTGATCCGATCAAGGAGCTGTGCTCAAAGGGCTAGAGGATCATCAATAGGAATAATGCTTATTTCTCCTCCGTTGGCGTGACTCGAACTCAAGACCTCCTGAAAGGGAGAGCCTTAAGTGAGGAGCTTTGACCACTCAGGCTACTCCTACTTGTCAAGATGGTTTCATCTTGTCATTAGGGGTTGAGGGCTTTCTCAAATACAGCTTTTCAAATAAATCTATGCATGAATAATGTAATACATAGAATAGTCAGTGTGAACTAGAAAGTAGTTTCAACTTTTGTGCACTCTTCAAGTCATACACAGGGACTTTTCAATTATAAAGCCAAATCAATTGTATGACTTCCCAGCTATTTTAATTGTATTGAAGAGAGAGAAATCTAGAAATAGGAAGATTACGGGGAAAAAGGTGGGCAAAAAATGACAGTGAAGACATCAGATAGATGTTCATCTGCAATTTTATGTATTTTATTCGGGAAGAGTTTGTTTCTTCCATGAAAACAAACAAAGCAGTTGTATATTGTCTTTGACAAAGTCTAGACAGGTTCATTCTGCTTTGACCATAATGTGAAAATCTCAAACCAATTTCCAATTTCTTAGGCACAAAACTCCCATCAGCTTCTTTCTTTTGAAAATGGTTGCGCAAGCACCAAATGGTTTTCAGATAAAATAATAAAATCATGGCGGATATATTACTTTAAGAATTCAATTTCAGTGAAACCTTTCAATTGATAATATTGGGGCTACGTAAATATATTAATTTAAAAAGATATTAATAATCAATATATTAATGATTTATAAACTTATAGTGTATTTACAACTCAATAAATAACCATTTAAATAAATAACAATCAATTGTATTTTATCAATCTAATCTATTGAATATAAATTTACGTACTTATTATATTTAATATTAATGCAATTTGAGAAATCTACCGTAAAACTTTTAGATACAACAAGAAATGTTAAAAATTCAAATTAAAAAATGATCTAATAATCGAGTTATATTTTAAGAAAAAAAAGTTATAGCCAACTGTACTTACCTATTTACAACATAAATGAGACCATCGATCAAGTTATTAGTATCATCTTCTTAATTTACCATGGTTATGAAATAATAAAGATTACTAATAGAATGCAATTATTTCAATCTAACTCATTTAACTAAACATTTTTAGTCCTTGGATAATACAAAATGTACTGCTTAAATCCAGGATATCCTTCGCGAAAACCTGTTCCCCCGTAGGAAATGTGTCCTGATACTGTAATTTTAATGGACCTAAATAATTTACTTCTTAGGTTTAGATTCATGTGTCTGGGACTAAGTTTTAATTAATAAAACTAGAAAGAAGAGATATAAATAAGTATACAAAGAGTGATCTCATATTATTGTCAATTTGTTAATGTAATACAAAACGGGACCTTAGTTACTTATCCTGGATCGAAAGTAAAAGGGCGATAAACAGAGAAATGCGGAAAATATCTGATTTTGATCCTCTAACTTCAAACGAGCTTTTCGAAGCCGAAACGAGGGCAAATTCACCGCCGTCTTCACAGGAACTGCTCATTGAAATGCGGTCAACGTCTTTCTACAGTTTTCTTAAAACATAAGCTTTCTTAACGGTTCATAGAATCTTTATGCTTACGAATAATATATAAGCAACTACAGGAGACCTTAACCTTTATATGTAGCTTCCATACCAGGTTTTCCCATCACAGACCCAATATAGATCCAGTCCACATTGATCAGGATCTATTTTCTACCCGAACTTCGACCCATTGATTTAGATCATTTATTGGTCACTTTATTATCTTTATCCAGATCAAATTACGTAACTTAACTGATAAGTTATTGAAAAACCGAAAAAATGCAATTAAATATTGTCTAACTTTATGGGAAATGTAAAAATTATCCAACATTCTCCCCCTTAAACAATACTTAATTACAGTGTTGACTCAAGTTGAAAACAATTTTAAAAAACTCAGATAAGTCATGCTACTGTATTAGTCGACTAAGTTTAAAAATAACACATTTAATCCAAAGATAATTTGTAACATCCCGTCACCGATGGGGAGGTTATATTGGTAAATTGAGGCAGGATAGGATATTACCGCATAATATCGACTGAGTATTCATTTGACCTCTAATTTTGGAGGCCATGAGTCTTTTGCACATGCACATATAGGTACATGCATTCATGACTTTTCCCGGC
>JANIJH010000007.1:9865197-9875468 GCA_024520975.1 Erythroxylum areolatum | reverse complement strand
GTTGGTGAAGACTCTTGGTTTCCGCTTGATGAGGATTGGAGCTGTTGGAAAGATGAATGAAGGCTTGGGTGAGTGAGAGGATGGAGGGCTACCTATGTTGCTTGGATGTGTGTTGCTTTGGTTAAGTCCAAATGGAAATATTGGCTGGAGCTTTTGTGAAGTTGTGAAGTGGATGAAGTGTGTCAGCTCCTCGAAAGATGAATGTGCACGAAAATAACACAAAATCATGGAGGCTTGCATTGGTTGGTGGAGATGCCGTGATTGATTGCAAGAAGAGTGGGTGAGGCTGCTCTTTTAGTCCAAAATGGAGGCTTGATGAATCAAAAGAGTGGAGACATGATTTTGTTCTCCAAGTTGCGTGAATGTGGGCTGATGTTGGTGGAGGCTAGTTGTCATTTGCGTTGAAAAAATAAAGGGATGGTTGAAGGCTGAAGCATTGGTGGGTGTGTGGGGTAGAAAGTGGAGGTGTGGAGTCAAGAATGGTGGCTGTCTTGCTGTGTGTATTTTGTGGAAAATGGAGGCTGAATGGAGGCTTGTGTTGTGAAGTTTGGTGGTTGCTTGACTGGAGAAGTGCGTGAATAAATTTTGTGGCTGTTTGTGGAGGCTGAAATGAGGTTTTTGTTGAATGGAGAATGTATGAAATGGGTTGGTTGGAATGGATTTTTCAAGGTAAAATTTGACAATGTATAAAAGTTAAATGGTGATGACTTAGAAGCTCAAATTTTATCAGCCTCTTCGTCTTTGAGTTAACTTCGATATGAGACTTGAATCACGGGATTTCGACATCTGAGTCAAAAGTTATGGCCAAAACATCATCGATAGGTCATTCAGGCGCTCCAACATATGACGTGAATTTTCGTTAATTTATTTCTCCTAAATTCCAGCTCCAAAAAATCTGCAATTGGTCCCAAAAAATCCATCAATGAGTCAAGCATTTACATATGAAATTTCAGAATTTTTGGCTGAACCAATCTCGAGATAAAAATCCCACAATGACTAGAGGTCAAGTCTGCCGGAAACTCAAAAACAGTGCAATTCAAGTCTATTTGTTTCAATTATGCATTTTACGTCAACGGACCTCAAATAATGCTAAAACACGATAAACCAGCCATAGATGAACATAAAATGAATGTAAAAGACTATGAATTAAGTCCTAAATATATATGAAAATATGAGCATATCAATTAGATATGGTATATTCCATGATGAATCATGCAATAATTCCTATCTCCTTTTAGGGATATGCCTTTAAAACTGTTATTTCTTTTTTAAATAGAGTTCCATGTAAATTGATTAACATGACATCATATGAGATATAGGACAATAGTAGGCCAAAGTTATTATACCTAAAGATTGGAGGATGTGATGCTTATATAAAGCATGTTGCATATGATAAACTTCAGGTTAAGTTAAATAAATATAAATTTGTAGGGTATTCAAAAGAGAGTATCAAATATTAATTTTACCACTCTCTTGAGCAAAAGATGTTTGTCTTAATACATGCTGTATGACTAGAAAGATAATTTATTCTTAAGTAATGGGAGTTAGGTAGAACGTAAAAAAGTTCAAGAACCAGAAATTTACTTCCAGGTGAAATAAGAACCTCATGTTGATACATATGATGTATAATCAAGGGTTCAAGAGATACATAGTATGTAGCAAATTACTAAGATAAGTAGTCTTTCCACTAGATTAGATCTACAAATTGAAAAGGGGAAAGACTATGTATTGCTCATGGATGATAAGCCTACTAGTTTTAAAGAAGCAATGTCTAAAATTGGTTCTTTAAAATGTTATGAGGCTATTATATTTGAAATGGAATCTATTTATACTAACCAAATACGAACTTTGATGAACGCTCTCGATCATACTATAACAATTAGATGCTCGTGAATTTTTAAGAGAAAAATTGATATGAATGGTAATGTACATAAGTATAAAATAAGGCTAGTGAATAAAGGTTACAAACAAAAGTAAGGAATTGATTTTGATGAAATCTTTTCACCAATAACCATGTTAAAGTCCATAAAGATCTTTTTGACTATAGTTACGTATCATGATTATAAAATTTGACAATTAAATGTCAAAACAAACATTTCTTAATGGGAATTCACTTGAAGATGTGTGTATGATACGACCTAAAGGATTTAATTCTAAGAGGTTTCTAATCAAGTATGCAAGTTATAAAAGTCTATTTATAGACTTAAGCAAGCATCATTAAATTGGAATATTCATTTTGATGAGACAATCAGATAGTTTGTTAAATAAAATTACAGATGAACTATATGTCTATAAGAATGTTAGTGGGACTGTAGTCATCTTCTTAGTGTTATGTAGATGACATATTACTTATTGGAAATAACACTATTATACTCCAATATATAAAGATTTAGTTATCTAAATACTTCTCCATAAAGGACTTAGGAGAAGCAGCCTATATTTTTGGAATAAATATTTGTAAAGATATACCAAAGAGTTTACTTGTTTTATCTCAATCTATGAAGATATACTAAGTACTAAAAAGGTTTAGCATAAAGAACTCTAAAAGGGAATTCTTACCCATATCATATATGATTTCTCTGTCATAAAGTATGTGTATAATGATAAAGGAAGAGAGAGATAACATAATTTGTATTCCTTATGCTTCAGCCATTTAAACAACTATGTATGTGATGATATATACTAGATAAGATGTCTCTTATACTTTGAGCATAACAAGCAAATCTTAAGCTAATCTTAGTGATAGTCACTGGATAACTTTTTAAAAAAATATTAAAGTACTTCAGAAGAACTAAAGATCTTTTTTCTATCTATAAAGGATTTAAACTAAGAGTTTAGGAGTATTCATATACGAGTTTCCAATTCAATCCTAATAAGAGTAGATTATAATTATGATACATCTTCACTTTGTATGATGATGCGATAGGTTAGAAGAGTTCAAAACAACTAATTATCATTGATTCTATGACCAAGGTAGGCCATATCTAAGTGTCAAAAAGTGACAAAAATTGAGAAATTCATCATCAAACTTGGAATAGTTCCTAGCATTATTAAGCCAATAGTGTGATAATGCAACATTATATAGGCAAAGTAACCATGCTCGTATTAATGGTCCAAATATCTATTAAGGAAGTTTTACTTGATTAGGGAGATAGTGGAGCACAAAAATATTGCATTGAGCTAGTTCCCAATAAGGAGAATATTGCATTGAGCAAGCCTTTGGCGACGATTAAGTGACATCATCATCATATGGTAAGCCTTTGGCGATTCTTTTTCGAAATCGTCGCAAAATGCTTATCTTTTGGTGACAGTTTGGTAAGATCATCACCAAAGGGTAATCCTTTGATGATGATTTTAATAATCGTCACAAAATGCATGATTGTTGTCGATGATTTCATAAGTAACAAAATAACTCTGTTATTTATACTAATGAGTTCACTAACTTTAACTTGATCATTTTGTGACTGATCATCAAATTGATAAAAATCAAATTTAATATTATTGACAATGATTCTAATATCAAATTGATAAAAATAAAATTTAACATTATTGAGAATGATTCTAAGTCTAAAAATAAATTTAGCTAACAACAATGTTAAATCATTACAATAGTTTATGAAAATTAATTAATATTACATAGATTTATACTTTTTATTTTTTTAAAATTATATGATTTGATAAATTTATATGGTGTCATAAAATTTTCAGATAGTGTTAACATGAAGTTTGTAATATAATGATATATGATTGTTATAGAAAAAACAATAAGTAATGATATAAGGTAACTATTTAATATAAAGATATATAATAAGTAATATAAGATTTTAATTAGAGCTTTAACAATTTTTATAGACAAAACAACAAATAAAGTGAAAAAGATATAATTGTTTTTCTAGATTTCAAGATACATGAGACTAGGTAGATAAGATAAAGGAGTTTTATATGTTTGGATTCCCAAGAAGGCTCCTGACATGTTCGAAGGCATCAATTGAAATTGACAAAGATCTGCCCAAGTAGTTGGTTTATTGACAACCTCTTTGAACAACTTTTTGGCTTTAACTAAATTGGCAGAAGATACATTAAACGATTTCCCAAATGTAGTATAGAATAGAGAATTAGATGAACCGTACATACCATACATTTCACCTAAGAAACACAGTATGGAACAACCACCTTGATTTCTTCATAATCCTTTGAAAAATTAAATTCTAAAAAGCAAAAAAGCTAAATGAAATGGTATAAGGAACCCAAATTTGAACACATGTATACCCAATGAAATGACTCCATCATCGTTATAACGAATAATCATAGTTTTTGCAATCAACGACTATTTCAAAACTACCTATTTGCCTGTTCCTATGTGAACCATCAGGACATCGCCACCGCTTCCATTTTCATCTACATTCTTTTGAAGATTCGAACAAGATTTACATAACTCATAGTTCATATAATCATATATTCATCTAATATCTTTTAACCAAAAATGAGATATAAATAATAAAGAAAGAAAGCTAATTCAAATGATACTAGAAACCTTGTAGAAGAAGATTGACCATTGAAGGTAATCAATTATTAGAATTTGGTAAGCAGATTTGTTGTGCATCGATTTGTTCTTCAGAAGGGAGAATTATGCTAGATACATCCCATTGGATCTCATTTATGCTATCAGAAACTATCTTCCAAGTTGACATTTTATGATAAATTTATGTTAACAATTTTATTTTGAAAACACAATAGAAATGAAAACAAGTCATCGATATAATCAATATAAAAGCAGAGTTTACAATTAAGTAAAGAAGTGAAAAATTATATGGAGTTATATGCAATTAACACAACATTAACAGAAGAAGCAAAGATCATTGGAACTTAATTTTTTTTATCTAGCCAAAAATCCCCTGCGTAAGCACATTCTAAGTTTGCCACTCACCCTTAAAGGTTAATAAAACCCAAAGCATATGCCACAAATGCTCTTTTCACATTTGACGCACTTCTAAGATTATTAATGGACATCATTAAGTTAGTATAACTGGTTCAAGTTGAGTTTATAACCTATTGACCTAAGAAAAGAAAGTTTCAATTACACACATAATAAGTTTTCATACATTTTCTACTTCAAAAATAAGTCACAATATGCATAAATATACAACCAAATTATACAACATATACCATATAACTTTTTTGAGTCTTCTATAATCAAATCTAATACAAAGATGCTTATTAGTCAAGGTAAAGTTCACTACTTATATTTATAGTTATGATCAATCCATGCACTAATTTTGAACATGGGTATAAATATAATGCATTATTTCAAAGTAGAAGCATCAGTAAGAGAGAACATCTTAAACATGAACTTATAACAAACAATAGAAACATTGTAAATAAGAAGAAATGCTGAGGAAATGATTTTAGAGATCTTGGATAATCATTCACGCATATAAATATCCTACTTCTTCATAAATTTGTTCCATGTTAATTTTTTGATTTATTAATTGGGCCAGCTTGATGAAAACTAAATGAAAAATAGAAAAATAAAACACTAATTAATCTCAAACATGATTCCTTTCATTAGTAGCATATCCACATACCCTTTAGTGGCATAATCATTGCAACATTTCTTAACGGTAATTCTTAAGAAATTTGAAAAAGAAGAAAAATAACGATTTTATTGCTTTTAAATTTGAAAAGAAAAACAACAAGAAATTAAATAAAACAATATACAAACATTAACTGTGGGGTTCTAAAGGGAATGGGCTCCCCCTTCATTTCGCTACTTCGAAAAAGTAATGAAAATCTCCCCCGCTTGTAAGGATAAGCAAGGTTTGCATTCACTTTGATGAAGTCCAACACACTATATATAAGTATTGTGGAAATGAATTACCTAGAAAATGGAAACCCTCGTATAGAGACAAATATGAAGATGCATTCCAGTGACGAAGACGAAGACACACATCGAAGATGAGGATGGACATCGAAGATGAAGATGAAGTTGGGAACTCATATATTGAGCTGAAAGAGAATTAATCACCCATACGAAGAGGATTACAGGATGAAAACGTTGATTTATGTCCTGTCTTTAGGTAATTTGGTTTTCAATTTCATAAAAAAAAACATGGTTTTGGCTTCACCTTTGGCGACTAATACAAAAATTATCGTGAAAAGGTCATAAATTTATAAAGCCTTTTATTTTTCTCTTTTAAAACATATGCTTTGACAATTTTATATAGTGTTCCCAAAATTTTCAAACAGTTTTAACATGAAGTTTGTTATTCTCATTATATTTTAACTTATTCTCTATCAATTCTATTTATATATTGTATGTAATATTTAATTTACATTTTAAATTATATTGCATTAGTTTTATAAATCTTTTCCTTCTGATGCAGAGGCATGGAGACATGTTCCAGAGTTAATGTCTTAAGAAAATGGAATAATTTATGTGATTATTAGGCCTCTCCCAAAGTTTATGTTTGTTTTCTTTCCCTTCACATTTGCTTCCATGAATCTTGTTAGAAGATTTAATAACTACCTAATCTTTTCTTCTTTATTTAGGAAAAATGTGAGAAGGCAAAGGTCAACAGAGAAAAAATGAAAACACCTCATAATCAAGGGTCCAAATCATTTGCAGTCATCTGAAATGAATATATAAAATCTTTGTTTACAAGTTATAATTATATCAAGAAACACTATATTATTTATTGTGCCTTGTATTTTCTTTCATAAAATAGAGTGAGAAGGAACTAAATGGATAAGAGTGTGATAAGATCATACTCTATAAAGTCACTCACTATAAGGAAGGTTAAGGGTGGATGTTAGAAGAAACAAAAAATAACTATATAAGTATTAAAATTTGTTTAAATTTTAAGTTTATTTATTTATGTAGTACTAATATTTGCATTGAAAATTGGTTTTGATTTTTAATTTTAAAATAAGATGTAAGAGTTATTACATAAATCAATGTCTAAGGAGAATGAGGTAAATGTAGAAAACATTTGTAATATCGTGCTTGGTACATGTTCTGGTTATATAAAAGGTCTTGGCTTAGGTCTTAAGCCAAATGTTTCAACCCCATCAAAATCTACATACATTCAACATCTTCAAGAGGAAAATAAGATGTTTAAGGCTGCATTACATCATACTCAAGAAAAGTTAGCCAAGTATGATAAGTCCTTTAGAACAATACTTGGTCGGATCATAATAGCAGTGAAGATGAAAATGAATGGTATTAATTACATATTTTATATTTTTTCTTTTAATTCCTATATGTATTATAATTTACATTTAATATTTTTGTTAAAATAAAATTGCAAATTAATAATGAAAAATTCTCTACGGAAAAAACTTCGTAGTAAATGAGCGACGAAAATTGCTTTCCCTAGGTAAATTTGTCAGAAAAAGGTATTTTGCGATAGAAAAAATCCTTCATTAAAAGAGGAGGGAATTTTACTGTCAAACTTTGTTGATAGAATTTAGCAACATAATAGTGAAAGTTGTCATTAAAATAGGTGCCAATGGTTCCCAATAAAAATTACGTATGAAATTTACCGAAAAAAAATTCCTAGGAAAATTCCTTACAAAAAGGTGATTCTCTAGGTAATTTCCCTACAGAAATATATTTTTGCAGGGAATTTCTCGATGGAAATATATTTCTGTAGGTAATTTCCCTATAGACATTACCTAGGAAAATGTGATTATGTAGGTAATTTACCTATGGAATGATATTTTTGTAGGGAATCACTTTACATAAACAAACAAATGCAGAAACATTTGAGTGAAATTTCCCTCTCTCTCATTCGAACCCTAAATCGCTCCCACCATCGCCTACCAACTCCCACCGTGCTATAAAAGAGTCCATTCATAATAAAGGGGTTATTAATGTTGAAGAAGGACATAAGATGAAGTTTGTATCATGGTTTAGAAATCGAGTTAGTTATATATTGATTACATATTATGAACATATGAAAATTTATATGTCAGAATAACTTCTAATTCCATTTTTTTCATATAGATGATATGGTTAGATAACCATAACATGCAAGAAGTGACAATAACATTATATAATTTGGTATGTGGACCTCATATTTATGGGAAAAAATATACAGGTTGCATTGTTAATAAGGTGAGATTTCACATATAAGATTGAGATAGTCGACTTAGAAGCCAAATTTGTGGGGATGTTGTTGAGGGACGTCACGACGACGATTTTATTGAATTTTACATTGTCATCTCTTAAATAATAGAGTTGTACTACATCAAGGATAAGAATGTTGTTCTATTTAAGTGCAAATGGTTTAATCTTACTAACATGAAAGTGAACGAGAATATTACATGCATTAATGTTAGTAAGACATTGTATGATAATGATCCTTTTGTCCTTGCAAATCAAGTGAAGTAAGTTTTCTACCTCAACGATACTGTATTGGGTAGCATTTGGAAGGTTGTTCAAAAGTTTAAACACTAAAGTGTCTTCAATTTTTGTGAAAGGGATAATGGTCAATTCAATGAGGATGCAGTTGAAGTTTATCAAGAGATTGGATTGGACAATAATGAAACCATTCGAATAAAAGATGCAAATATATCATCATTCCATAGGAAAGATGTTGATCCTAACATAGTGTAACTGGGTGAAGTCCAAGCCAATTTTAGCATACAATTAGATGAAGACTATACTTAGGATGAATTAAATGACAAAGATGATACTTTGGCCATATATTATTGATGAAGAATCCAATGATAATGTAATTAATGATGATGATTTCAAAATCTTGATATTGATGATTGAATGTAAATAAATTGTTTATATTGTTTGAAATGTTATGTTCATGTTTGACTTATGTTATTGATGTTTAACTTATGTTTATTTAGGATGAATCAATGCGTATTGTTGATGTTTTATTCATGTTTATGGGGAATGTTAGTGTTTGATTTATGTTTATGTTGAATGTTTAGTTTTGACTTATGTTTGAATTATATTCATGTGGGCTGTTGATGTTTGAGTAAAGATTATGCGTTATGTTGATATTTCATTTATAGATATTCAATATAATGGGACATGGTAGAAATGAGGGAAAAAGGGTGGTAACTATCGAAGATGTTCCTCCCCCACAATAACCAAATCAATCCAACCCTATCAATCAATAACCACCGATTTCATTCTCCAATGAAGGTAGTTAGCAACAACCTATATCTAAGCTCAACTAGTGCTAAGGGATCTTCAGGTATATTATTATTAACCACTTATATTTACTGTTATGCTTAAATATATATTTACATGTTTAATGTGTTTTTTTTCTTATCATTATTCTTTTGTCGTCAAGTTCCAATATTGACATAAGAAAAAGAGGTAGAGGTATCATTAAAAGATCTGAGTTGTAATGCATGAATGTTGCAATGAACGACAAGTTGTCTGTATATGTTAACCCCATGTAACTGTTGGACCCCGATCCCGGAGCCTAACATTCGGGGACACAAACCTTGAGCTTCTTACCTTGCAGGGTCATTATCTGTCACTCCCCAATCGTGGTGAGCGCACACTAGTTAACCACTAAAATCAAAAGTTGACTTATTCATACAAATTGTAGCTTTAAGTCTCTAATTTTCTTTGAAGCAAAAATCATCTCAATTGGAGCTCTACAGCTCAAGATATGCTTAAAAAACCTAAGTGTGCTCATGCCCCAAATATGCTCTCCTAAACGGCCCCTCACTTACTTTAATGAAAACTTTCTCAATTTAACTTCGAATGGTACCAATTTTTATGGAGGGAAAGATATATGTATTAGGAATCTGTTGGTACAAGAGTCACCTCAATAAGAGGTCGGATGAGGGAGTTATGTCCAAAGGAATAAACTATGTTCACATCCTAAATCATTTTGGACCTCTTTTGGCGCGATCGCCATAACTTTCAATATAGAAGTCGGATTGAGTTCGTTTTTTGACCATTAGAAAGAAGACATCTAGGCCTACAACTATCATGAAGACCACAAAATGAGATTCGGCCTTCAACCATGTCAAAAATAACAATCTTTCCCTTGAATGTCCGTTAAATGGACATGCATGTCCTTTTAACGGACATGCATGTCCTTTTAACGGACATGCATCGAGCTTAGGAGGCCAAAATGACCCGAGAATGTCCGTTTAACGGACATCCATGTCCATTTTAATGGACATAGACTGGCCCAAGGGTGCTTTTCCACTTGAGAAGGTCCGTTAAATGGACATTCATGTCCGTTTAACGGACATTGGGGCTCCCCAAAGCCTCCAATGCCTCTCCAAAG
>JANIJH010000007.1:9853966-9865097 GCA_024520975.1 Erythroxylum areolatum | reverse complement strand
TAGAGGACGTAGGTCTTAGCACCGAACCTCTATAAAAACAGTGTTTGATCTTCTTCCCTACTCTTTATATTTAAATTGTTTCTGTGTGAATTAACTTCTGTTTTTATTGTAGAATTTTATAAAAAAGCTTTAAAGATCTATTCAACCCCCCTTCTAGATCGTTTACAACCCTAAATCGCTCCCACCGTCGCCTACCATCTCCCACCGTGCTATAAATAAGTCTATTCGCAATAAAAGGATTATTAATGTTGAAGAGATACATAAGCTGAAGTTTGTATCATGGTTTAGAAATCGAGTAAGTTACATATTGATTATATATTATGAACATATGAAAATTTATATGTCAGAATAACTTCTAATTTCATTTTGTCATATAGATGATATGGTTACATAACCATAATGTGCAAGAAGTGACAACAACATTATATAATTTGGCATATGAGCCTTATATTTGTGGGAAAAAATATACATGTTGCATTGTTAATAGGGTGAGATTTCACATATATGACTGAGATATCGATTTAGAAGCCAAATTTGTGGGGACGTTCTTGAGGGATGTGATGATGACGATTTTATTGACTTTTACGATGTCATCTCTTAAATAATAGAGTTGCGCTACATCAAGGATAAGAATGTTGTTCTTTTTAAATGCAAATGGTTTAATCTTACTAACATGAAATTGAACGTGAATATTATATCCATCAATGTTAGTAAGACATGGTATGATAATGATCCTTTTGTCCTTGTAAGTTAAGTGAAGCAAGTTTTCTACCTCAACAATACTATATTAGGTAGCATTTGGAAGGTTGTTCAAAAGTTTCAACACTAAAGTGTTTTTAATTTTTGTGAAAGGGATAATGGTCAATTCAATAAGGATGCAGTTGAAGCTTATCAAGGGATTGGATTGGAGTTCAATAATGAAGCCATTCAAATAGAATGTGTAGATATTTCATCATTCCATAGGAGAGATATTGATCCTAACATAGTACAACTGGGTAAAGTCCAAGCCAATTTTATCATACAAATAGATGGAGACTATATTCTAGATGAATTAAATGACAAAGAAGATACTTTGGCCGAATATATTAGAGATGACAAATCCAATGATAATGTAATTAATGATGATGATTTCAAAATCTTGATAATGATGATTGATTATAAATAAATTGTTTATATTGTTTGAAATGTTATGTTCATATTTGGCTTATTTTGTTGATGTTTAACTTGTGTTTATTTAGGATGAATCAATGTGTATTGTTGATGTTTTATTTATGTTTATGGGGAATGCTGGTGTTTGATTTATATTTATGCTGGATGTTTAGTTTTGAATTATGTTTGAATTATATTCATGTTGGTTGTTGATGTTTAAGTAAATATTATGCATTATGTTTGCATTTCAGTTATAGCTATTCAATATAATGGGACCTAGTAGAAACAAGGAAAAAAGGGTGGTAACTATTGAAGATGTTCCTCCCCCATAATAACCAAATCAATCCGACCCTATCGATCAACAACCACCGATTTCTTCCTCCAATGAAGGCAGTCAACAATAACCTATATCTAACCTCAACTAGTGCTGAGGGATCTTCAAGTCTATTATTATTAACCACTTATTTTTACATTTATGCTCAAATATATATTTACATGTTTAATGTGTTTTTTCTTATCATTATTTTTTCCAGGTTCCAATACTGACATAAAAAAAGAGGTAGAGGTATCATTAAAGGATCTGAGTTGCAACACATGAATGTTCAATGAACAACAAGTTGTCTGTGTAAATTGACCCCACATAATATCGTCCTATTGATAAGATTCAATCAGCAAAATTGTCCAGTGGGTTAGGAGTCATTGTCAGGAATGAATTACCTTGCCTTTAGTATGCCAAGTAATTGAAGGAAGACAAATTAATACAAAATGCTTTGGAAAAAGTTTCAGCAATTTTTAAATTCAATTTATTGTATGCATTATGATTTTACTTATTTAAAGAGTAAGTTAATTTATACGTGTTGTTCACAGATGAAGCTCAATATCGTCGATATTGAGGACCTTAAAGTTTCAAGTTGTGTTACTTCACTGTTTAAACAAAAGGAAAACGATCACTATTATCGACTTCATAAATACTATAACTCTTTTCTTTTGGATGAGGAGGCAAAGATACATGTTCCAGAACTGGTGATTCCAGAAAATTGGAGTAAAACATGTGATTATTAGGCCTCTACAAAGGTTAAGGTTTGTCTTCTTTCACTTCATATTTCCTTCCACTAATTTTTTTTGCATTTAATGACATTCTCTTCTCTTTATTTAGGAAAAGTGTGAGAAAGCCAAGGTTAACAGAGTAAAAGTAAAAACTCCTCACAACACTGGCTCAAAATCATCTGTTGTCGTACGACAAAAATTTGTAAGTGTAATGTTTAGAAGTTATTATTCTATTAGTTAATAAAATATAATCTAATGTGTTTCAATTTTTTTATTCATATAATAGAGCCAGACTCAATTTCATGGACTAGAGTGTGATAAGATCACACTGTATAAGCTAACACACTACAAGGAAGGTGAAGGCTAGACGTCTGACGAGGCACAAAATAATTATGTAAGTATAAAAATTTTAATTTTAATGTTTATTTAATTATGTAATACTAAGTAATAATATTTAAATTACATCTCGATTTTGTTTTTTAAATTGTAGGACAAGATACCGGAGTTGTTGCAGAGATCATTTTCTTATGGGAATGAGCCCGATTTGGATGACATTTGCAAAGGTATATCATGGCATAACAAAGGTCTTAGGTATGACCCTGAGCCAATTGGTTTATCATCGTCACCATCAGCATATGTAACGATGCTTTAAGAGGAGAACCGATCGCTTAAAGCTCATTTACAATGTAAGGAAGAAAAGTTAGATGATACTCAAGAAAAATTACAACGTAATGAGCAAAAACTAGACCATACTGAAAGAGAGTTGACCAAGCTAAAAAAGATGGAGAGTCTTAGTATGTAAGTAGCAGTGATGATGAGGAGTCTTAGTTTGTCAATAAATTGTTTTCTTAATTTTTGTAATTAAAATTTAATCACATGTTTTTGTATAAAATGCATTTCAATTTTAATTATGAAACATTTTTATTTTATTTTATTTTATTATTATTTAAACAATATGTCACCAATAGTAATTACTAAATGTGACTAAATTTTAATTCAAACTATGTTAAAAACAATGACATGAACTAAAATTGTTTTTAATAATTATAATTAAATATTAAATTGATAATAGGGAAGTTAAATAAAAAATAAATATTTGTCACTAAAAGTTTTTAGCTACAAATATAAAATCGTCACTAAATCTTTTTACATACGCTTTCCGGAATGTCTTTAATAACATTTAGCTACGCTTTAATTTTAGTAGTTAAATATATTATGCTACGAAAATAAATCATCCGTAAACATTATTATTTATGCCTACATTAATAAAGCTAATTACCTTTACTGAATAAAATTAAACTTGGCAATAAGTGATCTGTGACTATTTCTCCTCTTGTCTCGTTTTCTTATTAGCAATAAAGTGATGATCGTAGCAAAATCTTTTGGGCGACAATTTCCTTAAAAGGTCACAAATAATTTTTTGCTACTGGGATTTTGCGACCATTTGTTTGATGATTTTTTGTTGCTAAATACTAAAGTAAATCACTTGTTAATATAGAATTCACGTACAATATACGAAATACACAAGAAGGGGGGTTGAATTGTGTAATCTTTTCGTAAATACAAAAACTTTGATATTTCTTGAAAAGAACTTTTTCAACTATTAAAATAATACCAAAAATGTTATTAAAAAATAGCTATTTATTTAAATTGCAAATAACTTCTATATACTTGTCTATGAACAAAAAAAATTAAAGTGAAAGGTTAGAAGATAGACGCTGCGATTTTATACTGGTTTACCCCAAACCTTAGGCTACGTCCAGTCTTTAGAGTTCGTATGAGATTTCACTATACTTCTTCAAATTTACAAGTATTCTTTCTTCCCTTCCAGAACCTCTTCAGGTCTCTTATACAAAGTATTCTTTGTGCTATCTTAGCTTCTCTAGGCTCTCAGCCTTTTCTTTCTCTCACTAGAAAAATATTGAGAGCTTTTTGTTACAGTAGAATTTGCTCTCTCGTATCGCACTTTTGAATACAGAATTTTTCTTTGTAAGCTAAAAACTTGAAAGCCAAAAAATTGTTCAGTCTTCGACTACGACTAGTATTTATAGCCTAAGTCTCCAACTGCTTCTTGTTTCTTGTAGAAATCGTTATTCTGTAACTAACTTCAACTAACTAACTGTCTGACGTACTAGAGTATCTTCATCTTTGTATCATCTGTGTTTTTCTCTTCTTCTTTGTTTTCTACTTCTTTGGTGCTTTCCACTTTTTTTGTGTTTTGCAATTCTTATGTGTTTTCCACTTCTTATGTGTTTTCCATTTCTTCTGTGTTTTTCACTTCTTCTGTGTTTTCCACTTCTTCTGTTTTTTTCACTTCTTCTGTGTTTTCCACTTTTTCTGTGTTTTCTACTTCTTCTGTGTTTTGAACTTCTTCTGTGTTTTGAACTTCTTCTGTGTTTTTCTACTTCTTCTGTGTTTTCTACTTCTTCTGTGTTTTGCATTTTTTCTGTGTTTTGCACTTTTTCTGTGTTTTTCACTTCTTCTGTGTTTTCTTTGCTTCTTCTGTGTTTTCTCCGCTTCTTCTGTGTTTTTCTGCTCTCTTAACACACTTATCAAAATAGTTCATTTATGTATGAATTAAGTCATGTATGAATGCTATATGAATTTGATAACACACTTATCAAATTCTTCTGTGTTTTCTCCGCATACATATATGAATGCTATATGTATGAGACTCACATTGGGCTCTACGTGCAGAAACAATAACGGAGCAAAACTCTACGTGTAAGTGCTATCATACTGGCTACTCTAGTCACAACACTTTTATCTGAGCATGCATTTATGAAATGCATCCAATACAGAATTAAGTCATGTATAGTAGACATTCATAATTCACAATCAAAATCTTATAGTCATCGGACCTAAGTCTGAAAGTCTGGCATTCAACTTTTGTTGAGAATTCAAATATCATTCAGAGGTCATCGGACATAAATCCAACATTCAACTTTCCAGTTGAGAATCAAAAAATTCAAGTAGATAGTCTCATTCACATACAAGTAGTACTTCCAATGATATTCACATGGAACACCTCGGACAATTATTGTCCGAATTCAGTACACAATTCAATACACATTCATCAATATCAAATTCAATTCAGTAATAAACAAAACAAATCAAGGTGAGACCATCTTAGGTTACTCACAATACACTCCAATATGTTATAGCCTGGATGGTCCAGCAATATCCGACTGGCATCCAATGTGCCCCTCTATATCATATAAAACACATTTATACAAATCACAATTTTGCATAAATGTATAAGTCTTTCTTTATGCACATCAATGTATAGACAATATGCACAATGGATGTTCAATGACAATTCTGGGTAACTTATCAAGATTTTGTCACCATATCATTCAGATAGCAAAACCCTCATTTATATAATTTGTACTTAGGGTTTGGACCATAATAAAACAATGTGAAATTAATTTCATAACCTAATTGATCATTTTATATTGTTTTCTCATAATATGCTTTCGGGTCAACTTTACATAATTATTCTGATAAGGTAAATGAAAAACTTAGGCAACACTTCCTTCTGGAAAGTTGTTCTCCAATGTTTCAAGTTTCTAATGATACTAAGATCATTCAATTTGGTTCATTATTCTATGAGTTATACTTAAAATACCACAGACTGTGTACATTTGAAATTTTGGCTAATGCATGATCATGCATTCAAGTTGTACACCTCATATCTCTCAATTCTAATATCCAAAAATTACAAACTTATACCAATCAAAAGCTAAGAGAATGAGCTCTAACTTTTGTGAAGAAATGTTTGTCTGTTTCGATCTATATCAATATAGTTTATTCAATAACAATAGGACCTAATTTCTTTCCCTGGTAGTGCTACTGCCTAAGCCAAGACTTACTTTCAAGCTCAATTTCAAAACCCTTAAGGACAGAATTCAAATTCATTTTCTTCATAAAATTTGTAGTCAAATGTCTTTAGTTCAATTAAAATTAAGAATAATTTCATTTGTAAATCTACAGATCAAAATATAGCTAAAATACCAAAGTATGTTTAGTAAAAACATTCCAGTTATCAAATTCTAGCACATCTCAACATTTTCATCCTAACATTCCAGCAGATCTCAACATTTTCATCCTAACACCCCCTTTTAGGATAACTTTGCATGATCATTATGACAAGGAAAATGTTATATTTCAGTAAACTTTCTTCTAGATGATTGTTCCACTATGTTTCTAGTTTCTAATAACACCAGAATCATACAATTTGATTTAGTATACTGAAAGTTATATCCAAAAAAGTTAAGATTATTTTTAAACTATAATAGAACTCCTAACTCTACTTCTAGCCAGATTTTGAAATGCTTAGAGATAGAATTAACATTCAGCTTCTTCAACAAAGTTGTAGACATATGTCTTTACTTTCATATGAATTAATAAGCAACTCATTCAAAAATCTACAGCTTAAGTTATAATCAGAATACCAAAGTCTATTTAATGAAAATTCTCCAGTTCATAACATTCTAGCATACATCCTCATCAACAACTTATACAATCTTTCCTAATTCAATCATCATAATCACATGCCTTAAAGATCAAATTTCTGCTTACTTGTTAAGCTCAAAATCTCCTTCAAAACCTCAAGCTAATCTAGCCCTCCAAGCTTGCAAGATTGTCACAAAGTAAAGGTACAAACAAGAACAACAAAAAATCTGATTCTTTGACTATCTTGTAAAGGTTAAACATATGACATTGATATAGTCATTTACCAAGGTTGAACCCAAACTACAGAGTTGTATGTTAGCAGCAACTTTCAGTGGAGAAAGGAGAAGAAAATGGTGGATTTTTCTAGCAACAACTTAGCTTAATTCATCTAGGTGCAAGGTGTCTCCAAACTACCTTAACATGTGTCATTTGGCATGTAAGTCATTTATCTCCTCTTTAAGCTGCCACATGTCTCCTAATTACTAGTTCATTTGGCATTCACTTATGCTGCCATTTGTCAACTAATTAAATAGTCTACATGTCACAAAATAATTTGTCCATATTTCTATTTTTTAATCCAAAAATACTCCAATTTTTTCAAAAATTTCTAAAATTCACCAAAAATTTTGAAATAATGCTAATGGTCTCCAAATAAATTTTTAACGCAAATAACTCACAATTCACATTTTAATCACATTTATAAATTAGTCATACCTGAAAAATGTCAACGAATGCATGTACAATCATATTCTTGTGCAAAAATATGCATGTCATATTTAACTAAAGCATAATGTGTATTTCCTAATTTCTCAGTACTTTCTCAAAAATTACAATTATAGCCTTAATATGGGTAACGGGATGTTACAATCTAGCTCCAAATGCATGGGGCTTACCTAAAGAGGATTAGTAATAACAGTAGCAAAAGACAATGGTTCACATTCAGTATCAATGTTGGTCATGAATGTCATAAAGGGTGAGGAGTGAGATAATAAAGAGGCAGTAGATGGTGAACAAACCTAGGAGTGTGATGGTGTAGCTACGTGGAGTTGGGGAAGGAAGGTTATGTAATCCCTTAAGTAAGAAGGATGAGATCGGATTCGCATGCTTTGTCTCAACGGGGGAAAAGTGCTTTGGGGTGGGTTGGGATAGGGGTCATAAGAGGTGGTACTATATGTGTATGTTGAAGTAGATATGGGTTGGTTGTCATTTGGTGAGGTAGTAGGGGAAGCTGTTATAACATGGTATGGTTCCTGTGAGGAAGGAGGCTGGATTTGGGTGGAAATGTGTTCAATGGGGCTGTCAAGAACATTTGGGAAAATTGTAGTATGAGGGTGGTGCTTGTGGTTTGAGAAGGGAAAATTGGTTTCATAAAAATCGTCATCTCTGGAGATAAAAATTTTATGATCATTAAGGTCTAATAATTTGTATCCTTTTTGTCTAGACACGTAGCCTAAAAAAAACATTTTTTTGCATGTGGTTCTAATTTGTCTTTGTATGGTTTGGTATCTGTGGCGTAACAAAGACAACCAAAGACTCGTAAATTTTCGTAGGAGGGTTGTTTATGGTAAAGCTTTTCGTATGGAGTTTTCCAAGATAAAAGTTTTGTAGGTAGGCGGTTAATGATATATGCGGACGTGACTACGGCTTCCCCCCAAAAATGTTAGTAAATTGGCTTGATATATCAAGGCCCTGGTAATTTGAAGGAGGCATTTGTGTTTGCGTTCAACAACGCCATTTTGTTGGGGTGTGTAAGGGCACGATTTTTGATGTGATATTCCTTTGGTTTGGAAAAATCCTTACATTTTTTATTGAGAAATTCGGTGTCGTTATCAGTACAGATACAAAGGACAGAGGTTTGGTGTTAGTTTTCAATCAAGGCTATGTAAATTTTCAAAGTTTCGTACACTTGATTCTTACTATTCAATAAATAAGTCCAAGTGGCTCTTGTGAAATCACTGACTATGGTTAAAAAATAGCTTGAGCCATCACATTTTTTGACCCCATATGGTCCCCATAAATCATTATGTAAGGTTTCAAAAGGGTTTTGTGTTGATATGTTATGATGTGGAAAAGGCTTTCTAATTTGCTTGACTAATGGACAAATATCACATAATATTTTTAGGAACTGAAATGCTTAAATTTAGAAAATGTGTGATTTTTTCTTTCAAGATATGTCCGAGGCGTAAATGCCAAATTTCAAAATTTTCTTGGGTGTGGTTAGCAACCGGGTTCTTGACATAAAATTCTAGAGAAGGACCTTTCAAGGTGCATGGTGCAAGTTGGTTCTCCGCTCCGATTTTGTATAACCCCCCTTTCGCCTCGCTCACAGCTACAATGTTGTTAGTCCGCAGATCCTGTAAATACACTTTATCAGACACACAATGATACCTATTTTGTTTTGGGTGGCTATCTTGTGGACGGACATTAAATTGTCGTGGAAAGTTGGTATGTGAAGGACATTTTGTGGTTGGAAGGTTTTATGGAAATCAGGTGCCAACATGTTCCACCTTACTGTTTGAACCGTCTGGAAGGGTTACTGGTTTAAGATGAGAAACTTTGGTTTTGTTTGTGAATAGTGTGAGATCATGACTCATATGTGTAGAGGCCCCCGAATCCACTATCCATATATCATCATCATATTTGTTATTGTTAAAACTAAAATAATTTGGGTTCGTACCTGCATAACTATTGTAAGCTATGTGATTAACCTCAGTCAAGGATTTACCATTAATTATGCGCATCAGGTATTGAACTTGCAGTGTGAGGGCTGCAATATCGACTTAGGATTTGGAGTTTGGTTCTATCTTTTGTTCTTCTATGGACCTGTCCATGGTCATTGCAGCGTACGCTGGTTTTCCCTTCCTTTTTTGTAGCTCTTTGTACCACTCTGGTATTCCATGTAGCTAGAAACATGTTTCTTTTGTGTTCCCCTTCTCCCTGCAATGATCACAGAATTTTTCGTCTCTTCTGTTACCGAATCATTTGCCAGTAAAGTCCCTATTTCCCTGTCTCTTATAGTTGCTTGAATTAGCCATAAGTGCCACCCCCATCTGATTCGTGTTTTCTACGTTTACATTCTTTTGTTTCTCTATTGTTAGTATCATGGAGTATGCTTTATTTACCTGCGGCAAAGGTTCTAGCAGTATAATCTGACTCACCATTGTAGCATATTCTTCTCTAAGCGCTAGCAGGAATTGCATTAGTTTGTTTATGTTTAAAACTTCTAAGTTTTTTCCGGCATTCTCATAGTTACACGTACTCATCAGCATCAAGGAATCTAGGTCATTCCACAATCCTTTTAACTTTATAAAATAAACATTTACAGTGTTGTTACCTTGTCTCAAGTTGCTAACCTCTTGTTTGATTTCGTACAGGTGAGGTCCGCTGCTTTTGCCGTAGCATCCCTTCAGTTCATCCCAGAGATCTTTCGCCATCATTACCACTAGGAAAGAGTTGGAGATCTCCTTTGATAAGGAGTTAATGATCCAAGCTGTGACCATGTTATCTACTTTCTTCCACTTCTTCATAAGTTTTTCATTTTTGATGGGTGGTTATATTTCTCTATTTGCAAAACTGAGTTTTCCTTTAGCTTTCAATGAAATAATCATCGACCGACTCCATGATAGGTAGTTGCTCCTTCAAGAGGTGTGTTTACGAGTGGATTTGCTAGGTTATCCTCCGTCGTAATGTGATAAGCTTCCTCATCGAACGTGATTTCTGTACTATCCTCCATCTCCTTTTTTATGGTTACAAGGTAAGGTCTTTAAACGGTAAAGCAGAAATACTGCTCTGATACCATGAAAATTCTTCGTAGAAGGAGAAGAATAATATTCTATTGAGTAACTGATGATATATATACAGAAGTCAGTGTTGTACAAAAGATGTGTATAAAAGTATTCTCTCTCATTTATCAAACTTTTATTCTCTCTTGATTATTTATAGTATGGTGGTGCGTGCGATTGTTGGGAGTGTATGTGTATCTAGTGTATGGGTAGCATAGTATGGGTACTTGTATCTGGTGCATCGGTAGCATGGTATGGGCATGTCGACAATTACACACTGGTGGAGAAGGATGGAGCTATGTTGTTAGGATGGAAGGACAGGAATTTTATTTCTATTTTAGCTTGGTGTTGATTTTAGGAAAGATGGACAGATAGGTTTAGCAATAATCACATATTAACATTACATAGGTGGGGATGTTACATAGTCTCATAGTGGAAGTGTTAGAACTCCACAGAATCTGAGGCAGTTGTTGTAAAAGTCGTACATCCTATTCATGCAGTTCAATTTTACATATTAAATGTTTCAATTTCCTGAGTAAAGAAAACTCAAAACTATTAAAAAAAAGGTTTGTTGTAGCATCTCATCATTGATGGGAAGGGTAAAATAGTAATTTAGAATGAGTTATGAGTGTGTAAACTTATCTCAGCATGATCATGCATAATATGGCCTCCATATATACATGAATAGAAATTTTTGC
>JANIJH010000007.1:9823337-9851595 GCA_024520975.1 Erythroxylum areolatum | reverse complement strand
TTAAGTTGATTCAAGAAGGAAAAAGGTGGAAGAAGATGAAAGCTCCCATGTGAGCTAAGAAATTTCGAATTTGGTGAGGGATTAAGGTAAGAGAAAATTTTGAGTTGTTGGATTTTGAAAGAATTTTGGCTTAGATAGCTTGAGAATTGTATGGGTTTAAGTTTACTAAGCTCAAATTTGGTGATTATATGTTATTAATTGCTCAATTTTGGAATTCCTTTTGAATTAGGGATTTTTACAAATTATGAAGGAAGTTAAGAAAAGGCAAGAGTTGAGGCATTGGACAAGTAATTAAGCACGGATATGAGGTGGGTACCATGTTTATAATTTGAATTATGAGCCAATTATAAGTTTTTAAAAAATCCAGAAGAGAAATGATTTGCAAATTCATTGTTTTCGAATAATTCGTTAAATAGCTACAATTGTAAACTTCTTTGCTTATAAATGATTTTGATAAATTGCTACGATTTTTGCATTCCTTGTGCTTTAATGATTGAGAATTTGATATGTGAATTTGTGTGATATTGTGACATTATGAATGAAGTTGTGTTTGAATAGGACATGATTATGAAAATTGAGTTTTTGAAAGGTGCCTTTGGGCAGTTCAATTTTCATGTGTGAAATATATATTATGTGGGTTTGGTTAGGTCCCATAAGTTGTCAAGTGCACTTGTCAAAGGCTTCGCCCGCCTGCCCGTTAGTGGCAATGGAGCTTCGTTAAGGACTCCTATGAATTCACGACTACATTAGACTGCTATGCGGGAAGGTATAGTACGTTCTATTCACAGCTACACAGGACCGCTATGCGGGAATATGTAGTACGTTCTATTTTCTGGACCAACCCAAACCAATTTCTGATGTGTTATGTGCTTATGTCATGTCGCCCCCTTTCATCCCCATCTCCAGTTATCAAGAAGGAGATCGGATGAAAGCAAGTCAAGACCTCCGTTCGTGTTGTAGGGTTACGTTAAATGGTTGTAAGAATAAGATTTTAGACTTTTGTTAACGATTTTGGAATTATTGTATTCTTGTGTATTTCGGATGTTGAGATTGATGTTGTATTGTGGCTTGAAAATGCCACTATTGTTTGGTAATGCATTTCTTTTGGAGAATGTAAATGAAATATGGATTTGTATATGGAATAGAAAAGTGAGTTATGGTTTTGCATATAAATTGCATATGAATGTGTTTGGATTCCGGACAGGAGGTCCGATGATTTTGATTATTGATTCGAATTATTGAAGTGCTATGGGTATGTATATGTTTGTTTGTGTTGGGATTCCGGACAGGAGGTCTGATGATGGTAATGATTGAGCTGAATATTTGAAGTGCTAATTATTTAAGAATTGATGGTATTTAATTTTTGTATTTGTGAGTTTTTATGGAAAAGAAAAAAAGAAGATATTTAAATTGATGAGATATGATTGTATAAGAAGAATCTTATGAATTGAGATTTGAATGTGGATGAAATTCCAAATGGAAAATTGAATTGTTTTGAATGATGAAAAAAAAATTTATATCGATTTGAATAGGTTTAGACCAAGTGTGTCCTGAGTTTCCAACGCTAGTTTTTCTAAGGTATGCGTTTTCGGACGTCAGAATTTGAACTTCAGTTTTTGTCCTTAAGAGAATTGTTTTCTTTGATTCCGAGCCTTTCGTTTTCTTTTGCTCCTTAAGCTTTCGTTTCTGCCACTTTGTTTTTCGATTTATGTTTTCGAGCTTGGGTTCCGAAAACGGGTCCCAACAATATTTCGTCACCAAAACCCTTCTCTGTTGTAGTGTAATTATATAGTAGGAATGGTAAGTTGGCTCAAGTTCAGTGCAATCTGATTAGACATTGATTTAATATTAATGGATAAAAATTAAGTTAATTAGGTTTCAGTACAAAATTGGGTTAAATAATAAAAAATTAAGGCTTTAATTCGGACTCAATTTTTTGATCTTTATGGTTTAACTTGGTTCCAAAGTTCAATTTAAAAGGAAAAGCCATAAACATATATTTGTTGAATTATTCAATTTGATACCTTGAAAATTTGTTGAAGAGTAATTATAATAAATTTGGTTTCTTCTCGAGAGAAAGTTGAAACCTTCCCAAAATTGTTGACAACAAATAGTCAATAAGAAATCTTCATCGATTGCTTAGAGAAAGAGAGTTGATATTAGCTAGATGAGTTGTGTTAGTGAAGATGAACCTTCATGCAAAAGTCAAAGTTGTTTCTCTCTTTCCAATCTTTTTCTTTGTGTTTTTATTATTGCTTCTTTCTTTTAACTAGCTCTCTCTCTTTCTTTTGAACTTTTCATTATTGCCGTTGTATCTTAGCTCTATGTATTTTCTCTTTAATCCTTATATTTTTCTTCTCAAATACACTTTTTATTGGTTCTCTATTTTTCACCCTATCTATTAAAAGAATCACGAGAGCAACGAAAATGTGGCAATGACAACTATAGTGACAAAGAAATTTAAAAGTTGAGTACTTATATTTTGATACATTTTTTTTACTGATATTACACTTTTCTTCTTTAATTATACTCAATAGAATATGATTGAGTCTTTGTTACTAGATAAGAAAGCATGAAATCACATTTGTTTATTCTCCTAACTTCTATTTTATATTATAATTTTATCAATCACATCTTATATGACTCCTAGATTCCTTAAGTGTCAACTCTTGCCAAAACATATCTTATATCTTGTTCCTAACCCTGTCTCTAAATTTAAGTGATCATGAGTTTTCTCATCCAAATCACACAAATTTAGTTAAGTACAACCCACCTTTATAAGACTAAACATATTTGGATTAAAGTGATCTTGAGTTTGCTCTACAAGCCTAACATTAAATAGAGCTTGACTTTATCATTATAATATGGAAAGCTACAATCATATTCTCATTGTGTACTTAATAGTTTAGTAAGGGATTTAATATCATTCATCTCATCAAATATAAAATTACATGTAATAATCACATATAATATATATATAGAGCATGCAACACATGCATTCATGATCAAATTATATGCACACAATATCAATCTTCATTTGATTCTAGTTTATTGATTTTCATATTCTAAATTTTGTCAACTTTTTGGATAATTAAATTAGATTAAACCCATTGATTCTTAAATGAATTAAATTCCTATTTCAAATAAAATTTAATTTGAATTGAAAAAAAATTTCAAATGTAGTTGGAAACTATTTTCACTTACCTTAACTTCGTTAACAAAATTTAATTGGAAACAATTTTCAATAAATTATGCTTCTTAATTATTATTATTTATAAAAACTCCTTTAAAAATTGTACAAATAACACATTTTAATCCAATTAGAAAAGTATTTCTAATCTCATTTGAAATAACTTTTCCTTTATTAGAAAACTATTTTCTAATATTTAAAAGAAACTACTTTCAAAATTAAATAAAACATCTTTTATTTAATTAAGAAAGTCATTTATATTATTTATTTAGATATTGATTTCTTAGTTTATTAGAAAATATTTCCTTGTAAAAATAGAAAATTATTTTCCAAAATTATTAAAGCAAGCTCATTTTTCTCAATTAATAATTAAAAATAGTTTCAAAATTTAATCAAGAAAATATCTTTTCTAATAAATCAAGAAATTTGTTATTCATAAACAAAGGAACAATTTCTCAATAAATATAATAATGATTCTTTAAACAAATAAAATTATTAATTTAATTTAACTCAATCAAATTGAAATAATCTTTATGGGATCGATACTTTAGAATTAATCCAGTTTTATAAACTTACTATAATTGACTTTATATGTTTATAGATCAATTCAATCATAAAGTAGGTGAGGAACTCCCATTTCCTAATCTTCTTTTCATTCCTGTTCCACCTAGTCCATCGTTATGTCTAAATCAAGTCGACTTACTTATCTATAGTCATCAATAAAATCATCTTGCTCTTATTGATCCTCCATAGTCACTAATAGCCTTAATGCTTATAATATTGCTTTCAAAAGACATTATGACAAAATCATAATTGAATTATATTTTTTCACCATACCATCCATGGTCTCTAGGTTCATCCTCCCCCAGTCCATCTAATTCATAATTGCCTACTAGTCTTCTTAAAGATAGGCATACTTGTAGTACTTCTCATCCTTTATAGAGTTACCTTACATATTCTTATTTATCCTCTACTTATCATCCTATTATCTTTTCCTTCTCTTATGTTTCTATTCCTAACTCTCTCAATGAGGCTCTTTATCATATACGTTAAGATTTTGTAATGATATATGAGATTAATGCTTTAAAGGCGATTGGTAGTTAAGAGCTTGTATCTCTTCCTTAAATAAATTTATATAGGTTATTATCTCTCGATTATTATTAAAGTGTCTCCTAATGGAAGCATTGATTGCCTTAAAAGTCATCTTATTTATAAAGGCTTCACTTAGGTTTATGGTTAAGATTATAAGGATAATTTCTCTAGTTGCTAAAATTACTTCTATTTATATTCTGTTTTCTTTAGAGTATTTAGCTATATGAAAAAAGTGCCTTTCTTAATGGTGTTCTTTATGTTCATATGTATATGAATAATTATGTAGGTTTATTTCTTAGGTGGAGTATGATATAAGTATTTTGCCTCACCCTAAGCTTTATTTAATTTTTTAGTAAGGGCATTCTGTAATTTGTTCTTTCTTAGTATGTAAGAGATCATACAATGTTTTACCATTGCTCCCATTTAAAAGGCATATCTTTTTGTTAGTATATGTCAGTGATATACTCATTATTATGGATAATTCTACTAGTGTACAAGATCTCAAGATGTTTCTTCAGATAAAATTTCAGGCTAAGGATGTGGAATCTCTTTATTATTTTCTTAGCATACAAGTTGCTCAATTACAGCAATGTATATTTAAATCTCCACTTAAATATGATCTACATATGATATTAGTATTGAAATTCTAGGGTCTTGTCATTATGATTCTTCTACAAATCCTAATAAAAATTATTAATAGATAAGGGTGATTTATGCTCATCTTGTCCACGAAATAAGCTTCCATATGGTTTATGAAATGCATTTAAATGCACTCTTTAACCTTTCAAAGACTGTTAAAAACTTTGCACCATGCTAAATTTTCTTCTTACAACTTAATTATGGATTATTTATACTTATAACAAACTCAAATGGTTGTTACTCTCACAAATTTTGTAACACCCATATACCCCCTGGGAGGATATACAGATGCTACACAAAATAGAACCAAAACAATCCAAAACATACAAAACATTTCTTACACAAAATAGAACCAAAACAATCCAAAACATACAAAACATTTCTTACATACATTCCCAGAAAATCGAGCAATATATATTACCTTTCATTAAAAGTTGTTTTTAAACAGAACATAACAAACATATTGTACTTATCCAAACACATGCTATAATTTCAAAAGCTGACCTGCATAAAGATTATTACAAATTACTTACAGGATATTACAAACCTTATCCACAAATATACAAAATGTCTCATTACATTGAAATGCATCTCAAACTTAAGCACAACAAAGACTCAAACAAAAACAACTTCCAAAACAGAACACATTCTTCTTAGCCATTACGGTTGTCTGTGTCCCAGTCTTTAAACCTTCTTATTAGAACCTACATGGAGGCAAAACCACTGTGTTAAGCATATAGCTTAGTGGGGAATAACTAAACATAATGCATAATGGTGACTGTTTCTAATAGTCGTCTAACATTCATATATACAGATTTAAATCATATCACAACAATCTTTAATTGTTCATAATTTAGAGTAATCCAAACATTAAGAACCAAATATGATTCATCAATTAATAAAGAACATTCTTGCATTAGAATAAAACTCATAAATATCATAATAGAGTATGATCCATTCATATCAAAATATGACTTATAACAGAATAGAACTTGTTTTATATCAAATCAAAGCTTGTCTCTTATTAGAATAAAACTTGTTTTGTATCAGAACAGAACTTATTTTTATCAAAACTGAACATGTATCATAACAAAACATAAGTTAGATTGCCAATTCTTTTTACAAAAGTGGGTAACGGGACCAGAGCAAAAGCTATGATGATTGGTATCTGAAACAAAAGAGACCCATGTCTCTGAAACAGAAGACACATAAGTGTCTAAAATCAGAAGACACCTTAGTGTCTGGTTTAGGAGTAGCTGCAAACCCTTCTAGGCATGCTTATTTACCCACTAGTAGTCTTACAGTTTTAAAACAAACCATTTTAAATTTCATAATCTTATACAAAAGATGTCGTGCAACATATGACCTTATTCATTTGATCAAACGCAACATGCCTTATAAATACAAACATATACATTAAAGCATCAATAAATGCATTGAGTCATCACAAATTATGTATATTCACATAATTAGAAAGCACTTCCAATATATTCCCAATTATCAAACTCCTCGGACAATTGATGGTCCAGAATTATCATAATATCATAATCATATAACAGTGAAATAATGCACAAGTATGAATTCATTTTCTTATGCTAAAATTGAACCCATTCATTCTCACTTAAACAAACTTATCATGCCTTATAAGCATAAGCATTTGTAATAATGCACCAATGAATATATTAACTAATTACATTTTACATGTACTCACCTAAGTTCCCAATTCTCTAACATACATAACTAACACATCACTTTTATCATTTAAAACACATATGTGTTCATAAATATACTTCATTCCTTTAACAACTTATAAGTTCCAATATTAGATACTTTGCTATCTAATAACACCTTCTTTAAGTTATTACTTCAATTAAAAATCCAAATCTTATTCAACCTTTGATAAACTTATTCCATATCAAACTAGGTTCATTTTACACTTCAATTACGTCCAATTAAACCATTATAAAGTACCTTAAACTTATACGGTCCAACAATTGCTCAAAACCAATATTTTTTCCTTCCTAAGTACTTCCCACAACTATGGGAATAAGCCTTATAAATCCCACGATTGTGGGATGAGTGAACCCAAAGGTTCACTCAGCCACAACCTCCAATTTGTTTCCAAAACTTGACTTCTTCACTAAAGACCATCAATTTCACTTTAATTCTACCTTATTCATGATTCAATACCTCATCAAACTCATGTACAAACCAATTCAAAAATCATTCATTAAGTAACTTACAAATCAATATCTTCCGCACATCAAAACTAAACCAGAAGTTATCATGCAAGGATCATTTTTCCATCATTCATTTATCATCATCATAACACATATTTCATACCAATTCAGTTATCATAAAACTTGTATTAATACATGCTATCAAGTTTAGAATTCCTTTACCTAATTACCTTCAAATTCCTTCTTTAAAAAACTAACCAAACCAGCCTTCATGCAACCAAAACAATTCTGAAATTTAGGTAGGTTTAGGAGGATCTTAACACCCAAAAGACAGCAACATATAAAATAACTTGTGGTGGCTTTCTTGATGCAATATCTTATAAGAATTCTAAGTGAAATTGAAGCAAAATTAATATCTAAGAGAGGGTGAATGGTTTTGGTGGAGATGCTTCAATGAAGGTTCTTGCAAGTTTAGCTCCTAAGTTGTTAGGTGTCCTAATCTTAGAGGAGCACATGTCACCAATGCATGCATCACATTTGTCCTCTCTTTAAGCTACCAAATGTCACACACCTATTAGGCCATTTGTCACTTAACCA
Organism: Erythroxylum areolatum; assembly: GCA_024520975.1. Taxonomy (NCBI): domain Eukaryota; kingdom Viridiplantae; phylum Streptophyta; class Magnoliopsida; order Malpighiales; family Erythroxylaceae; genus Erythroxylum; species Erythroxylum areolatum. The sequence goes on along the minus strand of JANIJH010000007.1, from coordinate 9,843,897 downwards.
ATGTTCCTAATTTTCATTCAGTTATACTGCCATTTGTCCCTTATTTACTCATGCTAAATGTCAATGCATTATCTATTCCAAATGCCACTAAATGTATAGGCTTAGTCATCCAATTTTCAGGTACCAATTTGTCTTGCCACTTAACATTTTCCTTGTTCAAATGTATATTTTAATACATCAATTTTCTAATGGTATGAATTAATTCCAAATCATTAAGTATGATCCATTAAACCAAAATTCAAGATCAAACCAAAATTCAAAACTTATGTAACTTACAACCATTTTACAATTTAACACCTATCACATATGCCTTCATGAACATGTAACATTTCAACTAGGTTATAATTTGGGGTCTTATAAATTAATTGCTATAACAACTAGCTCTAAACTATTCAGCTAACTATTCCCACCATTCATTTACTAATTCCTTTGAATTTAATAGTTCCAACATTCTATCCACTTTACAAAAATGGCTCAACCAATTGAGGTAGTCTTGTCAATCGACAAAAATGCCTGTTATGATTGACATATCTACGTTATCAATTGACTGACATCTTTATAAAATAGAAATCCATCGTCTTATCTCTCATATTTAATATGTTTGTCTACTTATACACATGTTAGGTCAACTAATATACTTCAAAAATAAAATATAAACATATAAACCTCTTACTTAAATTTCCTTAAAGCTATCTTAATTCATACACAATTTCCTTATATTGTGTCCTTCTGTTGATTTCATAATTGATTCAATAAGCTTATTTGATCTCTTCTTCCTTCCATTAAATTTGAACTTTTACATATTACTTGATTACATAATAATTGAGATACTAATATCACCAAAATTAATATATTTTATTATCATCAAAATCATAGATTAGAACCTTACTATGTCTAACAAATATGATGTACTTAAAAGATAATCTATTATTTTTAACAATAAGAGAACAAAATATCTAGAATTACATGTATATTTTCATAATTAACCGAAATTTAAAAACTATTTATGTAGATAAACTTATTCTAAATATAACCCTTTTAAAGATTGGTCTAGTATAAGGACAAGAATTCTATTATCTAAGGAACTCAATTTTTATATCACATATTAAGTTAATTTAGAATATCTAGCCTCATATAAAATTTTAATGTAAAATTCTATAATATATTAGTTCATAATATAAATTTTGGAATATCCTCATTCAAAAACATCACTTAATGCTCTCATAAATTTAGTATGAAAATTAAGGTTTTATTATATATATTCTTAATAGCTCTATATGAGGCAAAGTTAAAATATAAGTCATTGTTATATTAATTAAGTATTTAATTTAATTTTTTATTTATTAAATATTTATAATTATATTTTAACATCAAATTAACTTGAAAACTAATTGACCAAATTTAAAAGTTATTTAACTTTACCTTTTACCATTATCATATACTTATCACTTGTTTCATATTTTGTTTTTTACTAACTACAAGTTTGATATTATTTTTGATAACATTATCGTATTTCTTGAAAAGTCAAATATTAATAGCCTTCTTTACTATATATATCTAGGACAATGATTTTGAAGTTGAGCAATCAATAATTCTGTTGGCAGTAATGAACTAGGAACAATCATAAAGACTAATGAAGCAAATTGAAGGCATATAACCTTCTGAAATAAGTTATTATATTTTAGTAATGAAAAAGAAAGCTTTTTTTGGTACCATTTAATAATTATCATTATTATTTAAAATTTTAAACATTATAAAAGTTATTTTTAAATTTTTTAACTTTATAATTATGAGGTAAGTTTATCTAAATCTAGGTTTTAGCACTTTACTTAAGAAGAAACAATATATTTTTATTTTAACATATCTTATAATATAAAATTTTAAATTAAATTTTTTAATTAAAATATTAATATAACTTTTTTTTTAAAAATGTGAATATATTAAGCTTTTAAGGGCATCAAGTAAACAACAATAAGTTTCATTGGAGGTTCAATTGTACATCAAATGCAAGTACACTGTTGGAGCATGGAGAACAATTTTTCAAAAATGCAACGTCACTTGAAATTTGATGATGGAGAAGACTATGGTGGCGTTGAGCTCGAAATGGCCAGTCCCACTCTGGCCTTAACATGAGATTTTGCGTTGATGTCTCGAAGTTTCATATTGTGGGACTTCAAGATTTCAACTTTTGTTAAGTGATGATGTTGAGAAACTCAGGACAATGGACAATTAGTGCATCGCAATTGACATTATAATATTCTACAATAGCCATAACTAAATACCCCATTCCTAGGTTATTGCTTCTCTTTCTTAGAGTAGCAATAATAACATTAAAGATGTGGCGGAGGTGTAAACTTGGACTTTAGGATCCATGCAGTACAACATGAAAAGTTCCTTCATTGAACACTGGTTACTTTTGATTTTTTTCAAACACGTTTGACACATAAACTTATGTAACAACAAGTGTTTAGGACTATGAATTATGTTGCTGTGGGCATTTTTAGCATCAAAATTCTCTAGCCTAGTCAATTCGGGCCAATAACATGTGGTAAAGTCATCATGCTGGTCCACTACAGTTGATTCTAGGAATCCCCCAATTTTGCACAAAATTTCATAGTTCAACTCATATGGTTAACCCAACAACCGAAACCATAGACCCTTAAGGTTACTAAGCTCACATTAGAGGGAGGTGAAGAATTCTAGGGTGAGTTCCTCATAGATGACATAATTAAAGTGCATAAATTTTTCTAAGTGAATTCTTCGCCCTAAGTGTTCAACCTTTTCTGTCAAGCCAATTGTTTCTAATGTGTCCAAATCTAAATATCGAGGCAAAACAATTTTCTTCAATCTAAGAGTTTGGACGAGATTATGTTCCTTTATCGAGTAAATCGAAAAGGGTGCTTCATACTCCACAGTCTAGTTCCTTTGTCCGAGGCCTGACACTTGAACTTTGCCCTTCAATTGAATGCGCTTGATCGTTTGCTTAATTCTCATTCTTATTAAATTGAGAGTTCTGAAAAATTTAGAGGGATAAAAACTTTTGTAAAGAAAAGGGAGAGGATTTGAGTGTTTGGTTACTAGGGAGAGTGGTGTGGGTGAGAAAAATGAGAGTAAGGATAACTATATAGGTTTGGGAGGGGGAAGGAGGGGTAAACTTAGAAAGAAATCCTGAAAAATTCCGTGTTCAAATTATCCCTGTTATAGAAAATTCTAAAAATTGCATGTTCAAATTGCCCCTATCGTAGGCTACGATTGTGGCTTGCAAAATTTTTTCACTTTTTTTCTAATTTTGATTTTTTCCTTTATATCACTCCCGAGTTTCTTCCATACCTTATATTTGCACCATCACCTCATTTTTTTCCTTGCCTCTATTAAAAAGAAATAACTAATTCTAAAATTCAATAAAAAATCTAACTACCAAACATGCTAATTTATGGTCATTAGCTTGACATTTCATCTTATGAAGTGCTTTCAGTTCTTTGAAAGGAAAGAAATCACTTCCTTTTTCTTCAAGACCATTCCGTCGAGATACAGTTTGCAATGATACCTATTCACCATAAAGGTTTCTTTGTTTGCATTTTCCAATTCAAAGGCTCTGTGGACAAAGACTTGGGTGACAATAAACGGTCCACTCCATCATGATTTAAGTTTTGATGGGAAAAGTCTCAACCTCAAATTGTATAGCCAAAATTCATCTCCCACTTTGAATTCCTTCTGCTTCAGAAGCGAGTTGTGCGATCTCTTCACCTTCTCCTTATAAAGGTTGATGTTTTCATATGTATTGCAATGAAACTCTTTAAGTTCATTCAGCTGCAAGTGTCGTTTCTTTCGTTTGCTTCTCATCAAAATTTGAAACCTTCATTGCCCAATATGTGTTAAGTTTTATAGAGAAAATATAAAACAAAACCCAAAAAACCAAGAACTTTTAATTGCCATTAGATGTAACTTTAACAAACATGAACTTAAGATGTGTACCTTACAATCTCCTTTGTTTTTCATTGTCTTCACCTCTTCAGGTTGTCGTAAACCACAATGACCAAAGGAGAAAGTCTCTAATGATATCCATGGGAAGAGCAAAGCCTAAAACCTCTTAAGAAGAATGGTTAGAACACTCACAAACTGCTAACTTTATCGTGTATTCTTTGAGAGAGTGTTCTTTAAGAGAGTGTTTGTAGAAAGTGAGAGAAGATTATGAACACTTCATAAAAAATCTCTTGTTTTTACACAAAACTTACATGAAAATTGATGTTTCTTAGACCCTTTAGCCTTCCTCTAACCCCTAACATCAATGGATAGTTAGTGGGAATTAAGTGGCTTTTAATCCCACTTAATTTGGCATGAAACTTCCACCCCTTGTTTAAGGTTAATTTGGTCATCTTGCTTATTAAAGGGTAATTTTGTTATCTTGCTTATTAAAGGGTAATTTTGTCATCTTACCTAATAAGCAAGATTCATATGTTTCATATTATTCACAATCAAATGACCCTAAACTACCACACTTATGTAGCTTAGTCATGCATCTCTCGTATCTTAGCTCCCCATCTAAAACCATTTTACTCATTCTTCGCTTCTTCAATGCATATAACCCATCAGGTTTTTGGTTATGTTGGCCACTTGAATTAACACTTAATTCAAGGAAGTCATGAGCTATATCTGACAACACATCATGACTCTCAATTAACTAGAAAGTTAGTTGTTTTACTACAAACCCTTATATAGACAATTTTCCCGTGCAATTCATCCTTTCATCATCGAGTTGCATCATGTACACATCCTCAGTTAGGTTTCTATTAAGGAAAGTTATTTTCTCATCCATTTGCTAGATCTCATAATCATAATGGATTTAAGCATGGCTACCAGGCTAAATGTTTCGTCATAGTCAACTCCTTGTCTTTAATGATAACCTTTCGTTATAAGCCTAGCTTTATAGGTAACTACATTACCCTCTATGTCGATTTTCTTCTTAAAAATCCATTTGCACCCTATGGGTATTATCCTTCGGGTGGGTTAACCAAAGTTTATAATTGGTTTTTATACATGGAATCTATTTCAGATTTCTTGGCTTCAAGCCATTTTCAAATTCTAAACTCTTCATAACTTCTTCTTAGGTAGTGGGCTCATTGTCTTTTATGAGTAATATGTCATTATGCTCACTTATGAGAAATCTATATCCCCTTGGAATATGACGTATCTTACTTAACCTATGAACTTCTTGTGTATCAAAAGATTGAACTATTGTTTCATCATTATGAACAATAGTCTCGAGTTCAGGCAGTTGATCTGCGTCCGTTTGAGCATCTTGAACTTCCATAAGTTCAATTTTGCTCCCATTGTCTTCTTTTACTCTTTCTCTTAAATGACAACATACTGTGAAACAAACACCTTTTGTTCTAAAACATTATAAACTGATATCCTTAGCTTATATGACTAAATCTATTTCACATAATCTAGACAATCCCAAACTGTCATGTAAGAAAGATAGGGTTTCTTGTTAGTCCACATCTCATATGGAGTAAAATCAACTGACTTTTAAGGGACTCTATTTAACACATAAAAATCAATCTCGAGTGCATATCCCCAAAAGGATTTTGGTTGATCTGCTAAGCCCATCATTGACCTTACCATATCCATCAAGGTTCGGTTTCTCCTTTCTGCCACACCATTATATTGCGTCGTGTAAGGTGGAGTCCACTGGGATATTATCCCATTATCTCTGAGATAACTTAGAAGCCCTTGGCTTAAGTATTCACCACCTTAATTTGATCAAAATGTTTTAATACTTCTACCCAGTTGTTTTTGTACTTCATTTTTTAATTCTTTAAATTTTTCAAAGGCCTCAAATTTGTTTCTCATCAGATACAAACACCTATATTGTGAGTAATCATCGATGAAGGTAATGAAGTATATGAAACCACCTTTGGCATGTATGGACATCGAACCACATACTTCTGAATGTATTAAGTCCAATAGCCCAGTAGTTTGTTCACCTTTTCCCTTAAAGGGTAACTTTGTCATCTTGCCTAATAAGCAAGATTCACATGTGTCATATGATTCATAATCAAATAACCCTAAACTACCACACTTGTGTAATTTAATCATGCATCTATCGCTTATATGGCTAAGGCAATAATGCCATAAGTAAGATGATTTCATATTTTCTCATTTTTGTCTTTTATTGTCATTGATATTTAAAATTGGATTTGACATATCTAATATGCATATTCTATTGCATAATGTACCCATAGAATAAAGCATTCCATTCAAACTAATAGAACAACCGTTGTTACTAAAATTTAAATGGAAAATAGCTTTATTAAGACTATAAACAGAAATAATATTCTTAGTCAATACAGGTACATAAAAACAACCATCGAATTCTATTACAAGCCCACTAGGGAGTGTCAATACATAAGTTCCTAGGCTAATGTAGCAACTCTTGCTCCGTTGCCCACGCACAGGTTTGACTCTCCCTTGTTGAGTTGTCTACTATTCTTGAGGCCCTAAATATTAGTACATATGTGTGAACCACAACCTGTATCCAATACTTATATGTTATTATTAGAAACAATATTAATATCAATAACAAACATACCTAACGTAGATGGGCATCTGATGCCTTCTTCTGCTTCACTGACTCCAAATAGGCCTTACAGTTTTTTTATCCAATGGCCATCCTTACTACAGTGAAAGTGTGTTCCCTTAGGGGCAAACTCCTTAGCTTTCTTCTTGGCCACACCTCCCTTAGGCCTTGTAGACTTCTTCTTCTTTTGGTTCTTCCTCCTTGAACTAGAAGATTCCACCAGCATCATAGCCTTACTGTCCTTATAGACAGATGGCTTAACTATTTTGAAAGTTTATCAGCTCAGGAATCGCTATGGATATTTGGTTCATCTGATAATTAAGAATAAATTGTGAATAACTTTCAGTTAAAACAGTTAGAATTAAATTTATACTTAATTCATGATCCATCAAAAAACCCAAGGAGGCCAATCTCTCAATATAGCCATTCATTTTTAGTGCATATTGAATTGGAGTTGTCCCCTCAACCATCTTGGAGTGAAAGAGCAACCTCAAGGTCTCGAACATTTCGGACCTAGTTTGCTCATCAAATAGCTCCCTCGGACTATAGTAGGAGCATTCATAACCTCATTCTACTTTTGCAATTCCGGTGACAGTAGCCAGTATTATGCAGCTAGCCATCTCACTATCATCGAGATGTTTTCTGCATGCTTCTGATAGTTCAGGGGGATCAAGAAGTGGTTCTTCCAAGATGTAGCCTAGTTTCTCTAATTTGAACTATTCTCAGGTTCCTAAGCTAGTCTAGGAAGTTGGGTGCAGTCAACTTATTGACTTCCATAAGTGAGTGTAGGTTTACACTAGTGGTCATGGTGTTGATTCTTGCAACCTAATCTCAAAAAGAGAAATGGTGTTAGATTGTATGTAAATGCATGTCAATTAGGACTTTGATAACATGTAGTATCGCTCCCACTATTTTCTCATGGATCCATAACCCTCTATATGAATCCGAGAGAACTTGTACAGAAGGTCTCTTAGTGGATCGATATTTAATATCCCTAAGAATGACCTTAGGTTTGCGTAACAAGCCACCTTAAGTAAATCGGTAGGTATCGATCATACCAATTGCATTTATAATGCAACTATCGAATCTAGTGCTATCAACTGTTGATGTGTGCACTCACACTGGGCTATCAACTTTTGATGCATATACATCTCATGTACACTACCCAACTTCACCTCTGTCCACATTGACCTTGGGTTTGGCCAATAAATCAATGCTTCTAGTTAAAATCGACCCATTAATCTGAAAATCATATTTCCATGGATAGAACATATTCGTGTAGAGCAGGCTTAGGTTTGCCCAACAACCCTAACTCTAAAAGAACTCTGGTTCTCACTGTATTAATGGAAGGCGTTAGTTTTAATATTCTAAGTGAAGGATTTCTACTTAGGTCTCATCTAACTAGGATGGTCTTGTATATATCATATATACATTAGAGTTACTATAGCTATATAGCATGATATGGACACCCAATCATATTAGGCTTGAGTCTATAACTATCCATCATGCAAGTCCAAACATTCCTAACATGCATTCTCTAATGCATGAAATTAAACACATAAGTATTGGTTGTGACAATTTATGGATCTTAAAATTTGGAAGTCAATCCAACTATTGAATCGAATTACTTACTAATTTCAATCTCAGTTAAATCTAATTTTGCCATTTCAATTTGGAATTTAATATTAATCAAATTAAATTAAACACCAATTTTCAAAAATTAATTAAAAATTAAGATACCTTAAAATTAATTATTGGATGTCAAAATTAAACACTTTAATTTTGTCACACCTGCCACTTTCCAATCGTACTAGAAAATTTAATGCTTCACTTAAATTAATTCAAAATTAATTTCTAATATTTCTCAAAATTTTCAAAACATCAAATCATCATTCCATGCATCTCCATGTCATTTCAAGTTCATCAAAAATAATTTTGGAATAACCCAAAATCATCAAGATAATCGAAATTACACCTAGACACATAAAAATGACAAATTTGACATCTAAAATTTTTCCAGAAATCTAATTTTGAGAAAATTCATCTTGACATGCATAAGACATCAAAATAACACATGTTATCACATAAAAATATTTTAAAGGTTCTGGAACCGAAACATACACATACAAAATTATCAAACAAAGCAGTTCCATCAATTTCAACAAAACCAATCAAATCTGTTTACTAATTGAAAAATTAATTAAAAAATTCCATAGGATTAAACACATTCTAAATATATTTACATAAATTTTCTAGAATCAAATTCCAAGAAAAACATGTTCAACCTCAATAATTTAGCCAACTAACATCATATGTTTTGCGGGAAAACAATTTTCGTGCATGTTGTATAAAATTATAAATATGTTAATCACATTAAAATCAATTTTCAATCACGAAAACCATCTACAAACATCTCATAAGCAAATAAGTGAAAGAAAATTGTGGAAACAAAGTTTTATACTTTAATTTCGAATTTTCTTAGAACATAACCTTAGTTGTCGCAACCATGCAATCCTATTGCACACATAATAGAAACTACATCTAATAGTCACAAGATGGCTCTGATACCACTATTGAATTTTGATACACATGCATCAAAAATAGAAAAAAAAAGCAGAAATATAATACAAAACCCAAAGTGCCAAAAGCTTTTAAATGTCATTAGATGTAACTTTAACAAAACATGAACTTAAGATGTGTACCTTACAATCTCCTTCGTTCTTCATTGTCTTCACCTCTTTGGGTTGCTATAAATCATAAAGACCAAAGGAGGACATCTCTAATGATATCCAAGTGAAGAGCGAAACCTAAAACCTCTTAGGAAGAATGGCTAGAACACACACAAAGTGCTAGCTTTGTGATGTATTCTTTGAGAGAGTGTTTGTAGAGAGTGAGAGAAGATGATGAACACTTCACCAAAAATCTCTTGTTTTCATACAACTCTTACATGAAAATTGATGTTTCTTACACCCTTTAGCCTTCCTCTAACCCTCAACATCAATGGAGTGTTAGTGGGAATTAAGTGGCTTTTAATCCCACTTAATTTAGCATGAAACTTCTGCCCCTTCTTTAAATGATAATTTTGTCATTTTGCTTATTGAAGGGTAATTTTGTCATCTTACCTAATAAGCAAGATTCACTTGTGTCAAATGATTCAGAATAAAATGATCCTAAACTACCACACTTGTATAGCATAGTCATACATCTCTCATATCTTAAATCCTCATCCAAAACCATTTTCCTCATTCTTCGCATCTTCAATACGCGTGACCCATTAGGTTCCTGGTTATATTGGCCACTTGAATTAACACTTAATTCAAGTAGGTTATGAGCGGTATTTAGTAACACGTCATAACTCCCAATTGACTAGAAAGTCAGTGGTTTGACTACGAACCCTTCTATAGACAATGTTCCCATGCAATTCATACTTTCACCATCTATACCTCACTTGGATCAGAGTATGGTTCAAGTGTCAACTCCCACTAGATTGATTACGTCACATCTAGCCCAAGTGATATTAGTTCTTGTCCCCAAGGCTCATTACTTAATTGGATATGTCACTGAAGACTATCTTCATGACATTTCCACTCTATCCCGAGATTCCTGAGTAATTACCCTGACAAGAGGTCGTGGGTATCATCTCTTTCTATCAGGAGTAGTAAATCCTTTATTGGCTACTCAATTGCTTTCGAATACCTTAAGCTACACCTAATCACCTCCTTATGAGTAACCTTTAAAAGGAAACGAGGAATAGAATCAAAGTATAGGATTAGTATCTAAGATATCCTTGAGCACCTCAAGTCTAAGGATATTTGCACCATTGCTGTAATGATACTGTCATTGACAATAAAATAGATTATCCATATAATTTTCTCATGGCAGGTCATCCAATATACTTACTACTCTTGGAAAGCATCCACATGTTAACTCTAAATAACTCATGCTTACATCTTCTGAGATCCACTACTTGATATAATCAAGGAGTATAACATGTGCTACAATGTCTGGATTAATAATGTCCTATCTCATTAATCCTATGACTAGGATACTTTAGATACTAACATAATTACATAAGATAGGAATCGCATTATCATGATCTCATCATCATTTCCTTTATGTTATGTAATGTATCAAGGACTTTATTAATTCGATTTAAGATCGCTATCAATTTATAAAAAACATGAACAATCAAATTAACGAAATAACCTTTTTATTAATCAGAAAGATTTGTACAATAAGTGCTAAAGGTGACTGCCATTAGACCACTTCTCTAACAACATGCTTGATGTTCTAGTTCCATAAGCAAATGACAAGCTTTACCATATACAAGTTTGAAGGGCATTGTTCCGATAGATGTTTTAAAAGCGATTTGATAAGCCTATAAGGCATCATATAGCTTTAATCCCCTGTCTTTCCTAGAACTATTCACCATCATTTCTAGAATTCGTTTGAGTTCTCGATTCATGACTTCCACTTATCCACTCGTTTGTGGATGATAAGGAGTGGCAACTAGACGGTGGACTTCGTATCTTTTTAATAGAGTATCAAAAGATCTGTTATAAAAATGTGTTCCCTCATTACTTATTATTATTTGTGGCACTCCAAATTAATTGAATATCCGTTTGATGAATTTCTATATAACTTTCCCATCATTAGTTGGAGATGTCATAGCTTCAACCCAGTGAGATCCGTATTCCACTCCATTAAAATGTATGTGTTTCCTATGGAAGATGGCAAAGGACCTATGAAGTTAATGCCCCATACATCGAAGACTTGGACTTCCAAGATGTTGGATTAAGGCATCTCATCTCTTTTGGAGATGTTACCCACTCTCTAACAATGATCGTATTGTGCTACCAAAGCTTGAGCATCCTTAAACAGATGTGGCTAATAGAATCCACACTTGAGTACTCGAGCTGCTGTTTTGTTTGCTCCGTAATGGCTAGCATATTGTACTTCATGACATTTTGTTAATATATCCAACATCTCATCCTCCGACACATATCGCCTCATCAGCCCATGAACACAAGTTTTATATAGGATTGACTTGTCCCATAAATATTGGGTGTATTTATGTAAGAATCATTTTCTCTATTGATATGACCGATCATTAGGGATCTTAACACTGACGATAAGGTTTGTGATATCTGCAAACTATGGAGTTGCCATGCTATTGAGAAGCATCAGGGTTTTATGAGGGAATTTTTCGTTGTTATCATCACTTATCTCACATTCCCCTCTTTCCAAATGTGATAAGTGGTTTGCGACCACATTTTTCACTCCCTTCTTATCTCTTACTTTTACGCCAAACTCTTGTAAGAGTAACACCCGTCAAATAAATTTCAGCTTTGTATTGTTCTTGGCAAACAAATATTTAAGTGCAACATGATTGGTTAATATGATCACTTTAGAGCCCAAAAGGTATAAATGAAACTTATCATATGCATACACCACTGCAAGTAATTTTTTTTCATGATGGTGTAGTTCAGTCGAGGTCATGTAAGCGTCTTGCTTGCATAGTAACTCGCATGTAACTTTTTATTCTTTCTTTGACCCAGTAGGCAACCTATAGCTTGGTCACTTGCATTACACATAACCTTAAATGGGAGTGTCCAATTTGGTGGTGCTAAAATTAGGGCTGATGTTAGTTCCTCTTTTAATTGATTAAATGCAAATAAATAGTTATTATCAAAAAGGAAGGGCACTTCCTTAACTAACAAGTTTGTCAAGGGTTGTGCAATCTGCAAGAAATCCTTAATAAAGCGTCGGTGAACCCAACATAGCCTAGGAATGCTTGCACAACCTTGATATTGATTGGAGGTGGAAGTTTTTCTATAACCTCTGTCTTTGTTCTATCTACTTCAAATCCTTGGTGCGAAATTTTGTGTCCAAGCACTATCCCCTCCTGCACCATAAAGTGACACTTCTCCCAATTCAACACTAAATGCGATTCTTGACATCTTTGGAGTACCTTGTCCAAATTGGTTAAACACTTCTAAAAAAAGTCTCCAAAGACAGAGAAATTATCCATGAAGACTTCTATAATATCTTCAATCATGTCCACAAAGATAGATGTCATGTACCTTTGAAATGTAGCTGGAGCATTACAAATGACATCTGTCAATACACAAAGGTATCATAAGAACAAGTGAATGTGGTCTTTTCTTGATCTTTTGGGTAGATGAATATATTACATCTAAGAAGCAGTAAAATGAGTGACTTGCCACTCTTTCTATCATTTGATCTACGAATATAAGAGGAAAATGGTCATTTTTAGTCACCTTGATGAGTTTGCGATAGTATATGCACACTCTCCATCTTGTGACTATTCTTGTCAAAATTAATTCTCCACTTTCACTTTCCATTACGATCATTCCACCCTTCTTTGGTACATATTGCACTAGGTCGACCTATTTGCTATCAGATATTGGGTATATGATATCCACATCTAAAAGCTTTACTACCTCTTTTTTTATCAGTTCCTTCATGTGAGGATTTACGTTGATGTTCCCTTATAGCTCTACTTCCTTCTTAGGTTTATCCTATGTATATAAACATTTGAGCTTATACCTCGAATGTCAGATATTTTCCATCTCATGGATTTCATTCGCTTCCTAATAGTTTTAACCACCCTACTTTCTTATTCCCCGTCTAATTGATTAGAAATGATGATGGGCATAGTTTAACCTTTACCCAGAAAGGTATATCGGAGATGTGTGGGTAAAGGTTTAAGCTCTAGGGTTGGTGGTTTATCAATAGATGGTGATATGGGTGCTTCGGTTCATACTAATATTTCTTGATGGGTTTGAACACCCAACTCCCCCATTTTAACATCTCCTTTAGACTTAGCTTCTACTAATTTAACTTCTGTAAAGCAGCTTCTTACTTGCTCTTGTACGTAATGTCAATCTTCAAACAAGCGTTGCTTTCCTTCAAATTCTTCAATACCTTGTTCATATTGAACTCTACTTGATCATCACCAATTCAAAGGGTCAATTTACCTTTATGAACATCAATCAATGCTTTACTTGTGTTCATGAAAGGTTTTCCAAAAATTAGTGGACAATTCTTATCTTCTTTGAAATTAAGAACAACAAAGTCCACAGGAATAACGAACTTGTCCATTTATATCAAAATGTCTTCCACCACTCCAAACAATCTTTTAATAAATTAATTGACCAGTTGAATCAGCATTGCAGTTGGCTTGACCTCACCAAGCCCAACTTTCGAAATATCGATAAAGGCATAAGATTATTGCTTGCTCCTAAATCATATAAGCACTTTGCTAACTCAAATTCACCAACCACATAAGGGATTGTGAAATTCCCTAAATCCTTTAGCTTAGAAGGCATTTGATTGGTGACTATGGACTGTAGTTTCTAGTTAAGGTTACTGTTTGGTTCTCTTCCCAAGTACGCTTCTTTGATAATATGTTCTTCAAAAACTTAGCATACTTGGGCATATGTTCTAAAGCCTTAACAAATGAAAGATTTATTTGCAAAGTCTTCAATTTCTCTACGAACTTCGCAATTGTGCATCTAATTTTGCTCTTATGGAGTCATTAGGGTATGGAATTTTTGGTGGATATGGTGGAGAAGCAATGTACATAGGATATTCACTCATGTCCACCTCATTTTCCTTTTCCTTATCTTTATCTATAAAGTGAGGTACACTTTCTAGCTTTGTGGTTTGCTCGAGTTCCTTCTCACTTCATAATGTAATTGCTTGTATTTGCTCCCTTGGTTTTTATTCAGTGTTGCTTGGGAGGCTTCCTACACTTCATACAGACAATGCACTTGCCAATTGGCTCATTTGAGCCTCTAAATTGTGGATAAACGAAGTATGGTTCTTTATTATTTATTCAAATCATCCTTCCAACCTCTTGTGAGTGTCATCCACGTATCTAAGCTTGTCTAAAAATTTTTCTAACTTAGCGTCCATGGAATTGGGTTTCTCTTGTTAGAATCCAGGTGGTCCTTAAGGTTGAAATTGACCTCCTGCATTATTTGACTAGGAAAATTTTGGGTGGTTCTTCCATCCTAGATTGTACGTGTTTGAGTATGGGTTATTCTCCCCTCCTCGTCCAAATTGTGCTCCTATGTAATCGAGCTGCTCCAATTCATTATTTTGCTTTAGAAAGCAGTCGATGGTATCATAATTGTCCTATCCACATAGCTCACATCTTTGCTAAACTGTTTTAACAGTAGTCAACTGTTGGGTTAAGTCGTCAATCTTAGCTTGCATCTCCATTATTAGGTCAAAAACTATGGCTCCTTTTGCTCTAAGAGGGTTATATATTGTCTACTCCTATCCATCGTCTAAAGACAACTGTTACTTGTCATTTCCTCTAAAAAATCCTTCGCTTCTTCATCCGTCTTCCTCATTAAAGACCCACAAGATGTTATATCAATGGTACCTCTCGTGGATGGAGTGACTCCATTGTAAAAGGTTTGTAACAGGAATTCCTTTGGTAGGTTATAGTGTGAGCAACTCTTTTGCAATTCCTTATACCGCTCCCAAGCCCTATAAAGTGACTCCCCATCACTTTTTTGGAAATTTGTGATTTCCTTTATCAATTTCGTAGTCTTTGTGAAAGGGAAGTACTTATCTAGGAATGCACGCACCACCTGCTACCAAGTTATGACGTTTGCAGGATTTAGCAAATGATACCATGTCTTAGCTTTATCCTTTAGGTGAAAGGGAAGAGCCTCATCCTAACAATCTTCCAACATTCCATGATATCAGAAGGTATCATATATTTCTAGTAAATTTACTCTATGTGCGTTAAAGTCTTCATTAGTCAAACCATAGAATTGCACATTTGTTTACGGCATGTTCAATAGGCTAGGCTTAATTTCAAATGAAGCTGCTTGAATCGACGGTTGAGTCATGGCTTGATTTGTAGTGTTGAACTCTAGTCTCATGAAATCCATAAGGGTTCGCGGCTGGTTTCCTTGATTTCCTCCTTGGTCAAACTTTTGGTAAAGTTTTTTTAGGTTCTTCAATTTTTTCTTCTTGGTGTCTTACTCGTTGAATTGCTTATTACAATGGGTTATATCAAGTGCTATGGTTTCGGTGATCCAACTTGAACTTTGAGTAACTTTTATGTTAATATAACTATAATGACAAAAGAGGGGAAATTTTTCCTTAAACTAAAGAAATCCAACTAATCCTAACTAATTCCCTAGTAACGACACCAAAAACTTATTGAGCAAGTTTAATCTTATAAAACCCTTAATGTTTCGCAAGTGCACAGGTCATATACGTAGTAGTTGAGGTATGAATCCCATAAGGAATTAGTGAACTACTGAAATCCTAAATTTGTCTAAGGCTTAAAAGTGTAATTAAAATGAAAATAAAAATTAGCAGAAAATTAAGCAATTAAATATGGATTGACTGAAAGTGAATTTGTAAAATTAATACAAAGAAATCAAAATTGAGCACAACCAAATAACAATTCAAAATTCACTCAAGGAAGATAAACCAATAATGAGGGAAGGGGATTTATTCTATCATCTAATACTAACATAATCACTTTTGAGTTAATTCGGTATCGATCTTATACTTTCGAAGGGTGGATTACTCTCTCTCGAGTTATAATCATTAAACCCTAAATCATAAACCCTAATTGAATTATGGAATTTGAAATCTCTAAATTAACAAAAAGCCTACGTGTTAAATTAGATCTTAAGCACTCTAATAGACAATCGGATCGTCACACTAGATATCTCTTCTTATAAATTACTGATTTGATTGTTTTCGTGATCTATTAGATTATTTAACTTTCATTATCTAATCATTTTTCTATTGGTTCACTCTGTCGATTTATTACCGAAGCATGCAAATACAATAAAAAATCACAATAGCTAATATATTAACGTCAAAAGCAATCACATTAACATTGATTCAAGAATAAATCCAAAAGAGTTTAAAACATCCTTAAACTAAAACTCATCTTCATCATATCAATCTTATACATCAAATGAAAGAAATACAAAGATGAAATGAAGAAGTTCACTTGGAAGGACCGGGAGTAGCAGCAATAGAAGCAGTAGAATCACTGACCCCTTCCTTCTCTCCCTCTTCTTTCCTTTTCCTCTTCCTTGTTTCTTCCCAAATGTAGCAAATGAAGGCTTGTCTTTCTTTTTCTTTTATAGTCTTATTCCATTTAGGGTAAAAACTAGGTTTTACCTAGGCTCAAATGTCCAAAATAACCTTTAAAAAGTTGAGTTCGGAAGTAGTCCCCACATCTGTCGTCGTGCTTGCCAAAATCGTTCACTTAAAAAATGCTTTTATCATGATCATGGCCTTCCCTATTTGCTTTTGTCATCGTGGCACTT
Organism: Erythroxylum areolatum; assembly: GCA_024520975.1. Taxonomy (NCBI): domain Eukaryota; kingdom Viridiplantae; phylum Streptophyta; class Magnoliopsida; order Malpighiales; family Erythroxylaceae; genus Erythroxylum; species Erythroxylum areolatum. The sequence goes on along the minus strand of JANIJH010000007.1, from coordinate 9,826,977 downwards.
GTTCCTCCTTTTAACTTTCTCCAAATCTTCTTCGATCTTCTTTACCTGATCTTAAACACTGACAAACCCATCAAAACACCTCAAACATACAAAATTATAACCTGATATCATGCTCTAACCTATATAACACTAAAAAATGCAATCACTTAATCACACTAACACAATTCTAAACCTAAACATGCACAAATAATCTAATTAACAACTAAAAGCGTACTAAATTACCCACTAAAACATATAATTATGTTAACATGATTATTTGTTTATGTTTTAAGTGTTATATGGTTTAAAGCATGATTTTAGACCTTAATCTTGCGTTCTCGAGGTGTTTTGATGTGTTTATTAGTGAATGAACTAGATAAGTGAAGAAAAAAGGAAGATGGAACATGCATGGGCTATAAGACAGTCATGATTACAACAAACACTTGTTAGACACAAGATTTTCCACCTGTTTTGATGTTGGAGGGCGTTTTTGGGACAAAATGACCGGGGACCTAAAATTAACATTAAGTCCCACATTTATGACATAAGAACATAAAACATTCCAAAAACTTCAGCCTCCCTCTTACCAAATTGGGATTAATCAAGGAAGATCAAGAAGGGAACATTAGAGAGTTTCGGTTGTTCCAACAATTCCAAATCAGTCTACATCAAGTTCTTTCTTCCTGTCTTTGTTTATTTTCTTTAAGCTGATATATAAACTGGGATTAAAAGTGCTATACACGTTTATGATGTTTTAATTTTTAGATTAGGATTTTTTTGAGTTATTTTGTGACTTGATCATTATTAATTTCAATACAATGTTATAATGTTGTGGTATTTGGGTATGCTAATACTTCAACAATAAATCGAGAGAGTGATTCGAAAGTAATCTAACTAGGTTGGGTGACAAGAGTTAGTGACCTAATAAGTCACACAAATATCAATTTGATAATCATATTATGAGATATCTTGTGTGAAAACTCAATTATTCGATAGATCACTTAAGAACTAGTTGAAAACGTTATGTTGTTTTTATGAATCAAGAGATTGCAAAACTTGGAATTTTATAATCAATTAAGGTTAATTGGTTGGGGTTAAATGATTAAGTCTTAAGAGACAATAATTAAACCCTTTGAAAATCTAGGATTGACACTCAGTTGAATCAAAAGTGATTAAGGGAGCAAAAATAACGATAGAACAAATTGTAGACTTTTATACTCGATCATCCATATTTTATTGTGGTAGCTCAATTTTTAAGTGGTTAAGTACTCAATTTTATTTGATTATTTTAATTTCTTATTATTCACTTTCATTAAAATCATATTTTAAAACCTTAAACAAAGTTAGGTGCACTTAGTTTTAGTTATTTCCTCGTGGGATTGATACCTTTAACCCTACAAACTTACGATTTGTATACTTGCAGATATTAAGATTTTTATTATAAGTAAAACTTGCAGAACAAGTTTTCGGCCCTGTTGTGAAAGAAGTTTACATCCCCTTTAGTTTAAAAAGATGAAGTTTAGCTCCTCATATATCTCCAAACAGAAAGAAATCTGCCTCCTTTTTAGTCTTTAATATCTTCATAACCCTTTTGTCTCCTAAATTCCCTTTTATAATGCTAAATTAGGTTTATGTGGTTATGCATACTTAGCAACATGGGCGTGTCATTGACCGTGTATATTAATTTAGTAGAAGTGGGAAAGTTACATGGTCATAGAGAGATACATAGTCAATATACATGACGATGTAAAGTATCTACATAATCATGTAAGTCTCACAAGGGTATGTAGGTCTCGGGGTTACTTGAAACAACATCTTCAAACTTGTACTCATTTCTAGTGAGTTACATGTTCACATACATATCCATGTAAGTCACAGTAACTTCAATTTTCCATTCTTTATCCCCTGACCCTAATTATCTCCTTATTCCATGAAGACAAACAAGATCAAACATTAATAGAACAACTTCAAGGATGCATATTTAGCTCATTTTGGTTATTTTTCCTCTAACTTGTACCTAAAGAAAAATATGAACCAAAATAAGTATCTTAAGCGCAACACAACATTATTTATTAAGCATTAAAGAATAAATATATCAATAATCAAGCACTTATTAATAAGTTTATAAGAATTACAACTTGTTATCTTCTAATTCCACCCCATATTCACAACCTTTTCAAACCACTCATTTGAAGCAAAGAAGTTAAAGAATCTAAATGGACTCTTAGGAGCTTAGGAAGAGTTAATGTTTAGTACCTAAATGGTAGAATGGTTAGAAGCCAGTTGGGGTCCAAAACTAGAAAAGGATCCTAAAATTTGGTTCATCCTATTGCCATTAACCAGAACACAATCTAATTTCTTTATGAATAGCTACTCCCCTTCTGATTATTAGACTAGGTTAAATGCATCCCAAGATAACTAAGATCCAATACCCTTAGCTAAGAGGTTACTTGGTTGATCTCAGTAAACAATTTCATATGGTTTACCCTTACTTCTTCAACTTCATAGCTATATATAACACAATTTAAGTCATTAGTCAATAACCAAAAACCATGGATGTTTCCCTTAATCATATTAAGACTATCCCATAAATGATATCTTTGGAACTTTAAATTAGTTAAGACTTCAAAAGGAACATTAGACCCCTCAAACTAGTATTTAAGGTAGATTAGCTGGCCTATGCAAACCACTATATTCACTTCAATAATAAATGAATCAAAAAGCACTACGATTCTGCCACATAAGGGATCTTTAAGATTAGATCCCTAACTATTTATTGTTTTATACAGCTATTCAGCCCTCTTATATTCCAAATTAATAAAGTCATTTAGTTAGAGTGTTATTGCCTCCAGCCCTAGTATTTCTTAGCTCTCCTCCCTAACTTTCTTCTCGAGGTTGAGGGGGGCAACCATTATAAAATCCTTTAAAGTTATTCCTTTCTTCCTTATTATTTGATTATGCTTATCTCCCTTATCCTTGAGGCTATTCTCTAATGTAAGATCTTGGTGGCTAACATCCTTTTCAATGGTGATTGAATATAGGGATGAGTTTTGGGATCTAACCTTTTTATTAGAATATAAAATGTCCACTTTGCTAAGTAAATTCTCTTCTGATCTTAAACTCATATTAGCTTCAGTAGTCACTAGATCTCCATTACAATGCTCATTGGATCCAAGAACTCCCAATTTATTAGGGAAGTCCTAGAGAGCATTAAGGGTTAGTATAAGTGTAATATCCCATCACCGATGGGAAGGTTATATTAGTAATTGGGACGGGTTAGGATTTTATATTGCATTTTATTGATCGAGCACACATTTGTCCTCTAATTATAGAGGAATGAGTTATTTTTGCACATGCACACATAGGTACATGCATTCATGACTTTTCCTGGCCTTTAATTGTGAATATGGTATGATTTGTGAATCTCGAGATAATTATGTTTGATTGTGATTTGTTTGAGAATTTTGGAACAATTAGGTTTGAATAGATGAATTGGAACTGTTTTAGAGTGATCGTCAGTTGATAGTGACCCTTAGGAAATTTTTCTCGAAATTTGGGAGTAAATGCCCGGACCGGAAATTTTCCGAGTGACGGACTGATTGACTGAAATAATTGTCCAATGGCAATGGGAAATTTAGATTTATGATTTTAGGAATAAAAA
>JANIJH010000007.1:9812432-9823237 GCA_024520975.1 Erythroxylum areolatum | reverse complement strand
TATTAAGGTTTTAGTATTGATGCCATGAGAGTACTGTAGTGACTGACTGCTCGTAGCTCTCCCTTATTGTGGGATATACGTCGGAATGACCCACGAGCTTCCCCGTGCGTACCCTGCGGTAAAGGGGCACTACAATAAGAGATTATATAACAATTAAATCCCCTTTAATTCCTAAACTCTAACTGGCTTCAACATTTCCCAGAGCTCCATTAAGCTCAATGGATCCTAGATTAAAACAGTTTAGGTGGGTTAGTTTTAGAAGTTTTGGGATTAGGGCATTAACCCCACAACCAATTCTTAGTATAAGCTTCTAACAAATTGTTCTAACTGGATCCTCAAATCTTAGATTAAGTTGATGGCTTATAGTTACAGGAAAAGAGGATCTCTACCAATTTCATTAATTTTCATGATCGGAAGAGCTTCAAGGAAATGGTCATCCTTTTACTTTAACACAAATATGAACATACCCAAATCTATCTAAATTAATTATTTAAGAGTCAATATAGAAAGGGTTACACGAGGAGCTAGCCAAGTAGCTTAGACCTTGAATCTTATAGTATTCCAATGGGAATTAGTGTGTACTAATCCATAGTGGAATGACATCAATTCTCCCTCTATCAATCTCCAGTCTTGGTTCCCATTTATGTAGGACAAGTAGTTTCCCTCTAATGTGCTAAGGGCCTAGTTCAATTAGGGATTCTAGATCTATAACCCTTTATAAATCTAAAGATGAAAACATCATCTTCAGTTAATAGAGTTTTCTTTTATTCATGCTTGCTCCATGTGGTAGAGTCATAATTTGAACTTGTGGGAAGGCAAGTCTCTTCCTTGGGAACCAATTAAAAAGGTAAACCAAGAAGCCACCCTAGCTTGAAAGAATCCAATTGTCGGGATAATGCTATTGACCAGAGGGGACTCTCACTATTTTTTTCTTAGAGCAGGAAGAAACATAAGGCTTATTGTGAGCATAATTTGTAGTATGAGAGCTATTTTCCCTCGTGAGTATAACTATCTTTTTTTAATCTTAATTTTCTTATATTTTTTCAAGAGTAAGTCATTCTCATTACTTGCACAACAAATGGAATTGTATTAGTTAGACTGTAAGAATATATGAAAATATGAGGATGTGCACTTGGTGGCTTTTCAATTTGTTAACGTATAAGTTATATTAAATATTGATATTTTATTTTTAATAATTATGATAATTAATTAAATTAAGAACAAAATTTTATAAATAAATAAATTAAATAAAAATTTAATACTAATATCTAATAGTGTAATAAGAATTAAATATATATTTAGTTTTATTATAAATCTAAATTAAATATTTTTAATAAAAATAAAATTATAACAGAAAATACAAATTAAAAACTATAACAGAAAATATAACCAATATTTTTAGAAATTTATAAAAGAAGCCCCGACCAAGAAAGGTTAATCGATTCAGTTTCTGTCTGGGTCTGTGGCAAGCCAGTTTACGCCTCTGTCTCTCCCCCTCTCTCTCGCCGTTGTCTGTCCACCTCCTCCATCGCTGCCCGTTCACGCCGGCGTTTATCCCTTCTCCTTGATTCTCCAACTGCAGGTCTTCTCGCTTTTATTCTTCTCCAGCTCTCTCGATGATGAATCATGTTACCATAAAATATTTCCAAATTGGACCGTGTACTTTTAAGAATTTTGATTTCCCACTGATTATTGCTACTGATATGATTTTTCAAAAATGAATACAAAACGTATGCTTTAGTCGTTGATGACCCTAGCGATTTAGATACTCCCAGCAGAATTCAGTGATTTATTTGCAGTCAGAACTTCAATGAAACTGGAAATCGTCTGAAGTCCATACATTTCGTGTGTTGGGTCAATATCTTGTGTGATTGGTTTGCTTATTAATTTCTTTGGATTTGCGGCAAGGAAACATTATCTGAGATTGTAGGGCACTAGAACCTGTTTTGGCAACTAGTTTATTTCATGTAATATGACGACTTTTTTTAAAAAAATCTATGTTTCGGTGCATATTAATGGAATCTCTACCCATAGTTGGACTCCATAGTACTTAGACGCAACTTGAATTGATCGAACAAGATGATTACTCTTAAGCTGGCAGTGCTTACAGATTTGATTTTTTTTCCTTTATCGTTCAGATAACATTACTACTTGTAAGTAGGTCCGGTGGCATAAGACACAGATTGTTTTCCTTTTAGGCTCTATTCTTTTTATACTTAATCAGCAAATATAATTGGTTCTTTGATCTTTTGCTGTTTCTGTGTTCTTCAGCCATAGATCATTACAAAATTGATTTGCCAATAGTGCAAGCTGAATTGCATTTATTGAGTCATCTATGGCTGATTTTCAGACATCTACTCACCGAGTCAAGTGGATCTTCACTCCTCAACAGTTGGTAATGGTGTTCATCTCTTAGAATGCTTTATTTTGTCACCGAGAAAACAACAAAAAATTGATCGAAATGAATTCAGATCAGAAGGGCAGGAATTATTTCTCTTTGCTTTTGTAGTGTAATTCTGTTACGTAATTTGCTTGATTTTTGAGATGTCAATAGAAAGTAGAATGATTATTTTGGTTCATTGTTGTAATCGTGAAGACAATGCCATTGTTATGCTTCGTGGAATTACTGTGGCAAGTTATTCCCATATTGAAATTAAATGGAAGATTTTTGTTTATCCCAGTCATTTAGTGTTATAAAAAGAAATGGTAATCACGATTGAGAAGTCCTGATGTTATCTGCTGCTCCATTTTGAAATTGGCCATAGTAAATTAAGGAAAAGAGACATGGTGGCAGTGGACTTGGTAAAATTGTTGTTAGTTTTGTTAAAATCAAAGCTCCACTAAGCTAAAAGTTTGTTTAACAGTAATTTAGTGGGGCGGGGCATATTTGCACCTGTTAATGTTCTTATTTTAGTCATCACAATGTACTTCAAATACAGGATGAGAGATACAAGGCTGTTAACCAGAGGGCAAAGCAGACATTGGAAGCTGTATGTTATTTCTCTCTAACTTCACTCAGTCACTATTGTGATATTTGATGCTGACTTAGTATTTCTGCTATGAAGAGTGGGACAACTAGAATTGAAGTAGATGTTGATGGATCCTTATCATACCCTCAAGCACACAGTAACAAATTAGACAATGGTAAACCTTTTCTTTATTCCGTGGTAATAATGGTTTTTGTTTTCAAGTATTACAACTGGTTCTCGTGGCCAAAATATCTTGATGTGTTTATGATGGAGCCAATATTATGGATAAATGGCAGCTGATAAGCATTCCCGTCCAAAACCACTTAGTGTTGAAGAAGAAAAATTTATGCGAGTGTATTATGAATATAAGCTCAGAGAAGTATGCAGTGCCTTCTATTTTCCCCATAAAATTCAGGTGAGTTTATTGTTTCCAAGGTATAAGGTATTTTGATGAATATTGGGATACAGTAAGTGAAATAACTAGTGTGAAGTTTTACTGACATGTTCTTTAAAATGGTATATTTTGGTAGGCAACAGCTCTTATTTACTTCAAAAGGTTTTATCTTCAATGGTCTGTCATGGAACATGATCCAAAGCATGTAATGTATGACTTCTTCAGAACTCTTTAAATACTCTATTTTCTGTTTTCTGGCCCCATATTTGATTGGAAGAATAAACTAATAAGTCATTTGAAACTTGGCATGTTATGAGGTAGTATATGAGGTGCTTTTATGATTGGTTCCTACATGTCAAATTTAAGCCATTGGGAGAGGTCAAATTTAAGCCATTGGGAGAGGTCGAACAAGATCATAATTGACTAACTGAATTCCCTTTCACACACAAGTGTGCTGGTTGGAAAATATGGCGAGTGCAGAAGCCTACCATAATTTAAAGCATAATACGATAGTAATGGTTTAAAGGTGCGATATCTTGGTTATGGACACCTTGTTAACTTGTCAAAGAACCATTAAATAAAAAAGTTTAAGCTATTAAATGAGACCTAGGATGGGATCACTAATTGTTGTAGTCCTAATAATAACTTATTGCGATCATTCATGATGATTTTTTTGCACAGGTTAACTTGCATATATGCAGCTTGCAAGATAGAGGAGAACCATGTGTCAGCAGAGGAGCTGGGTAAGGGGATTTCTCAAGATCATCAAATGATTCTCAATTACGAGATGATTGTTCTTCAGGCATGGAAGTGACTTATGCAGTGCTTAGTTTCCCTTATGCTTTTGGCTTCAGCTTGTCCTTTGCATTAACTTAATTCCTATGTTGCAGACTTTGGAATTTGATCTTATTGTCTATGCACCATATCGATCAGTTGAAGGTTTCATCATTGATATGGAGGTAAGTGGTAAACTCCTCTGTTTACTGCAATTTCTTGAATGTGCTGCTGTAATTTTTTCCAATCCCCTAACCCTCTGCCCCAGCAAAGAATAGAGGACACTGTCTTCTCTTCTCTTTTCTTATTTGTGTCTTTTTCTCACATGTAATAAAATCTGTAAGTGTTGACCTATTTATAGATTTACTGGCACTTATGCTTTATTTTGGTTATTTTAATATCTTGCTAGCGACATTTAATCATATTCATTCAGGAATTCTGCCGTGCAAATGATTACCAAATCCAAATGCTGAAGGTAATTGCTTGGTGTTCCCCTCCACCTTTTTAGGATTTGATAATATCATCTGCTTAAATTCCATATAGGACTTTGGTTCTGAAATATGATTGTGCATGTGATTTGTCTTTCCACAATGTAGGACATCATGTTTATGTTGATTTGTTTGTAGATTATGTTTATTGAAATACTATTGAGAACGAATGCAGTTACTTTTTTTTGCCCCCTTATTTTGCTTTGTAATGGATCCATGCTTTGTAGGATTTAGGAGAGACGGCAAGAGTGGAGGTTGATAAGATGATGTTTACTGACTTACCACTTCTATTCCCTCCAGCGCAGGTACTTCTATATTCTTCTTTTCTTTCCTCATTCGGTAATCTTGATTAAGTTAATCATCTTTATTGTGTTTCCATTTGTCTATTTTGGTAGCAGAAGTTGTTCAAAACGAACCAGGTATAACATATCGTTAAGGGACTGTTTGGTTAAAATTATGTCTTTTACTTTTTGTTTTTGTTTTCTTCTAGCAATTCTAACCAAGCGTAGTTGAGGAATTTCATAATGAATAAGAACCATAAAAAATTGACTTTGATCTTGTTTTGGTATCACCTCATTATCAGTTAGATAAATAGTATTTAATTATTGTATACTAACTACTAATGACATTAAATAAATATTTTAACTTATTTATTGGGAATAACTTTTAAACAACATATGATTATTGTTAAAATGAATATTATGTTCAAAATAAAGATTTTGTTGGACTAAAATTATCTATAAGAGTAAAACTATTTAAGAATTTAAAATAATTTAACAATAAATATATTTTAAATATTGAAATATTATTTAAAATAAATTTTGATTTTAAAAGTAAAAAATATATAAATTTCTCTAGAAAAATATGTTAATTTATTTATAGATTCCATTATTAAAATAAAAGTTTTAAAATTTATATTTTAGTTTTTAATTTTTATTTTAAAATGATATAGAATAAAAATGTAGAGTTTGCATTTAATATTCAGCATTAAGAAATGATAAATTTATCATTAATATTTAATAATAATGCTCATATTAAATCATCATTAATGAAATACTTTATTTATTATTAAAATATCAAACTTAACAAAAAATTACTATAATCATTTAAAATGATTTATGAAAATTATAAATATTTTTCATTTTAATAATTAATTTTTGCAAATAAATATTTCATAACAGATAGAAGAATTAATTACATAGTTCCAATAAATGTAACTTATCATAAAAATAACTACTATATGGTACATTTATTATAGTTAATAAATAATAACAAATGTACAACTATATTGATAATATTAATAACAAACAAACTAGGGTTGGCAAATCTGGGACAGGCCTGAGTTGATCAGGCTTTAGGTCGCCCTTCCCTCCCTAGGCTAGCCGTCAGCAGATTCACTAAATGTTTTTTTGATTGCTTAAACCAAAACAGTATCATTTTGGTCTAGGCCCAAGCCTGATTATGTCGGCCTAAGCCTGATTATGTCGGCGTTGGGCTACATTTTAAGGGTTTGGGCTGGGTCACGATATAGGTGGCCCGAGTTTAGCCTTGCTCGTTGTAATCCCTAAATCAAACAATTTTTTAAGAGCAAAATGAAAACAAAAACCAATAACAAGGAAATGCAAATGAAACCAAAGGGCTGCTAATCTATCAGCTGTTGATGAACAAAATAAATTTTAGGCACAGGAAATTGCAAAGAGCTAAACCTTTCAAGCCAATTCAATGATCCTAGTTGAAAATATTCTTCTGTATGAATTGTTTAAGCAGTTAGGTTTGCTTCTTCAACTTGTAAACTAGAAACTGATTTCAATTTAACCAACCGAGTGAATGGTTCTAGCTTTAGACTTTACTAGATTCAATTTGTGGCCACAATACTTCCCTAGGAATGCTATGAGGATCTTCAAGATTCATATCAATAAAGGAAAACCATGTATCATAATTGATCTACAGAACTTGCATTGGGACTCTTTTATGATTCATTCACTCTCTGAATTAGCAGCATTATTAGTTTTTGCCAAGGCCTTGCTACTCAATGTTGGTTTGGTGGGTTAAGTTTTTGATGTTGGTATGGTCTTTCATCTATATGTTTTACTTTCTGTTCCCTCATGTATTATGAATTTTTGCAGTTGGCAATATCTGCTTTACGGAGTGCAAATGAGGCACATGGAGTGATTGACTTTGAAAGGTTAGAATCCTAATTTTTGGACTTTAAATAGAAAAAGTTAGCCTCTAAAACTGATTTGTTTCTAACTTGCATAATTCTTTGTAGATACCTTAAGAACATCGTGTCTTATTGGGGTTCTATGCACACAGTTTCAGAGCTCACTGGGTCTTTAGTTGCCATAGATTCTTGGGTATGGATCTACCAATTTAAACTCAGCTCGACTTTGATGTAAACTTCTTCCATCTTTTCTTTCTAGAAAACTCTGAAGGCGCAGAAAGTCTACAGATAATAATCTTCTGATCGTTCTCAATTACATTAGCTGATTTCCTCTGGCTACCGATTTTGCACCAGGTAAAGAAATACAATTTTCCTACAGAAAAGGACATGAAGCACATCAACCGGAAGCTAAAGTCTTGCTGGGGACATGGATCATCTGACGAGTACTTCATTATGCTTGTGGATAAAAATGGTTTTTTATAGTTAAATGCTTTTCTGTTCTATCTTTATAACCTGACATTTTACTGATTGACAGCAGTAAAAAGCGAGAGAAGAAATCAAAACACAAGTCCCATAAGAGTTCAAGTGAAATGCAAAATGATCCGTCTCATATTTAAATGTACGTACTGCCTTCTTTAGTGGGGTCAGGCGTAGTAATATTGGATAGCTCTCTTGGTGGTTTGCCTTCATTGTATATTAATCTTCTAGCGGGTGAGTATGGTGACAGACCTTTTTGCATTCTTCACCCGTTAAACAAGCTAACGTATATTGGGGTTTGGGAACTATAGATTGGTGGGTTGACGTAATTAGAGATATAGGAGCTCAAGTTTACTGCTCGTGATTATTGCGCTTTCATCTCAGGTTAATGAATCCTCCATCTTCTTGCGCTTCTTTTTCCCTTTCAAAGTATGAGACCCAGTTTAACGTGGGATGATGGAATTTGATTACCAAGACTTGCCCATTGATGAATTGGAGTGTGCCAAAGCAAGGTGAAGCAAGTTACAAGTCACTAGTATGGAGGTATCTTTGTGAAATTGTCATTTAATGGTGCAAATGGATATCTGGGCATTTGTTGCTAAAAGTGCAGAATCTAAGCAGTAAGAGTTTGGAGATTTTTCAACAAAAAACCGTCTTCTGTTAAGTTTATTAATTGTTTTATGCTGCCTTTAGTAGCGCTCTTGCCTGAATAGATAAGGGGATTGTGCTTGTGGTGACGTAACTTGGATTGTAAGGAAGCTACTTGTGGCTGAAACTAAGTTTTGGGGAAAATTGAATCAAAAGTTTCCATTTTTCATGTAATTTGTATTCGTTGAAGTTTTGGGCTTTTGATTATATATAGTATATATATAATACATATTCTTGGCAAGCATCACCGTCGTAGACTTTAATGTCCCGAAATCTAATCGCATTAGATCTTGCATTATCTCTTGGAAAGATAATAAGGGCATGTTTGGTTGAAGGTTTCGTAATAGAACAAAATGGAACATAATATACTTTCATTGTTTGGAATGAAATTTTATAATAGAATATGATGGAAACGGAGTGTTTCATTTTACATTTCATTTTATCGTAAACAATGAAAATAAGAAACTTTTGATTTGAGGTGTTTAGGGCAGAATGTAAACTAATAAATATATATTATTTAATATATTCTCAATAATTTTTTGTAATGTCAACTTTGATCAAGTCACAATATTATATTAAATAGATAGAGTAATATTTAATGTAATAAATTTTATTAAATAATTTATAATAATAATAATAAATTGTATACAGTTAACAATAAAATAAATAAATTTTTTATTAATGAAAATAGAAAATATATAAAAATTTATTCTTTAATTGTTTGTATATATTTCTATATAAATAAATTATTTTTAAATATAAATCATATAGAATAGAATATAATAAAATTTATTAAATAATTAATAATAATATTTTATATAATTAATAATAAATTGTATATAATTAATAATAAAATAATAAATTTTTTATTATTTTAAAACAAAAAATGTATAAAAAATTATTTGTCATGATTGTGATTTGAACAAGTTACAGCTGTGACTTTTTAATAGTCATTTATTATACATTACATTCTATTTCATTCCATCCATCTTCCAAACAACATTTCACTACATTGTATGATCCTTTTTATTCCTCCCAAACAGTTTTTCACTATATTATATTTCATTCCATTATAAACGATTTCGTTTCGTTCTATTATATTTCATTTCATTTTATTAATTAATATTTAACAAAACAACCCTGTAAGGGAATTCCATTAGATCTTATATTATCTCCTTGAAAGACAATAAGGGAAGTGAAAGGGCTAGGACACTAGTGCATTGTATTTTTCTTTCCACAGTTTCTAAAAAAAGAAAATCCCATAAAGGTGTTTGAACTAGATTTCAAACAATTTGTAAATTTGAAGTATTGAAAACTCGTCTATAATTGTTTGATTGCCCATAAAATATTTCTACTTTTCTCGGGACTTCTTGTAAACAATCCACTTCTCAATCCAAAATCTTCTTGATCTTCTTATTTGATTTATGTTATATTCAATTTAATTATAAAAATTACTAAATAATATTCCAGTTAATAATTTAATTTTTAACTAGTTAAATTACTTTTAGATAACTTCAAGCTTTATTCCACAAGTAAGGATTGAAATTCTTTGTCTCACAACTTTTGATAAGCATCAACTATTCGCATATTGATCTTCAGGTGACATGAAGGCTTCTTTTAGCTTCGACAATATCTTTGGGAATGTAAGTTGCATGGTAGGTATTCTCCATCTTTTTCACCTGTCTTGTGTTATATTTTAAATGTGTTCTTACTTAGTTGATTATACACTCAATCATACGTTGCGCTTCTGCCAAATTCTCTTATGTATGTCAAAGTTATTTAGAATTTTCATTTTTGTTATTAATTCCTTCCTAATCCAGTCTATTAGTCTGGTAGCTAGGGCATGTTTGTGCATTTCAATTTTCCTATGAATCATGTGGTTCCTTTCTCTCCATAGCATGTAAATGCAACATGGGAAAGCAATTCATATAAGGCCTGCATTCAGATCCTTTTTCATATCCATTTTACTCGCCTATTTTACAATCCTAGTCCGGTTTATGTCATCATAGCGGTATTACAACCTGTGTTGAATTCTACACCATACCATATATGAGTAGTGACATTTGAAGAAAAGATGCTCAATTGATTCAGTTTCTAGTCCACGTAGTACACATAGGAGGCTTAAGTTGGAGAGGTACATATCTTTGGTCCATAGCCTACCTAAGATAGCCAAACAACATATAACTAATGTTTTAAGCACCAGTGAGCTGCTCAATAATAAATTGGCCCATTCAATTTTAAGATGTTTGGCCCAAATTTCTTTCAAATATGAGACATTAGTAACTTTACCTTAAGGATGTAGCAACCACACTAGTTGATCCAGTTCTTCTGAGTTAGGGGTATAATTAGGAAGATTTTCTTTTAAGAAAACCATTCTTTTCTAGACATAGACCTAACTTTGGTTCAGTACAATAGCTTCAAATTTGGAGGTGAGGTTGTATCTATTCTTTAAAGAGTATAGCTCCATACTTTGGTTTAGGGGGATGATTGGGCACCAATTGTCAAACCATAACTAGGTTTGTTGTCAACTTCCCATATGCATCCTTATTTGAGGGCATAGAGTACTCCTCATCGGTAGCAATTTTTTTAAAGGCTAAGAATACTCAATCATGTCATTTAGCTACCAAAAACTTTCATTTACCAGGTAATGTGAATGAATCCATTTTACCATAGTGGCTTCTTTATCATACATTATTATATCCATTTAGCCATAAGCATTTTGTTCTTAGTTTTTAACGACAACAAACCAAGGCCACCTTCTTCATTAAGAGTAAATACTTTGTCTCAAGTTACTTTTTCCACATATGTTCTGTCAACCTGTTGGACCCCGAACTTTTGATGAAAATTAGAAATATTAAAATGAATTTAAAGTGAGAAAGAATTGGTGAGAATGA
>JANIJH010000007.1:9782539-9807590 GCA_024520975.1 Erythroxylum areolatum | reverse complement strand
ATATATGAATTGCTTCCCGCATAGCGTCTGTTTGTATAAAAAAAATTTATACTGAGTTTAGACTGAGTGATGTAGCATGCCATCCTCGCAGGGCACGGACTCGGGTATCACCAACGATGTCGGATTCGGGTTATGCAGGAGTGGGGTGTTACATAGTAGTCCTAAATATGGTCGAGAATTTAGCATAACAAATTCAATGGAGCAGATTTATACACTTTTAATATCTTGTCTACCAGGAGCTCACTTACGAATTCTTTACTTCCCTTCAGTTTGAAACCAATAATCTTAAGGAAATATGGTTTAGGTTGCAGGGACAACCTTATAAACTGAACATTGAAATTATGTGTGATATTTGTGGTTTCCCTTAATCTTCCATTGTGGATCAGCATGATGAATTTCATGCTTTCCACTATTAGAATGAGCTCACTGGGATGGAGCAGTTCGACACCAAGAATGCCCATAACAACATTATATAAAGCCATGAGCACTTATTGTTATATAAATTAATTTGTCAAATGGTATTTCACAAATCCAAAACCAATAAGTGCTTAACGAAGGAATTTTTTTCTGTTATGTTACATGGAACGCAACATCTCAGTGTGCACCTTCACACATGTTGTGAATGCTATTGATGTGACTCTACGTTAAGAGGAGCAACAATCTGGTATGGGTCACCTGGTTTCTACCAATGATGAGTACTACGATGTGGATTGTAGTGGTCTAACCATCCACTGCCCTGATTTTCTAAATCACCATCACTTGTGGTATGCTGAAATCCTGAAATCCTCTAACATAAAACTCTGAGACATTAGCCAAAAATCCCATGTGAAGACTAGGGTCAGTCAGGTGGGTTTTAGTGCAACGCCACCTCAGCAGCCAAAAGAGGACTCGACTAGCGAGGAGTTCTAAAAGGAAGAAGAAATAGAAGAACTTGGTTAGAAGAAGGTGCTTGATGTAATCTGTGCCAACACCTAAACATTTACGGACACACTGGCGGAAGGAGATGACCCGCATACAATGACGTCAGAGGTGGGATATACTTTTGATTCATCAGTACTTTGAAGCCTAAGGCATACAACTGCCACCTCCAATAGCATCCCCGCCTCAATCACCATGAGTTTGTGTTCTAACCCATTTAGTTCTTGCCATTTCTCCCTTTCGTGTGTTTGTATGTCTCTTTCTCACATTGAGGATTCGGTGTGATTAATTAACGTAATCATTTTCCTTTAAGTGTGAACACTAAATTCTAATTAACTTGCATATTTTAGCATAATAACCCAAATCACTAATTTTGCAAGGTAACGATTCCTCACAACCTAATAGATTATGTTCAAAATTAAACCGATTTCGTTACATCTAAGCCATCAATACATTTACATAATTCACAATATGCAACCTAAGCACACTAACATAATAATAAGTAAAATTCACACTCAAAGGAAAGCACACAACCCTCCCCATACTTGAACAACACATTATCGTCAATGTGAGAAGCAGGCATACAAACACACAAAAGGGGGAAATCAAACACAATATATGAAAAGCAAAAAAAATAGGAGGAACTAAATGGGTTAGAACACGAACTCATGGTGATTGAGGTGGGGATGGTGTCGGAGGCAACATTTGTATGCCTTGAGCTTCGAAGTATTGATGAATCCGGCATATATCCCCACTCTGAGGTCGTTGTGTGTGGGCCATCTCCTTGATCATCCTAAAGTTTTCTGCAATTGAGTCTGTAAGTGTTTGGGTGTTAGCGGAGATTGCATCGAAAACCTTCTTCTAACTAAGTTTTTCTGTTTTTTCTTTCTCTTCGAACTCCTCGCTAGTCTAGTCCTCTTCTAGTTGCTGAGGTGGCATTGCACTAGAATTGACCCTAACCTTCACATGAGATTTTTGCTTGATATCTCGAAGTTTCATATTATAGGACTTTAGGATTTCAGCACGTCAAAAGTAATGTTGATTTAGAAAATTAAGGTGGTGGACGGTTAAACTACTACAATCCACACCATAGTACTCAACAATGGCAGAAACCAAGTAACCCATACCGAAATTGTTGCTCCTCTTATGTAAAGTTGCGACAATAACATTCATAACATGTGTGAAGGTGCACACAGAGATTTTTTGTTTGCACCATAATAGAAAAAGTTCCTTTGTTGATCACTTTTTGGTTTCTAATTTGTCAAGTACTATTTGATACATGAATTTATGTAACAACAAGTGCTCATGGCTTTTTATAATGTTGTTGTGGGTATTTTTTGCGTCGAAATGCTCCAACCTAGTGAGCTCGTTCCAATAGTGGGAAGCACGAAAGTCATCGTGCTGATCCACAATAGAAGATTCAAGGAAACTGCAAATATCACACATAATTTCAAGGTTCAGCTCATAAGGTTGTCCCTACAACCTAAACCACATTTCCTTATGGGTTACTGGTTTCGAACTGGAGGGAAGTAAAGAATTCGTGGTTGAGCTCCTGGTAGACAGAATATTGGAAGTGTATAAATTTGCTCTGCTGAATTCTTTCTACTAAATTCTCAACCCTATATCATAATTCTAGCCTATCTAGTGTAGCAAAATCGAAGTATTTTAGGACTATTATCTGCTTAACACTAGGGGATTGGAATTGAATACCTTCCTCTTCTGAGTAGATTAGGAAGGTTGCTCCAAAATTTGCCACTCTGTTCGTTCACCCATGACTCGATACTTGATTTCTTCCCGATGATTGGTTATGCTTCACTGATTGCTTAATGCACGGCCTAATGGATTGCAAGTAGGCGGATGTTGGAAGAGATTGTAAGTTTGAAGGTTGGTTAGAGAGAATGGAGAACGTCTAGAGGTTCTAAACTTAGAGAAATCAAGTCAAAATGAAAGTGAATGAAAAAAATGAGGTTAGAAATGAATATATGTGTAAAGCAAGGGTAAACTAGTAAAAAATTAATCTGAAAGTCGTGTGGGACAAATTTACTCTATCTAAGGCTACGATTATGGCCTGCTTGGACATGATCTTGGCACTTGCTGATGATGGCCATGATTATAGTTGTGGCCTTTATTGCACTTCTTGACTTTTTGTCTTTTCTCCTCATTTTACCTCCAAGATCCTTCTGTAACACATTATTTTCACCATCATGACTAACCTTTGTAGCTTCCCTAATCCGTATAATCCTCCACCCTTTCGGGATATTTAGTGAATTCAAACTACGCTAACAACCAAATTTAAAACTACCTAACACAAAATATGCATAATAAAACTTCAAGTAACCTCAAAACACATCATTTAGCACCTAAACAAAAAAAGATCGAAGGGTGAAACAAGTGAAACCCAATCAAAACCAAACTAAACACTATCAAATCAAAACAAAAGCACACTGACATAAAGACAAACATGCTAAGTTAAGGTCATTATCTTGACGATTTCATATGTAATAATAAAAGAGTGAGTAAAAGAAAAGAAAGTACTTCCCTTTCTTGTGAGAATGACCCTCCAAAGTATAGCTTGCACCTGTGCCATTAACCCTAAAAGTTTCACCCATATCATTTTCCAACTCCAAAGCTCCATGGGGAAATGCTTGAATAACCTTGAAAAGGCCACTCTATCTTAGCTTGAGCTTTTCGAGAAATAACCAAAATCGTGAATTAAACAAAAACACTAAATCCCCACTCTTAAATTCCTTCTTCTTGATGTGGGCATCATGTCATTTCTTAGTCCTTTCCTTGTACAACTTGGCATTTTCATATGCATCTTACTTTAATTCCTTCAATTCATCAAGTTGTAGCAATCTCTTTTGGGCCGCTAGCTTCCAATTTATGTTCAATTTTCTAATTGCCCAATAGGCTCTATACTCTAAGTCCAATGGTAAAAAACTAGCCTTACTATACACAAATCGATATGGTGTTGTACTTGTGGGAGTTTTGAAAGTCATATTGTAAGCCCACAATGCGTCATCTAGTTTCAAAGCCCAATCTTTTCTTGAAGTGTTCACTGCCTTCTCCAAAATCTTCTTCAAATCTCTATTCACCACCTCCACTTGGTCAATCATTTATGGGTGGTAAGGGGTTACCACTCCTTACCACTTTATAATGAACATTATAACTCCTCAAAAGAGCCTCAAAGGGTTTGTTGCAAAAGTGACTCCCTCCATCACTTATGATAGCTCTAGGCACCCAAGATCTTCTTGATGAATTGTTGCACCACCTTGCCATCATTTGTTAGAATAATTATTGCTTCGACCCACTTAAACACATAATCAACTCCAACCAATAGATAAGAGTTACTTAGAGAAGATGGGAATGGTCTCATGAAACCCCACATATCAAATATGTCCACTTCTATGATGTTTGAAAGTGACATCTCATCTCTCTTCGAAATATTGCCCACTCTTTGGCACCTATCACAATGCAATATAAAATCTCGGGCATCCTTGAATAATCTTGGCCAGTAGAATCCATATTCCAAAATCAGAGCAATTGTTCGCTCCATATTATCCTAAATAAACCGAACTATGACACTGAGTCAAAACTTTAGGCATCTCATCTTCAGGGACATACCTACAAATCAAATTGTTAGCACATATTTTATATAACGCAGGTTCATCCTAAATATAGGAAGAACACTGAAATAAGAAACACTTCCTTTGTTGATGCTAAAGATTAGGAGGAAAAATACCACCTGAGAGATAATTGGCAATATCTACCAACTAAGGAAGAAATTGATTTTCTACATCAATAAGGTCTCATTAGGACAACGCTCTTCAATTTTCTCTTCCTCTTCATTTTGAACCCCTTCAAGTCTCGATAGATAGTTCGCGACAACATTTTCTGCTCATTTCTTGTACTTAATCTAAATGTTAAATTCTTGGAGTAGAAGCACCCATTGGATGAACTTGGCCTTAGCATCCTTCTTTGCAAAGAGATAATGCAACGTCCCATGATCTATAAAAACAATAACTTGTGAGCCAAAAAGATAAGAACAAATTTTTTCACATGCAAATACCATTGCAAGGAACTCCTTCTCAGTAGTGGAGTAGTTTAATTGTGCTTTTGCTAAAGTCTTATTGCGTAGTAAATTACATGTATCCTCTTCTCCTTTAGCTGTTCGAGTACACAACCAATGGCATGGTTGCTTGCATCATACATGATCTCGAAATGAAGTGACCAATCTAGCAACGTCAAAATAGGTGTTATTGTAAGTGCCTTCTTTAACCTATTAAAAGTATATAAACAATCATCATCAAACACAAAAGACACATCTTTAGCTAACAAGTGAGTCAAGAGTCTAGCAATAAGAGAAAAATCATTGATGAATCGTTGTTAGAACCCTGCATGACCAAGAAATGCTCAGATGCCCTTGATGTTAGTCGGAGGTGGGAGTTTTTCAATCACTTTAGTCTTAGCTCGATCTACCTCAATCCCTCTATATGAGATTTTATCACCCAAAACAACTCCCTCTTGGACCATGAAATGACACTTCTCCCAATTGAAGAATAAATCAGACTCCTCACATATTTGTAACACTTTTTCCAAATTAAACAAGCAATGATCAAAAGAGTCTCCAAAAATAAAGAAGACGTCCATAAATATCTCTATGAATTCTTCATTCATATCTACAAAGATGACCATCATGCACTTTTGGAATGTAGCTGGTGCATTCTATGGACCAAAAGGAATCCTCTTGTAAGCAAATATCCCATAAGGACAAGTAAAAGTAGTCTTCTCTTGGTCTTATAGGTATATGAATACCTAACTGTACCCTGAATATCCATCAAGTAAATAATAAAAAACATGGTCAGTTACCCTCTCAATTTATGTCATTACCCTATGTCTTAAGTTTCTAATGACATAGATTTCATGCAATTTGGTTAATTATATCAGAGTTATATCCCAAAACTACAGGTTGTTCGAAAACGAAGACAATATTCATATTTTAATTTCAAAACAGGATTTAAAAGAGAGAGAATTAGATTTCAGTTCCTTAATAAAAGTTTTAGACATATGTCTATAGTTTAATGTCCAATTGAAAATATCTAATTTAGAAGTCTACAGGCCAAGATATGGTCAAATTATAGAAGTCTGTTTGTTAGAACCTATCCATTCAGTGAAATACACATTCTAAATTAACTAACTTCGATCTTATCATGCAAGAACAACACAAAAATACATCCAATTTAACCAAAAACATCTCATTTACTTATGGAATACTTTTTTCAATTCCCCTCGCATCACATTCATAAATCCAAGAAAACATATAAAAATTTCTATATATATTTTACATTTAAGTATTTATGTCAATGCCAAAGCAAACAAATTATCCAGTTACCCTTTTCTTTTACATTAAGTACCAATATGTCTCTTACTATACTTAGATGTACTTAATTCATTATATTCACTTTTTAATACACCTTAGACATGCTATAATACTTCCAGGGTATATATTGGGGTTTACATTTTCATTCTCCATCACTGTCATGCCTCTCTTCTTAGGCACACATTGCACCAGACTCACCCACCCACTATCTTAATATGTTAATATGATTATGGATTTTTAAATCCATATTAGGGATTATTCTTGAATTAATTTGTTGAACTTTATCTTTGTTGAATTCAGTACATATATTAATGTTTATGATAATTATTGTGCATATACTTGTTGATAAATCGAGAGAGTGAATCAGTTATTAGTGTTAAGGTGTGCAATAAGTTTTGATAACTTAATAGAACCATAATTATCATATTAACAAAAAATTGAAGAGATCTTGATTGTGAAGTCAATTATCCATAGGATTGCTTCAAATCTAATTGAATAAGTTGGAAATGGTTTTGTGAATTGAAAGATTACAACTCCATAATTATTGAATTTAATTAGAATTTCTTAATTAGATATTGAGAGAAAATGATTCTAACTTTAGAAAGGAAAACAAAATAAGGATAAAATAGTTCTTAAGTCTTCAAATTTAATCAATCTTAGTTTCATTGGCAGCTTAATTATTTAATTCTTAATTATTTCCTTTTGTTAATTTTTTAATTTTAGTTACTTATTTTAATTTAAATCAAATTTTGATACCTTAGACAAAGTTCTTTTCAAGTTATTTAGGTATCTAAATAATCCTTGTGGAAATGTATTCATGAGGTATTAAGAGTTTATTATTATAAACCTTGTCAACAATTCCTTTAAGCTTAACAATTGATTATTTCCTACATCAATACATTAGTTATTAGTAAATAATCTTGTTTTTGATAAGTACATTAGTTATTTAGTTTGAATCATTTTATATTTTATATTATTTAAGCCTGAACATGTGACTACTTGCATTATTTTATATTATTTAGCTTGAATCCTCTCACCTTCTTGCATTGTATTAAGTTATCCTCACAATTAAAGAAATGAAAATGTCAAGTTCACCTAATAATGCAGTCTAGAGATCAACGACAAATTAAAGAATCAACGAGAAGAATTATTGTTAAGGAGGATTTTGATTTGTAGTTAGATCATCTTTATTATAATTATCGAGTGTTATTTAGCAATGTACTTGTTATAAGAAATACATTTACCCTATTAATATATGGATTAATATTAAATATTTTTGCATGTTAATGTATTAGAATTGTCTTATTTGTCTTTATCACTAAGTATGGATAAACACCTACAAGCATATAGGAAGTAAGATTGTAAATAATAGACAAAACCTTAACAAGATGGACAACTACAACATAAAGTAAATAACTATAGTTTTCATATATAAACATTCAAATAATACACCATAATTCATCATTTGAATATGATCTAAATACAAAAGTAGATATCCAAAATAAACAGCATAAAAGAAAAAAAAGACTTAGCCTCCAAATACATAAGTATATCCAAAATATAAAATAAGCTCCATACACATAAGTATATCCATATCCAAAATAAGCTCCATATATATGGGTAGCTAGTCTCAACATGCTCTATATACAAAAAAAAGGTTAGTTTCTTCTTCTTCTTCTCTTTATCAACTCTACCAATTCTTATGTCAATCAACTAGTTTGACTGTCATGTATTCAATGGGAACAAGTTCTTAAATTGTGACCATATTGCTCACATATTTTGTATGAGATCTGAAGTCCTTTTGGAGTAGCTTTATGTGACTTTTATCCCTCTCTTACCTCTTTGCTCCTTCCCTTTTTTGTTATTTTATCCCTTCTCATATATTTTGGTGGAAGGATTTCAAAACCTTGAAACTTAGTAGGTGTCAGCCACAAATCCTTACGAGGAATTAGAAAATTATGATATGCATAAGCAAATTCAAAATTTTCTTTCCTATCTAACAAGTCAATGTAATCTTCTAGCTTGCCATGTCGTATCTGATTACAAAACAAGCATATTGACAAGGAATTCCACTTAAATCCCACTCTCTTTATATGCAAGTCCTATTGCCCAAATCAATAACATGTTGGTCAAATTTCATATGCTCCACTTTAAACAATCTCTCACCACTAAAGTATGGAATATAGTTACTAGAAAGTTATTTAAACTTCTCCAAGGTTTTTTTGGATCCTAGGACAAATAGATCCACTAACTTTCTCTATCCCCTCCTTTTCTTTTGTTAAATCTCTTTATCATTTCTCTCTAATCATCTCAAGCATTATGATGATTGGTTTGTCCCTAGCATCAGCTTTCACAATGATTGTTCAAACATGTCATATTTAAGCCCTACACTATAAATGTGCCTTCACCACCTGTGGGTCGGTGTCTTGTCCAACCAGTTATAGATCAACTTGTCATTATAGTTTAATTGTTTGATATACTTGTTCAAGGAAACAATGGCTTCAATATGAATTAAATAACCATATATATTGAAGTTCAAGTGCTATCCAAACTTAAACAATCATATACCTTTCGAATTTACTGAAGGTATATGCTCTAGTTACACTCCACTTTATATCCTTTACAAACTTTGTACTCTTAAATTTAGCTTAAAGGTTATAATAGATATCTCTTACACAATATCTATGTTTAACAACATAAAAGTATGTTAACTATTAAGGAATGTTTATAAGATTAAGAAAAACCCCAAAGAACACAATTTTACCTTTTGTCAATAAAAAATGAAAACCCAATTGTAGTCCTGATGTTGTCTGATGTCTTCTTGTAAATATTCAAGAAACCATTTCCATGATATTTGATTCTTAATTATAACCACAACCAATGTGATCGAAAACATATTGTTATTTGCATCCAATCTAGTAGTCAAAAGTAATTACCCTCTATACTTTCCCTTCAAGTGATAGCCATTAACTCACGTCATAGGCTTACAACTAACCAAGAATTACTACAAGCATCTAAGCATATATATATATATATATATATATATATATATATATGGAGTCAAATGTATCTTGTGGGTACTTGATTATGAAAGAACTACCCAAATTGTCCTTTAATACAGCTAACATATAGCTCCTCAAATCCTAATATTGCTTTCCTTCTTCACCTGCAAAAAGTTTTAATGCAATGTTCTTTGTTTTTATATATCTTTTTTGTCTATAATCTCAACATTGAAGTTCCTTAAAAGTGCACCTTTAAACCTTGTATCATCCTATATGGGACAATCTCCAAAATATGAGAGATATTTCTTTACAACCTATAACGCCTTACATTTTTTATTTTGGTATTCTCTACCACACTCATGGTTGGATAGAAAAGTTGTCCGATGTTATGTTAGATAACAACAACCATCATTCTTAAATTATAGATAGTCAAAACCTTATTAACAACATATTGCACTAGAAATTACCTAAACCCTTTCATCGAATCAAATAACATACTAATCATTACATTCTGGAAACTTAGGCCTTCTTCTCCCTTCATCATCTGAATTGTCATCCACACTCCCAAGCTTATCAAATCTTCATATACTGATTCTATATCGATATCTGGTATGTTATTTGGTGTACATCTTCTACACTACTATAAACAACCTCTTTATCATCTCCCTCGTCAAATATATCATCAAAATCAACTAAACTAGAATCATCAAAGTCATTAATTTCTCCTTCTTAGCCCTCATATGTTGGCTCGTCAAATTCACGAACTTCTCCTTTCTTACCCTCATTTTTATCATGTTGTCTTCCCTCCCTAGAAGTGGGTTGATCAACCTCAATGGCCTTATAATCAACTTGTTCACAATTTTCTAAACATCCTTTCGTGTCTCTCAATAAGGGATACACAACACTATCCAAAAAAATCGATAATCTCATAGCCTTTTTTAATTACATTAATCATGATGAGTAAGTCATTCTCACTTTTTAATTCTTTAATGCCATCGTCAAAAGACTCATAAGGAAATTTGTAACTAAAAACTCCAACCCCTCCATAACACAAGTCCTTTGTTTTGTATATGAATTGCATCATGGTCAAATGATCTAGCTCTACTCCAAAATTGTACATTTCTCATCCTTCATAGTGTATGGTTGGGATATATTTGACCATGCCAAAACTGAAACTCAACATTAGGGTCTGACACATAAGAAAGAAAAATAAACAAACAAAAATAAGTTATGAATTATTTAATTAACCAACTTTTCAAATTCCAATAAATATAACATGTGTAGCTTTTATAATTTTTTTAACTTAAGCTCTTTCAAGATTCATTTCCCTAAGCTTTGACTTTAATCCCTAAATCGCAAACACCATTATTATAAAATATTAATGGAAGAGCCTATATACATAAACATATTTTATGAAGTTTGAAACAATAAAAGAGTCTACATACTTAAACATATGAAGCTTGAAATAATGGAAGAGCCTACATACACAAATGTATCATCCAAATGAAAGGAAGCTTTATATTTTACGAAATTTTATATAAGTACTAACATTCAAAACATATTACAATACATAAGAGTGAAAGATAATTGAATAATGCAAGACATGATCAACCTACTAAGAAAAACCTAACAAATAGGTCAGTTTGTAGATATTTAGTGTCTCATTAACCATTAGTCTAGTTTCATACTTGGGACCAATTTATATCAAATTATGCCTACAGGATCAATGTCAAAACTGGTGAAATAATATAAGTCAAAGGACTTGGTTGATATGAAAAGCCTGACATAATCTTATGTAAGAATCTAGCTACAACTCCGTAAGCATATATACAAGTATGTAACTTGATATAATATATAAGAGTGAAAGACGAGATTTATTTCATGATATACATAAAAAGAAATAATTAAGAAAACAAGACATGCAAATAGATGTCAAAAAAATATTCAAATTGTAATTTTACAATATAGGAACTACTTGGCCTATTAAGATAAAAGGGGGGAAAATGTACTATAGAATGCAAGAACATTTATAGTGAAGAGTGTAAATATTCACCAGACCAAGTATCACTAAGAAGATATGATGGATGACTAAAACTTCAAGTGCTAACATAACTTAACTTGGCCATAGTAAACAAGAACATAGTGAGACTAAATGATCTCAACATGAACATAATAATTTCAATTTCATGAAATTTTGTAGCTCCTCCATAACCATCCAAATCCCAAATCATCCCTCGAATCCCATATAAGCAAAGACACCATTGGCATTCATCTCATGGTTATTTCACTGCTATTCTTCATATAGATAGAAAGCTCCTTCAAACAGGAAAAATACACAACCTAACCTAAAAAGAAAGGCCTTGAAAGAGAGATAGTAAGAGAGGCGAGAATAGCGAATGAATTTGACAGAGAAAGCAAAAATTATGACAATGCACTAATCACATGAAGAAATTATTATTTGGAAGAAAAGGCACAAAGAATTACCTCTGTGTCTATCGGTTAGTGTCGCTATACATATCATCTCCAACATCCCCTGTCGTCTCCACCACTGGTAGCATCCCTACCACTTGCGTCGCCCCTCGCTCCCACCTACACCCCTTGTTACAGTCTGGAATCGTCAAAGATTGTATGTCGATCTTTTGTTTAGATTAGAGATTTGAGGGAATTGATTTGGAGAAACAAATGAGTGGGTATGAAAATTAAGTTAGGGGGTTTGGTTTGAGTCAGTTAGGGTGGGTTAAGTTTTAGGTCAAATAATTGATACATGTAACATGTTTAGGCTACGTCAACATATTCTAATGGGTCCATGTGACTTAACATTGCCATATTACAACTTTCCTTATTTTTTTTAATAGAACTCAACTATATGGGATTTTTCTGGTGAATGCGAAATAGGAGGATTTTTTTTCAAAAACTCTAAATTACAAAGAATTTTTTCAAAATTTCCCTAAATACAGATGGTGTTTGACTTTTACCTTAAGGAGTCTATTCTTCGAATAGAAATGTCTAAATGATTCAACATCTCTCTTTCTTTTTTTTATTGATTTACCAACCAACTTATATCAGTGAATTAATATCCAATACAGTCATATAGAAATATATTAATGTTATATCATTATGATTGAACAATTATATTAATACGAGTAACAAGACTATAACTAATGATTGAGTAGTTGTACCAATATGCTTACATGGTCGCACCAATATGAACAAGAGTTGTACCACAGTAATTTAGTAGTTGCATCTTTCTATAATTATTATGCAATTGCATAATCATGTTAACTATTGATGTAACTATTAGTCAGAGTGATGTAATTCTACAAATTATATTAATATAATGATATAATTCCATAACTATTTGATGGCCTTATTGGAAAACATTGGTGCCTATTGGCATAAGTTGTTGGGTTGATCGGAAAAAGAAAAAGAGAAAATGAGGGACATTTTAGATGTTTTATGCTCTTCTCTGTATTTGAAGACTAATAATGACTCCAGCTTGCTGAATGTGAATGCCCACTGGCATTGACTCAAATTATTGTAATTGATTTCAAATCTGGAAAGGGAAAGCTATTCTTCACTGTGAGCGTCGCTTCACTTACAAGTCCAATTTAGTTGGACCCCAAAACTTGATCACTGTCACATGAAAAGCTTCAATCAATTGCTCCCCTCTAACTTCTCTTCTAAATGTCAAGGTACTGCATTTTCTTTGATATGTGATGTGCTTATGTATTGGATTTGAGTTTCATATCATTAATCACTAGGTTCACGATAAAGTTATTTCACATTAGCATTCGTATTCGCTTCAATTGCTTGAGCTTTAGAACAGCAATTGCGAATTGGGTTTTAATTACAGTGCTGACTATTTGGGTTATTGTGATTCTCTGTCGTTAATGTTCTCACACGTTTATTTACTTCATATTTTTATATACACCCAAATGCGTGAATGATTTTTTATTGAAGTTCTGAGGATGGATATTTATTTTGTTTTCCTTCTGTAATTTTCATACATGAATTATGCTTTTATCAATGGCATCAGCAGCGGATGGAGGACTTAAGTAATATTCTTATGTAGTCTTGGAAAATTCTGTCAAAGTTTGTGGCACATAAAAGTTTTGTGAATCAGTAATAACGTTGGGGTATGAGAATCAACTTGTTAGTGCCTTAATGAGCCTGTCTCTTTGTTCAAATCTTACAGGGTTCTCCACTTGCAATTGCTTATGATACATGATTTCTGTTTTCATAGATCCATTGTCAATGGATACTTTGGTTGTTCTTCCGTTTACATGATTGATTTCTGTTCTGATTAGGAATTACAACAGAAGAAAGATGCTGTGCCTAGAAGTCCACGGAAAGCAACAGAAGGAACTGAAATTAACTCGTGATCTACCTGAATCAATGCATTTTAGGTCAAAATAAAGAAAAAACGTAGATGCTTTTGCTTATCCGGTTTAGGAATTAGCTTTTGATAAAAAACATGATTGTTTGAAAGTTGACATCAGGTTTTTTGTGTCCATCTTACAGAACTGTGGTAAACGAACCATACTCAACCAAACTTTGAGAGTCTATGTCGTCTTGTCAAATTAGCTCTTGAAGTTGTGTTTTCTTCTAAATCAAGGACAGCCATCAACATTTGCAGGGCAGGCTGATTCATGGCCCAACTCAATATCATCATTAATCAAGTAGGTCAAATTTGAGTTGACTAAACATTGTTATTTTTTAGTTTAGAGTCAGCTCATGTCCAATATTTTGTCTTCTGAACAGTTTCACCTCCAATATAACTTTGTTTTGTGTTTTATTTCTCAAAGGAAGTTGCTAATTCAGAAGACAATCTGAGTGTTAAGCAAAAATGAGCTGTAGGCTTTTAAAACCTAATTGAACTTGGATGAATTTCTATGTTTGTGCTATATTGCACATATATTTCTTCTTTTTTTTAATTTCCTTCCTAAATTTCTTTTTTCTTCTAAACTGACTGTATTAATTTTATGTGCTGCAGAAATAGAGATCAGTTCCCTCTAGACCATAACTTCTCTCAGTGTTCAACAACTCTCTTAAAGTATTTTGATTTACTGTTTTCTTGTTGTATTAACTTAAAGTTCATAATCAAAATATGAATAGTTTTAGGATCAGATACTAATAATGATGAAAGTGTTGTTAGTTATGTTACTTGATTATGATATGAATGATTGAGAGTGGTTGATGATCTCCTTTTTTACACCGAAGATTACTGGTGTTTGATGTGAAATGTCAAGAATTGATTATTTTAATGTCTGAGTAAGTACACTAATTATCCCTTTGACCATGGGAGTATTCTATTCAGTTGATTGAGCTCATATAGAAATGCGAATAATGTTTTGGAAACAAGATTTACAAATTTTATTGCATTCAATCGTGAGGAACTGACCCAAGTATTTACAGAATCCAAATTACTAAGTTGGGTTAGTTTTTTTTTAGTTTTCAGAATGTTGCATATCATTCTAATGAACAAACCTTGCAAAAACTAGTGTGTAATTGGAAAGTATTTAAGTGTGACTCCTAAAACTTTTTGGGCATCGTTTCCTTATGCCCAAATGAGGTTATGGAAACCCTGTTCACCCCAGTGGCATGTTCTACCCTTTGAACTCCGTTTCAAACGTTTGAAACAAGTGATTGACTTCGGTTTCTTAGAATTGTATGTGATAGAACTTTTGGCACACACATGCTGTTACCGAACTTATTTCTATCTGCATGCATTGTTCTCATGTCTGCATGGCTTGAAGACCTTTCAATTGCTATTCTTTTAGTTGACTTGTTTGACAAGGATCACAGGTATTTTGAGGTGGAAAGATAGTTTAAGAAGATCAATGCAATCCTTGAAATGTGTTTTGTGGTTTGCTTCAATATGATCGTGCTACATTCAGCTTGCGCCAAATTGCTGCATATTGCATAGACAACCTATGATACTTTCCTGGAAAATTGGTTCAACGAATGTGGTCCAATACAATTCAGTTCAATTAATTCTGATTCACTGTTCCCAATGTGTGACCAAACGCTCACCAGCAAGCAATAGAGTGCAAACAGTTCATGAAACTCGATGCCGCAATTTCATGGTCGGAGCCGGTTGGAGCAGCCTCGGTTGAGAGAAAATATTCAACCAAGAAGATCACAGCTAGTATTGCATTGATATAGATGATTGCAGAGTGCATTCATTATACCAAGAAAAACATCCTGTTATATGGGATTCACCATAAGAATTAGTTCGAATGGTTTGAGCTATCAGCTTTTGTCTCTTGTACTGTCTCAAATTTTGTATCTATTTCATTGTTAGAACTGGGAAACAAAATTAAGTGGGACGACTCTTATATTCCCTTTTTGTATCAAGAACGCACTTTCAGATTTCATCTTTCTTAGAAATAGGTGATAGTTGTGTAGTGGTCCCCTCAGAAAACCCTTGGTTGTATGACGAAACCCTTACCATGTTTCTCCTCTTATTTGTTGTATACGGTTCTAATCCATTTGCATATAATTAAAAATAAAGCATGCCCGAGATTTCATTGGATTTTCACGAGAATTCATGTTATGTAAAGGCACAAGAAAGTGGTCCCCAAGTTTAGGGTTGTGCAAACCCTAAAGCTAGTAATTGATAGCCCTTAAACATTTTGACCAATATATGTAGGGAACTTACACCTCTACGAATAAGGGTTTGAACTTACACGATAGGTTAACAACTTTTAGGAATTTGCGTTCAGATGAGTTTTCTGAATCTTAGGATAAGGGAAGAAACTATTGCCCATTGAAGGAAATGCTACAGACATAATTTATCCGACTGAAGATGGGATTTGAACTCTGTTACTGTTTCCTCCTTGTAGGGTAGGGAAATAATGCTCAAAAAATAGGTCTGGACAACTTTACAAGTGATCTAAATAAACTGAGTTATCTAATGTCAACTTTGGCACAATCCCACTCATTAACATAGGCAAAAGTCGTCCTCAACCGTTTACCATATTTCCCCGGGCATGACAAACATCAGGGATTCACATAACTGCAGTATTTATGAGGAAATGGAGTCTACCAGTTTTATTGGCAGCAGCATATTGTCGAAAACATGAAAGGAAGCGAAAAAGCAGTGCTCAAAATGAAACTAGACGAATCATGAGTTATAAGAATCGGGGAGAAGGTGTTTGTTAACTGAACTTCAAGTGCATTTGGACCTCTTATATTTAAATCTACCATACGACTATGAGCGCATAGATATTACTTACAAGCAACAGTGATAAGTTTTCATGCGCATTACAAGCAATATCATCAACTCTCACCATTTTTCACTTGAACATTTAAGCTAAAGAAGCATACTACAAGAAGGTGAGCGGCCAAGCTTGGAGTGGACATTGAAACACAACGTAAGAGCATCTAGTAGTGGAGTTATTGAAAAGGCTTAGCAAACTTGTATGAGATACAATGCTCCTACGGAGATAACTATTTATATCTTACTGAAACCCTGGTTCTCGTCAAGCTCTTCTTTTTTTCACCTTCTTAAAGGTATTCCAAAGCATAGTAGGTACGCGCAGTACTGCTCAGGAGGCCTCAGCGAGAGAGCTATTACCCTTGTCAAGAATCCTAAACTCTAGCAGAGTGGAAGTGCCAATTTGGCAGTCTGGTTCGGTATTTTTATGGTTCGATTCTTCGTCTTTTTTTCCAGAAGCACTGTCTTTATTTTGGTTAGCTCTCTGACTTTCAGCTCCTCTAAACTTGTGTAAATACCTTAGAATAGCGTCAGCATAGCCATCAAATCCTAGAGAACTGAGAGCCCAACAGATGTCATCTCCGTTCACTGTCTTCCTATTCTCTTTGTGACACTTGTCAGCTGCCTCACTTGTTACAAAACTTACAAATTCTGTTGCACACTCTTGCATTGTTTCTTTGGCTTCTTTGGAAATCTTGGCTGTTGATGGCAGAACTTGCTTCATAATTCGACGCACATTTGCAACAGGCAACAATCGATCTTGTTCATCACCCATTTTTCACTTCGAGACAAACTTTTGACCTATGGTCCTTTATCTGACGACTTCCTTCTGAACAAGCATCTCTATATAGATATAAAAATAATCATACATATAATGCAAAACCTTATGTTAATTAGTTCAAAAGATCGAAGAGTTCAGTCTGTTGGTTTATACCCTGTAGTCAATCGCTAAGTTTAGTGACAAAATTATTAATAAAGACATTCTTTATCTTTATGTATTAATTACATTTGATATTTTACATTTATGTATTATTCCTAAATTTTTCTAGATGTAGTTTCATCAAGACAGGATATTGTTAAAACGATAAAATTAGAACACATTTTTTTCTTTTTTATGAAGAAAGTAATTGATCTCATGAATTAAAGTATAGAGATACTTTAATTAATGTGTAGGTGATTATTAGAGAATAAGTCATTGAACTGACCCGATTATGAGAATTTCGGATAAAATATTACTTATGTGTCTATGAATTATCTCATAATGATGGTTGTATAATTGATCTTCAGACTTGAGATTACCAAAGAATCTAGTGTGGAAATTACTATGTTTTGATGCTACTTATAAATCGTCTTAGGATTATTCAGTCGGTAGTAATTGGATACAATATGAACCATATATAGATAGTTGAGTAAGTCAAAATATAATTCGTCACTCTAAAATAATTAGAGAGAATATTATACTATTCTTGATTAGTAATGATTTATTGAATTCTCTAGCTAGAGTAAATTGATATTTGAAAAGGAGTTTTCAAATTTCAATTATAAATCAATTACTAATTAATAAGAACGAACATGATTGGATGATAAAAATAGACACTGTTCCATACTCTGTCCAATTAGAATATTAAATGAAGAAAGGATTAAACAATACATTATAACCATGGATGGACAGGTTAAGTCAATCACTTTGACATTCTTAATATTTAGGCAATTATGACATGTTGTTAAACGTCAATCATGATTTATGATTATGTATTATTTAATTAAAAAATTAAAGATAAATTAAAAGAAGTTTTAATTTATCCAATTATAATTGTGAATTATAATTATAATTTATAATTATTGCCAATTTATTAGAAACCTAATGGGTCACACATTAAAGAATAATTTGTGAAAAAAATAATTTAATTAAGCTGGACTTAATTATAAGGTTTGAGAAACTTTGAGGATCAAATATGAAATATTTGATTTTATTAAAATTAAATTAATTATATTTTGATTTTGATTTTAATTATAATTAAAGATATTTAATTTTAATAAAAGGCATTATTTTTTCTATTTAAAGGGAAGAGCTTTTTAAAAGCTAGCACTTTTGTCTTCTTCCTCTCAAATCAATTTCAGAATTGCTCTGTGGATACCATCAGAGGTTCAATACTTGAACAGCTCATGATTGATCAATCATAAAAAGTTTTCAAAGATTTTTCAACAGGAAAGCAAACAAGGTATGATTTCTAAATCGTTTTATGTTTATTCAAGTTTATTCAATTATCAGGATCTGCTAGAAATATGTAAAAATTTTGTTTTCCGCTGCACTTATAATTCGATCACGGTTGGATTCCAACAGTGGTATTAGAGCCTCCTTTAATTGTTTATCTTGAATTAGAGACTTGATTCTTATTGATTTGTTAAAAATTATGGTTTTTACGAACTATTTTTGTCTGTTCTTTGCGACTATCTTTTATCTGTTCTGGAAATTGTTTCCATGATTGCTCTTGTGATTTTTGAAAATTTTGCTTTTAGTTTGCCTTTATGTATGTTATGCTCATCTCTACGTTACAATTGTTGTACTTCACATGGGACAATTAATTTCCTAAAAAATTTAAACCTTTGAGAGCATATACGATGCCTATGCAATGGTTGTAAAAATTATTTTTGTGTGCCTTGCGTTTTGAATTCTGGAAATTGATTGTGTTTTGTGTTAAAATCCCTTCTTTTTCTACCACCCTTATTATCTGGATCTGGAAAATTTGCTTTGTCTATGTGTTAAGCATTTTCTTGGTTAACTGCCTTGTATTGTGCTTATTCGTGTTGGAGTTTTTGCCCATTACTGCGATTGCTTATACACGATTACTTCTGCCCACGAATCAAGTGTGTTCCCTTGTTTTTGGATTTGAAATTTTGTGTGTTATGCCTTGTGTTTGTCGAATCATTACCCATCTGTGGTGACAAGCGATTGGGTCGCCAGCAACGCCTATGGGTTGCTCGCGACACCACAGGCAAACAAGCAACATAAATGGTTTGCTTGTGACGCCACTAACGACAAACGACGCCAATCGTTGGTATCACTAGGGCAATTGAACACTCACGGATGACGCGAGTCAGACAAGGCAATGGTGGAGACCAGTTGATAGCAGGAAGAAGTGGCGGAAGATGAGCAGACACAGGCAACGGTGAGAAGACAGGCGATGACTATTAAAGAACCCATATTTCTGGAACACATCAAGCAGATGGAGCAACAATTTGAGAACCGTCAGTTGGAGACCCTACGGTTGAGGATGAAGCAACCAATGTGGGAGAAATGTGGGAAGAGGGGTTACGGTTTTGGAGAAACGTGGGGAAGAATGATCGATGGTTAGAGACAGGTCGGGAAAAGGTAGGAGAACCGTCTCTTTAGGACAGTCCGAAAAGACGTGATTGGTGCATGCACTGCACGCGTCAGTCAATGTTTTGTCTTAACTGTGAGGTGTGCGCAACACGCGCCAAAAGCCTTCCCTTCTTATTTATTTATTTATTTATTTTCATATTTTTAAAACCTTAATTTCAATTAAATTAATTTAATAGTGATTAAATTAGTTTATACTCTTAATAAAATTGGAAAATATTTTTCCAATTATTGAAAATTGTTTTCAAAAGGTAAATTTTATTAGGAATATTTTGAAATTTAGTTTAATTTTTCAAGAAATGAATTATTAAATTAAATTGGTTATCAAATCAGTAATTAGAATCAAGTCAAATGTTTTAAATGATTTCTTTCATAATTAGATCAGGTTAGAAATTATAAATATAATGAGATTATATTAATTAAGATGAGATCTTAATTTCAAAATTAAAGTAATTATTTATCTTAATATGATTAAGATAAATAATTATATTGATTCTTAATTAATTTTAGGAAAGAAGTTTCTAAAATTAGAATTAATTAGTCTCAATTAGATTGAAATTAATTAATTTGATTCTTTAAAATTAAGAAAAGTGTTTCTTAAGTAATTAAGAAAGTTGTTTCTTAATTAAATATTTTTATTTCAATTTGATTGAGATAAATTAAATTTATGATTGTATTTGTCTAAAGAATTATTATTCAATTTAATTTAGATATTGTTTCTTTATTTATAATAATAAGTTTCTTGATTTATTAGAAAAAGTATTTTTCTTCATTAAAATTGTGAAAAGTGTTTTATTTATTAATTAAGAAAAATGAGATTTCTTTAATATTTTTGAAAAAAAGTTTTCTATATCTGTTAAAGAAAGATTTCCTAATTAATTAAGAAATCAATCTCTAAATAAATATATAATGACTTTCTTAATTAAATTTAAAAGTGTTTTATTTAATTTTGAAAGTAGTTTCCTTTAATATTAGAAAATAGTTTTCTAATTAAGGGGAAACAATTTCTAATGAGGTTAAAAATAGTAATTTCTGATTATATTATAAATAGTTTTCTAATTGGATTAGAATGAGTTCTTTAAGTAATTTTGAAAAAGGAGTTTTTTCCAAATTGTAATAAGTAAGAAATAAAAATTATTGAAAATTATTAAATTTTGTTAAAAGAGTCAAGATAATTGTAAAAAGTTTCTAATTAGATTTGAAAATTTGTTTTCAAATCAAAATAAATATCTATTTGGAATAGGAATTTAGTTTATTTAGGAATCGATAAGTTTAATCTAATTTAATTTACCAAGTAGATGGAAATATTATTTTAGATTATGAAAATTAAAAATTGATGTTTATGCATATAATTTGATAATGAGTGCATAAGATGCATACTTTATTTATATGGTAGATATATATATTGAATGCATGATAAGTTGTATTTTTAATATATTTGATATTTTACATGCAATTTATGATTCATGAGACAAATAAAATTGAAATCCCTCGTTAAAATATTAAGTACACATTAAAAACGTGGTTGTTGTCTTCCATTGTTATAAGAATAAACTAGAGTTTTGTTTATAGTAGGCTTGTTGAACAAATTTAAGGCTACTTTAACCCGAACATGTTTAGTCTTATGATAATAGGTTCTACTTAACTAAATTTGTATGATTTGTATGAGCAAACTCATGATTACATGAATTTAGAGGCAGGTTTAGGAATAACATATACGATGTGTTTTGGCAAGATTTGTCACCTAACGGATGTAAGAGTCACATGATAAAATTGTTATCTACCTAATTGAAGTTTAGTTAGTTTGTTGAGCAAACTCAATATTAATTAAATTTGAACGGGATCCTAGCCTACTAGAAAGATTAGTGTAATCTTTCCAAATAATAGTGAGGGCTATTATTCAAATAAAATAGTGGGAGTAACCAAATACATTATTAAAGTCCTAATCTTATTTGGTAGTCATAGAATATAATTAATTGTTTGGTTTTTCTTACATTTCTGCTTTTATTTTGAGTAGAATTTACCTTGTTTAGCATAGTTGATACTAAGTTAGTGAACCCAATTTCTTGGACATAGGTTATGTTTAAGAAGAGTTCTCAAAAGTTAGAAACGAAAATTGTATGCCCATTATGCAAATTTGTTACAATTCGTGTTGAGGATTTGGTGTTAAAGTTTTAGAGATATGTCAAAATCTTATGAATGACAAAATGTATTGACATTTTGAGTTGATTAATGTCTCACAAACTTTGATGACAGCATGTAAGATGTATGTCAACACCATGATAGCAAGATGCAAGAGGTTGTATAAAGTAGAGTTGAAAGGTATAGTACCTTGTTGGAATTGCTCCACTTAATTTAACCTACTAAAGTATAAGTGTGGACTACAGTTGAAGGCATTTGCTGTAGAATGATAATAGTTATCATTAGAAGAAAATGATTGAATAACTTTTCTTTCCTATAAGAGATATGAAAATGATCATATGTCATACTTATATGATAATGATCATATGTCATAGTTATGAGTATTTCATACTGAATTGGATTCAACATTATTTTAATGTTCAAAGCATTATAAGAAATAGATTGTTGATTCAAAGTAGTTTATGCAAATAGTTTGTATATGCTAGATCAAAGGTGACTTATACTTAACATAAATGGCAAGAATATAAAGTTGAATAACCGAGACTATCATTTTATGTCGTGTTGGTTAAATCAACATAACGAGAATCATAAAGTTACAAACAAGGATATGTGTATCCTTTTGATTATGAATCATATAGAACTTGTGAAACTTGTAAAGTTGAAGAATAACCAAATCAACCTTTGGTGAAAGGATAATGATGGTATTAAATTGTTAAATTTATACATGTGATGTATTGGATAGAATAACAATTCATATAAGGATGATACTTATATTTCATTATAATAGTACGATTTAATGTGATATAGTCATATATATTAAATGAGATAATGATTTAAAATTTTGAAAAATTCAAATTGTTTAAATCTAAATAGAAATTAAACATTAAGAATGCTGAAGCACTTCGATGAGTTCATTGTGGTGAGTTTAAATTTTCAGTTATCTATAGGGAATGAGATTCTCTAGTGAATACCTTCACAACAAAATTCCATAAGAGTATGCATTTATGTAAGAAGAAAAATATAATATGAGATATTGCATGATGCAATATTATTTCTTCTATAGTTATGCCTAGTACAATCATTTACCTTCAATAGTTCCTATTGAATCAATTAGTAAGATTTCATATTAGATATGAAATGATAAGTCTTTGAAAGAGTCAAAGTTAATGATTTAAGGATGTAATGCTTAGTTGAAGCATATATTATCCATTAAGTTTAGAATTAAATGGGATAATAAAAGGTTATGAGATATCCAAAGGGTTGGATATAATCTTACAGACCTACTGAACAAATTGTTTATTTCAATGAATACTTATAAGTGAATGGTTTTCAAGATAAGTAGTGAGAGTAAGATGAAATTTGTAAAGTTCAAATCTCATGATAGTACATCCAATTGAAACTAGTGCCTTTATTGATATATTTGATGTATAGTTAAAAGGCTAAAGATATTGAAAGATTCACTTTCATGATGAATTCAAAGAGTTTGTTTTGGAGATGATTGTGAATTTATCATGTCTACGAGAAGGTTAGTGGGAGTTTGGTTGTCCTATTCAATGGGAGTATGTGGAGACATATTGCTCAATAACAATTCTAATTTTCAATTGTTGAAAACATAATTGTCTAAGAACAACTCTTATTGGATATGAAAAGGTAACAACTTAATTTTGGGAATTATATCTATAGAGATAGATTGGAAGTTTCTTTCCTATTCTAACTCCGATCACATAGATAATGTACTAAAGATGTTTAGTATTTGAGATATCAAATACTTGTGAAGTATTGACAATATCCATTATTCTATGTATGAGTTGATATTTGAGTTCAAGAAGATAAGGATATAACTTTAGAAGCAAATCCTAATTAAGGTTTATTTACTTAGAACAATACCATTTAGGATTGGAAAGGTTCCAATGTAGCAATAGTTACTAATTATGCTATAATACATTTTTTCATTTAGTAGAAATGATTATTTGGATCAACAAGTTCTTTAATGAACTTGATATAGTTCCTTGCATCATTCAAGATAGGAATGTGCTGTGTAACATTATAGTCATTTGGCATGCAAAAGGAGCTAAGGTTTTATAAAAGATCCAAGGATGTATTTAGGCAAATTTTCTTAAATATGATGATAATTGAGATAGAAGTTGTAAAATTTAAACAAGTGCTCACTATAGAGAATCTAGGAGAATTCTCTCATTAAGCCACTATCCCAGTAGTAGAATAGTTGTCATATGGTGATATGTTATAAAATACTTAAATGATTGGCTTAGTGCAAGTAGGAGATTGTTGGTTTATACCCTACAGCTAATCGCTTTGGTTGTAGTTTAGTGAAAAAGGTATTCTTTATTTATATGTATTAATTACATTTGATGTTTTAATATTAAAGATAAAAATCCTTGGAATAATTAATTTGTAACTGAAATTATGATGAAATCATAATTGTGAAATTTAATTTACATTTATGTATTATTCCTAAACCTTCCTAGTTGTAGTTTTATCAAGACAGGATATTATTGAAACAATAAAATTAGCATACATTATGTTTCTTTTTGAAAGTAAATGACCTTATAAATTAAAGTATAGAGATACTTCAACTAATGTGTGGGTGATTATTAAAGAATAACTCATTAAATTGACCTGATTATGAGAATTTCAGATGGAATATTACGTATGTATGTATAGATTATCTCGTAATGATGGTTGTATAATTGATCCTTATACTTGAGATTACCAAGATATCTAGTGTAGGAATTACCGTGTTTTGATGCTACTTATGAATCGTCATAAGATAATTTAGTCGGTAGTAATTGGATACAGTTTGAACCATATGTAGATAATTGAGTAAGTCAATATAGGATCTTTCACTCTAAAGTAATTAGAGAGAATATTCTACTGTTCTTGATTAGTGATAATTTAAGGAATTCTCTAGGTAGAGTGAATTGATATTTGAAAAGGAGTTTTCAAATTTTAATTATAAATCAATTACTAATTAGCAAGAACGAACATGA
>JANIJH010000007.1:9753870-9773822 GCA_024520975.1 Erythroxylum areolatum | reverse complement strand
AACATCTTAAAATAGTAACCTTTTATAATGTTTAGTAACACTTAAAAAAATTGTTATCAATGATAAATTATATGTTACAAAATCATAAAGTGTTACTTATGAAATTAAGAATCATAACATTTTAAGATATAATGTTACTATAGATAGGTATTTTATAACATATTGTCAAAAGTGTTACTGTCTAGTATTACTGTATGTTATTTTTGTTGTAGTGAGTTTTAGGTTTAACATAAACTTTCAATTTAAATAATTATTTTCTTTTTATGATTTTAATTTTATAGAATCATGATCTATTTGTTTCATCTTTTTGCTAATTTGGTGCTATTGTTTCGCACAATAATTATGGCTGTAGGAATCAATTCTTTAGAGTGATGGTCTTGCAAAACATTGCCAAGTTATTTTAATGATGTAAATGTAGTTATTAAGGTTTTATATATATATATATATATATATATTCTCCCAAATAACTTCAAAATTTTTAAGCATGGTGATCTCACTCCATATAACATTTGAAGCATCCTGGAACTCTTACTCGCATAGATATATTATAGCATGGTACTCTTCTCTTCTCGATGGAAAAAATGAAAACTGAAGTAAACATTAAAATAGCTAAGGTTCGAAATGTAATAAATGCAATGTTGTTTCAATATTGTCCAATCAAATTCATCATAAACAAAATGAAAGCAAATTTTAAAAACGAGTTTTTTTTTTTTTTCTCTTAATAGTCTCCAAAATCTGAAGATTAACCCTGCCATCTTTTCTATTAGAAGCTGAGTAGCATTAGGGGTAAGTATACTATTCCGCATGCTATTCAAATGAGTGGACTATATTTGGGCACGTACGCATATGTTACGGGGATTATTTATTCACATAGCACTACATTAAGTGATTTGATTCTGAAGGTTAGTGCTTGATTACCGGTTAAACTAATTAGGTCGCATATGTTACAGGGATTATTTATTCACATAGCACTACATTAAGTGATTTGATTCTAAAGGTTAGTGCTTCGTTACCGGTTAAACTTAGGTCGATTTAGGTTTGTCTGCTAGTATGGTTAATTTTGCTTTCTTAGAACAGCAAGGTTAATTTTGCTTTCTTGTTGAGGTACAACTCAAAGTCATTGGATCACATTCTCACAAGACCTAAATTAGCCCTACAATGACTGGTTGGGAGTTCACTTAGATCTTATGGAGCCATTGCAAGATTAATAAAATTTAGGAATCACTGCAACCCAATTTAAGACCTTGAGTCAAAGGCACATTTATTAAAGTACTTATTTGTCAATCTGAATCAGCTTTTGTTGATGATGATGGGTAGAAGTTGTGTAATTATATGGAGCTAGAGATAAATATTACAGACTTTTTTTTGTTGACAGATTAAACCTGTAGGTTTTAAAATAAGCACTTCATGTTTAGGTTTCCAATATGCACTAAAGAAATGCGAGAAAGCATTGCTTGTGAGCAGACACTACGTCCATTTTAGAATCCTGCAAGCCCTAGATACCGGGAAGTCCTGTAAGAATATAGCAAACTGTCTTTATTAATATATATATACCCTACTTTACTTCTTTTTCATGGCCAAAGGACAACCCACTTGTGTTCTGATCCTGCCAAGTTCCCTTTTAGTTCCTTTTTGCCCTTTTGGTTCTTTGGAAGGGTGCTTACATGGCTTATGGGAATAAAAGAGGGTATAAACTAGACAAGGAGCTATATATTCTACTGGAAAGCAAATGGATGGATATCTTTCTCCATCTGTAAAATATAGTAGACTGGGCTTTTGTCACTCTGGATTATTAGTGCTCTATATACATACATACATCTCTGTCTACTTCGAACGAGGGGAACTAAGAAATTCAACAAGTTTATATGATGACAAAAGGTAAAAAGATACAGCTTTATCACATAACACGATATAAACATATCCACGCACATGCCGCGCAATCATATGCTGAGAATTTAGTTATGATATACTTTCTTGCATTCCTTAATTTAGTAGGAGAATACAGTGTCCGTGTTACTTGTGCATCATCGTCATTATTATTGTTTTACGTATTTTATAACCTCGATTTTTGGGACTCAATCACGAACTTAGGCTACCTCAGCTTGGATCTGGAGATTTGAACAGTATGCTTAGCTGACTAATGAGGTTATATAATTGACAAATAGTTGGCCTTAAGGGTTTATAAATGAATCCTAACATAAACCCTTAAGGCCAACTATTTGTTAAGGCCAACTATTTGTCAATTATATAACCTCATTAGTCAGCTATATATAATAATTTATAAATAAATTTTATCAATTTAAGAGTATTGAACCAAAAAAAAAGTTCTAATTTATAATCTTAATAATAAGAAACATTATTTTTTCAATGTCTTCCTTAATATTGTGAATAGAAGGAAAAAAATTAAATATGAGAGGGAAAACAGTTAACCTAAAGTTCAAAACTAAAAATTGAAAAAAAAGATTTTATTTTGTTTCGTCAAAATCATTGTTATGGATACTGG
Source organism: Erythroxylum areolatum (assembly GCA_024520975.1). Classification (NCBI taxonomy): domain Eukaryota; kingdom Viridiplantae; phylum Streptophyta; class Magnoliopsida; order Malpighiales; family Erythroxylaceae; genus Erythroxylum; species Erythroxylum areolatum. The sequence continues at coordinate 9,771,319 of JANIJH010000007.1, read as the reverse complement.
ACCATACCGGCCGGTACTGTTGGATCTCATTTTCGGAGCCCAACATTCAAAGTCGTGAGAACATAAGCCTATTAACCTGTGGGGTTATTTTAAGGAACCTTCATTTGCTATCATACCACAAAGGTGGTATGCCTACATCAGTCAATCACTAAAATCACGATTTGACTTCTTCAAATAAATTTTAGCTCTTAGTCTCTAGTTTATTTTAAAGTAAGAACTACCTCAATCGGAGCTCTATAGATAAAGATATGCTTAAGAAACCAAAGTATGTTCATAGTCCAGTCATGCTCTCCTAACCGACCCCGCACTTCCTTTTCATCAATATTTTTCAAGTGAATGTCAAAGGCTACCAATTTTTTTGGAGGGATGGAACAATGTATTAGGAAACCATTGCTTCAAGAATCACTTCATTTGGAGGTCGGATAATGAAGTTATGGCCAAAGATTCAAACATGTTTATATCCTCAATCATATTGTACCTATCTTGAGAGAATTGGCATAACTTTCTTTAAAAACCTTAGATTGAGGTCATTTTTAGACAGTTTGAAAGAAGACTTCTAAATCTACAACTTTCATGAGGCTACAAAGTGAGATTTTGCCATTTAGAGAGTCAAACAATGCAAATTCCCGTGAGTGAACAGTGTATGTTCGTTAAACAGACATATATGTCCGCCTAACGGATATACACAGGGTTGGGGGTCATTTTAGACTATAGAAGGTCCGTTTACAGGCATGGCCGATGCTGGGGGTCCTCACAGACCCAAGAAATTCCATTTAATAGACCTAAAATCTGTCTAATAGACATAGGGGTTACCCAAGCCCCTCTAAAGCCTCTCCAATGCTTCCTACATCTATTCTCACATCATATTCACTCATAATCTTCCCAATTTCATTTCTTCTAATACAATAACGCTCCTCAAACATTCAATTACTAATTTGAGTGCATTAAACTCCCAAACCTCAACTCAAATGACTCATAATATACACAAACTCTCATCATTCACCATAGTTGTTATGTACATACCTCCTATGCAGTATCATCACTTATAATGCTCATATCTCTCCACTCCGATGCCCAAAATTTACATACTTTATAGCTTTGGAAAGCTAAGAGGATAAGCTACAACTTTCTAGAAGACAACTTTGTCTATTTCTACCTAGATCAATATAGTTTTCACCCTGAATTCAGCACACAATTCCTACCCCTATGAGAAGCTTGAAAATGCAATATAAAGACTTTGGAAATCATAAGCAAAACATAATGTATATACATTTCGTTAACATCAAAAGATAAAAGTTTTACAATGCTTTAGTAGGAATTTCGAGCTACCTTATATCATAATCCAAAAATACAAACTTTACAAGAACAATAATTTCTCAAAATGCGACTAAAGCCTTGTTTTACAAAATCTAGATTCAAAAATAAAATATGCAAACTGGAGTGATGCCTTGACTCTCAACTCGATCACATAATATCTTGCTCATCACCTGAAGATGAGAAGGAAGGGGGTGAGCTTGAAAGCTCGTGGATAACAGTTTTATAATCGATAACAAGCAAAAATCATTTAAAACTTTCATGATTATAGCAAATTCTCATGAAAATCCATAAAATACATATTTTTCAAATTCTCAACTTATCAAACCAATTCACAGCTCACATAAGTCAAGTATTCATCAAACTTATCAACACATGTAAACACATAAGCACATCATAATGGTTTGGACAGATTCATAAACATGACGAATGACAAAATTCTACATAATGGTCATGTGTAGTCGTAAACTTGCAGGAGTCTATGAAGGAGCTTTGTGCCATTAGCGGGCAGGCGGAAGAAGCCTTTAACTTGGTTAATGTGCACGTGACATTCTTGAATGGACTACACCAAACCCACATAGCATATAATTCATGAACTGAAAGCAGTTTGCCCATATGGCACATTTTTGAAAACTTGATTTCATATACTTGCTATTCTTTCAAAAATCATTTCCATCATCATTTCACAATTTCGCAACCAAAATCCTATACTAAGCATAATAGCCATTTCTTAAATCATTCAAAAGCAACAAATACCATAATTATGAAGTAATTACCAATCATCCCCATATCAGCTCAAAATTCATTCACAAAATTCACATATAAAAACATGTGGCACATTCTCAAGCATTTAAAGAACAATAAATGCACATTTTCAAGATAGTTGGAAATCATTTAATTCTATTTATTTGAAAAAACTTTAATGGCTTATTAACTCAATTATAAAAATGTCACCCTCTTTAGTTTCCTTGCTTGAAAACTTACTTAAGGAGGTCTCTCCTGTTTCTCCTCTTGCCTCGCTTGGCTTCCTACAACATTAGCAAAAATTTCCATTCAAAATGAACTCCAATTGGAAAACCCTAAGAAACTTATGCATAAAATTGATCCCAAAATACTTATACCTATGCATTTTCTAAGCTCTTTGAACCCCTTTCAAAAATTCAAAAGATTAAACATACACCTTGAATCTTCATCAAATAATGAATTTCTTGACTCTAATGGAAGCTCTAATCTTTCTATTTCTTCTTCCTTCTTGAACACCTTCAAAATCACTCTTTAGAACTAAGAAAAATTGAAACCTAGTTGACCTCCCTTCTTTTATCTTCTTTCTCTCTTTTTTGTGCTTCTCTCTTCTCTCTTTTCTCATTTACGTTTTTGGCTTCTTCAAAATGCAAGACAACAATTTTTCTCCCCTTTTATACCCTTAATGATTGCACAATGTCCATTTTGCCCCTCCTTTAATGCTTTATGGTTTTTAAGCTTAAGTGATCTTCCCAAAATATCCCTTATGCAAACTTACTACCTTAACACTTTAATTCCCTTAACCTATATTATATTATCTTCCTCAGATTAACATGTTAATTAACTCCAAGATAAATTAATCTATCAAAACTTTAAAATTAATGTAATCATGCTTATCTATCAAGAAAAAAATTTGGGGGCCAACAGATACCGAACCAAAACTGGTACGATATATTGAGTTTTAATACCAGGTTTAAATACTAATCGATATTGGCCCATTTTGATTGTACCAGTTGGTATTTGATCGACCAAATACAGGCTAGTACTGAAAATTTTAAAAAATTGGAGGTCTTTTTTGCAAAATTTTCAAAAATTTTCAAAATTTTCCACTTCCCTCCAACCCCTTTTTCTCAAAGTTTTTAAAATAATAATAAATATTTTTATTACTAATAATAGTTATAAATTAACTAAAACTTAAAAATAAATTATTTTTATTTTTATTACTAATAAATTATTACTAATAAATTATTTTTATTTAAACTTATTTTAATTTTTTATATAATGTTTATTGATAAATTATTTTATTTTCTAAAATAAATAACGTAAAAATATTACTTATAAACTAATATTTATTTTATATGTTTTTAATTATTAAATCAAAATTTATTTTAAATTTAATTATATTTATTAATAATTATTAAATTAAATTAATATATTAAATTAAAATTTTTATTATGTCTAATTAAATATAAAATGTAATGGAATATGAAAAAACAACAATTCTAGAAAAATAATTCAAAATTTTGAATTATTTTCATTATTTTACAATAAATTATTATATATAGAAATAATTAGAATATAATAAAGATATATATAAACTAAAACTGTACAATTGTATAATATGACAATGAACTATTTTGTAATTTTTTTAAAAAATCAAGAACTATTTTATAAATTTAAAAAATTACCCGAAATAGTATCTGATATTAACTGGTATCGGTACAGTACTATATCATAACCCAATCCGGTACTAAGTTCGGTACGGTATTTGTAACATTGGTCGAAATCAATCAAAAATTAAAATATGACTATTAAGAAAAGATTATATTTGATTGATTGTTAAGCTCCAACAAATTCCTTGATAAAATTCAAATTTTATTATATTTAACACAATATTATTATAAAAAATTTGATGTAATTAATCCTTTATATTATTTAAAGTTTCTTAAATAATGTTGGTTCATGCCTTTACTCATATACTACAAGACAAGGGACTTTTAGTGACGATTTATTTTTTCGTTGAAAGTTACAAAATTATCATTAATAAGCATTAACAACGATTTATATTCATCACCAAAAATGTCGTTAAATTTCTATAGTAGAAAACTATAGGCGATATTTTTTTTCCTAATTGTCACTAATAATTTTTTTCTATACTTAATTTTCTCAACAAAAAAGTAAAGGCTTTTTCAAAACATATTGGTGACTACTTTTCGAAACGTTTCTTATGCTTTTTTTCTACGAAAATAAAGCATAGGAAAAAAGTAAACATAACTAAAACTACATTTTCAAAAATGTAGCAAATTATTTTTAGCAAAGTTTTTTAGCTAGGTTTTGAGAAACATAGTCAAATATTTTTAGTTATAATTTTGAAAATATAGATAAATGTTTTTAGCTACATTTTGTAAAATGTAATCAAATTTTGAATATACATTTCACCTAAATGTTATACCATGTTAATGAAAATTATTTGTCAAATTTTTAATCCATATTATTGTATATAATATTTAAATTTTTTGTTGTTAATTTATTATACAAAATAATAAAAATTTTGAAACATTGCATATAAAAATTAAATATCATTAAATTTGATAATGTACAAGATTTTATTACGACTGCAAAAATACTTATATACCTTAAAAAATACAAAGATTAGTGTAATCACTCAGTCTTGCTTTCAGAATCACTGCTTACATAATCCGAGCTAAGTAATTTTCCATGCTTGGCCAACATTTTTTTAAGCAATTTATTTTTCTTTTCGAGAAGTTGAATGCATGTTGGTCTTGATGAGGATAGAGCAGTTGACTTAAGGCCAAACCTTGACCCTTTGATATATCTAGATCATGTACCAAGCATCTTGTTGCAAATGTCATCTACATTTGGTTCGTTTCTATTAGACGTTGATGTTTGCAATAACTCCTACATCTTATTTTAAAATTTGAAAAAAAATTAATATTCAATTTAAATATTATTAGTTAACACTACATAAATAAATAAACTAGGGTTTAACAAGTAAGTGGACTAAGACCACCAGCCCTGTATTCTAATGTCTAGGCCCACCAACATAGGCAAGAACTAAGAAGATGTCCAACGTTTAACCTTTGCGATCAGGCACATCAATGGTCTGCTTGTTGTTACTCAAGCCCACCCTCTTCCCAACTCCGAAACCCCTCTCCAGAATTCCCAGAAAGCTCTTGACGTTCCCTCTTTGTTGTTCTTACAGCAGTTCCATGTCGTCCCAAAATGAGCCCTCAGATGTCACTTCCCAAAGCACACCTCTGGAACTACAAAAGTATCCCACACCACTCTCCCCTCCCCTCCCTACAATCTCGAAGGAAATAGAGTTAGCCAGAGCTATGGCAGCTTCTTCAAGATCAAGCCTTTTCTGTTTCTCAATGAGTGACATTCTGTACGAAGATCAGTGGCTCATTGTAGTCAATAAACCTCAGGGAATTTACTGTGACACTATGTTGGAAAAGGTCATTACTGCTTGTGTTGATTCTTCGAAGTCAATTGGACCCAACGATGGTATGCTCCTCTTTTATATCTTTCTAACTGATAGGATTTTCTTGTCTTCCCATGGTTCTTGTTGAACGTTAGAAGTTTCTGATTTGATACTGAAATATATGCCAGAATTGCCGGCTTCTTGTTTGAGCAAAGACTGGATATATTTCTCATCCAATGCTATTTTCCGTGCAATAGACATACAAACACACACACACAAATATATATAAAACGATTGAGATCACTTGAGCAAACATATGGGACATTCCCATCTTGTAATCAGCTAAGCAACAACTGCTGAATTGAATTTGGTATAACTGCTGGATTTAATTTTGAATGTTACTGTTCATAAGCTGCTTATGTAGTTGTCTTCATCTCAATATCTCATTAATGGCATGACATTAGCTATTAGGATAGGCAGTGATTCGTCTGCTTTTGTTCCAGGTGGGGGTTCGGCTAACGCCTTTTCTTAATGTGATAAACAATTAGTTTCTGTTGGGAGCTCTGCAAACAAAACTCTCACAAGCTCATAGATTGGAAAGAGTTGCAAAGCAGTTTAGGTTAGGGTTCGGTATGGTTTCACTAAAAACCAATCTTTTTCATTTTATATATGTTCCAAATCCTTAGACTCTGGATCTTGTAACGGCCGTAGTCTGATGCTATAAGCAATAAACTCTTCTGCTTTTGATGCATATATCAAAGACATGAAGTATTTTGACGTATCAGAAAAGGATAAGCCTTTTTGATTGAGCCTCGAAGTGACCTTCAATTTGAAAGTGACTAATTTGGGTAAAGTTTCAATTTCAGATTTTAAAGTCAGCCTGCCAGAGCTTCATCTTGCCAATCGACTTGATCGTGATACAAGTGGTGTAATGTTAATTACTAAGTCACACAAAGTAGCTTCTAAGCTTGTAAAGGCATTTACCAATCACAAGGTTAGGAAAACATACATTGCTCAGTGCGTTGGTTCAGCACCAAAATGGGAAAACGTTACTGTTAAATCGGGTCATGGTCGGTCAAAATTTGGAATTTGGCGTGTATATGCTGCATCAGATGTAGGCCGGAAACTACCAGGTGGGTCTGTAGTCAGGGACATGGAAACTTCTTTTGAATTGTTATCAGTCAATGGACAAGGGAAACTGGAAGAGCTATACGAATGTAAGAAAGGTGAAACCATTGTGGCAGATGAAAAAAGACCTGAAATTGATGCAGAAGCAAAAATGGATGAGATTTTGGTCCGAGCATTTCCTCGGAGTGGAAGAACACATCAAATCCGCTTGCATTGTCAGTATCTTGGAATTCCTATAAGAGGGGATGTGAAGTATGAAGGCGTGTATGAGTGGAAAGGGAAAATATATGACAGACATGAACTTCATGCCGAGACTTTATCTTTTGAACATCCTATTACTGGTCGTCCTCTTGTTTTTCATGCACCTTTGCCTGGATGGGCATCCCCACAAATGCAGCCATTATAATTGTGGTCATATGTTGTGGCTTTGAAAGATCTATCAATTAAAGATCTATCAATTACATCTCGAAGCTAATGTGCACATTTTAAAACTTTTTGACAGGAGGATGAGTTTCTTTGTCACATATTTAATAGATGAAATGCAACTCTCGCATCTCCTTGATGGGATCTGTAACTGTTGCAAATGGGGTCGTCGACCATTCTATGTTGCCAAAGACGAATGCATGATTATTGGAAGTAGATTATTTGTTCAACGTTTTACACCTGAAAGTGCCAGTTTTCAAATTGGATTTTTTCACTAGTTCTGTAATAACTAAGTTTATTTAATTTGTGCTACTTGCCAGCCCCGTGTAGAATCTTGGAAATCAAAGCTTATCCTAGTTTTGTTGAAGTAGTTAAGCTATCCAATCAGAATATAATATTAAAATGTTGAGCTTGAGTAGAACGTAGGTTCTTTCACCATTTGAATGCCTGGCATCCAAACGTGTAAATGAGAAAGAACACAGTGGCAACCTTATCTTGTTTAGAGCTTTTGAGATGGGGATTGGTCATGTTTTCCCTCATCCTGCAATACCTTTTCTTTTCCCTTAATCTTGTTCTTTTTTCCTTTTTTCAAGTTTCAGTTTCATCCTTCCGAGCAGAATACTGAAGCACAAAGATATGGAAGAAAAATCGCTTCTCTTTACGGACCTAATGATGCTTCAAGATGTGAGCAACGTAATGCTACCTAAAGAAAAAAGATTAGCTGCGATAAGCCTTTTTCTTCTTTCCAACCTACAATTGTTTCATTAATTAATAATTGAACTTTTTGAAGATGAATGCAACTTGAACTGCATCTGCTACAAAAAGGATCAAGGTAAGAGCGGCGAGCAATCAAAAGGACGGACATGGCTAGAAATCTTGCTCTTGATGTCCCATTTCTTCCGTAGACTTGAGCCAAGTCTTAATACAATATGCAAAGTGATTATCTTTGGAGACAAGTTACCACCGCCACTTTGAATTCTTCCCGTAAAGCTCACCTGGTAGGCCTCCACTTTCACTTATAATATCTTGATGGGAAGTGAGACCAAAGACCCTTCAAACACGTGTATTTTCATTATATTAACTTAAGCTTCATTTGAAACTTGCAGCGAACAAGTCCATGGTGCTATAAAAATACCCATGGTTACGTCCGACTTCCTCTGACCAGGTGCAGTCAACACATCTTTTTCAGAAATAGAAACTACGTTTTGGAACTTCATTAGCAATCCGATTTCCATAAAATAGTTTCAAAGGTACGAAACACGGCACGCCTTACACAGTCTACTCCACGCCAGGTTTCCTACCAATTTCGCTAGCTTGTGGATGAATATTTCTTAGTTGTTAAGAGTCTTCAATAGGACTAAGTCTTATCCCATTGGGCTATTTCCGCGTTTAAGTACTGTATGGTCAGCCGATCAAACTCATCGGAGGAAAAAGTTAAAGTCTTGATGACAATCTTTTAACAAAGAACAAGTAACAACAAGAAAGAGCCACAGTAAATATCATGACCGGAACATTAAAAATTGAATCTTTTATTCTCTTTCCGTAGTAAAATGAAAGTTATCCAGTTTTCGCGCACTTCTACTAATTGGCCTATTGAAATGACAGTTGTTACAGATGAATTATATGACTCCATCTCCATTCATTAAGCAAGGCTTGAATTGTTTCTCTATCCTTATCTAGCCTTAGCCTTTAAGTCCTACCAACCTTACCTACAAAGTGACAAAGTGGGGAATAAGGAGCCTGATGTACAAAAACTGCATAGGATAAAGACAGTGATAAAGCTCATAACTGACAATCAAACCAACTAGCTAACGGTTAAGAAGCCCCACCAGTCAATCAAACCAACCAGCTTTGAAGATTCCATAAAGCCATGCAGTGAAAAGCCGGGCAGCTTTGGCCTTGCCATATTTTCTATCCTACTCCTCAAGAAACCAAGTGAGTTGGTGTGGCTGTGTTTGAAATGGTTCTGTTGAGTGAGGGTGTTGTGCAGGTTCTGATTCCCGTGGCTGCTTTGGTTGGAATTGGATTTGCTTTACTTCAGTGGTATTTGGTGTCAAAGGTGAGAGTCTCTGGTGAGTCTGGCGGTGGTTATAATGATAGATTAATTGAAGAAGAAGAAGATGGCGTTAACAATCTTGAGGTTAATATCAAGTGTGCTGAAATCCAGAAAGCTATTTCAGTCGGTGAGCTCTCTCTCCGCTTGTCTTTTTCTCTTTTCCTGTATAAATATATATGTTGTACATACAGGTCAGGGTGAAAAAGAAAACTAATAGATTATGCAGCAAACGTGTTCCTCTTTTTTGTATTTTGTGTTCGAAATTCAGATGATGTCTTCTTTTGAGTATGTCACCTGCGGACAGTGGGATGTCTACTTTTTCTTTTTCAAATAGCAGAGACTGCTACTTGGTTTGGTTGGGAATTGTCTTACCATCAGTTCACTTCCTTTCAGTCCTATGGCCAAAGCATTCTTTCAATCCTCTGGCAATTGTCTTACCATCAGTTCTTCTCTTCTTTACTGCTTTTATGACGATTAGCAAGAACCTCTGCTATCTGTTCTTATTCGGCTTATGTCATGTCCACAGGAGCAACCTCCTTTCTGTTTACGGAGTACAAATACCTTGGTATCTTCACGGGAGTTTTTGCTGCCATCATGTTCCTCTTTCTTGGTTCTGTTAATGGCTTCAGCACCGAAAGTGAACCTTGCACATATAACAAAGGGAACATTTGCAAACCTGCTCTGGCCAATGCCATCTTTAGCACTATCGCTTTCTTGCTTGGTGCTTTTACTTCTGTCCTTTCAGGTTTCCTAGGCATGAAGATTGCAACTTATGCTAATGCTAGAACAACTCTGGAAGCAAGAAAAGGTGTCGGAAAGGCTTTTATCACAGCTTTTCGTTCTGGGGCAGTCATGGGTTTCCTCCTGGCTGCCAATGGCCTCTTCGTGCTCTTTGTCTCCATCCAGCTCTTTAAACTCTACTACGGAGATGACTGGGAAGGACTCTATGAATCCATTACTGGTTATGGTCTTGGGGGTTCATCAATGGCTCTGTTTGGCAGAGTTGGAGGAGGTATATACACGAAAGCAGCTGATGTTGGTGCTGACCTTGTTGGTAAAGTTGAGCGAAATATTCCCGAGGATGATCCCAGGAACCCAGCTGTAATATCTGATACTCTATAAACTAACTATTCTCTGCCTAGATCCAATTCCATTGACAAAGTTTTTGTAATTTGTGATCATTTTGAAATATCTAAGAACGCAATTTCCACTGTATAACCGTTTTGGTTCTTATGCAGGTTATTGCAGACAATGTGGGTGACAATGTAGGAGACATTGCTGGGATGGGTTCTGACCTTTTTGGTTCTTATGCCGAATCATCATGTGCTGCACTCTTTGTGGCATCAATATCTTCCTTTGGTGTCAGCCATGACTATACGGCCATGTCATATCCATTGATCATAAGTTCCGTTGGCATTGTGGTTTGTTTAATAACAACACTTTTGGCAACTGATATGTTTGAGGTTAAGGATGTTACTGAAATTGAACCATCTTTGAAGAGACAACTTCTGGTCTCAACCCTTCTCATGACTGCTGGCATAGCCATAGTCAGCTTCTTTGCCTTACCATCCGAGTTCACTCTCTTTAACTTTGGGACTGACAAGGCTGTAAAGAACTGGTAGGTTATAATCCACTTTTCTGAAATACGTTCCTATTAGGAATTTGTTATGATCATTGAAACTTATGTTGATACAGGCACGTTTTCTTCTGCGTTGCAATTGGCTTGTGGGCTGGACTTGTTATTGGATATACAACAGAGTACTACACTAGCAATGCTTACAGGTAAATTAAATATCTTGTATACGGGATAATGTACGCATATAGCATTTCTATAACGCTAGCATCCAAGATCTGTGGAGTTCAAATGTGAGATGTTCGTAAGGAGAAAGTTTCCGAAAATAATTGTACTTATTATACGATTCAAATCTGCAGTCCAGTGCAGGATGTAGCAGACTCTTGTAGGACTGGTGCTGCAACAAATGTTATTTTTGGGTTGGCTCTGGGATACAAATCGGTCATCATTCCCATCTTTGCCATTGCCATTGCTATCTATGTAAGCTTCAGCCTGGCTGCCATGTATGGAATTGCTGTGGCTGCTCTGGGAATGCTCAGCACCATTGCCACGGGTCTTGCAATTGATGCTTATGGACCCATAAGTGACAACGCTGGCGGCATCGCAGAAATGGCTGGAATGAGCCACAAAATACGTGAAAGAACAGATGCTCTAGATGCTGCGGGAAACACTACTGCTGCAATTGGCAAGGTAGGGAATTATTTCTCACTTTTAATCATTTCCCTACCACTATACTGTAGCTCGATGCTCATTAAAATTAACATTCTACAATTATGATTCAGGGTTTTGCTATTGGATCAGCTGCTCTTGTTTCTCTTGCTTTGTCTGGTGCCTTTGTTAGCAGGGCAGGCATCAAAACTGTTGACGTTTTAACTCCTAAGGTCTTCATTGGGCTTATTGTTGGGGCCATGCTTCCATACTGGTTTTCAGCTATGACAATGAAAAGTGTAGGTAGTGCAGCCCTGAAAATGGTTGAAGAGGTTCGTCGACAATTCAATTCTATTCCAGGTATTATGGAAGGTAGAGCCAAACCAGACTATGCAAATTGTGTCAAGATTTCAACCGATGCCTCAATCAGGGAGATGATTCCGCCTGGCGCTTTGGTTATGCTTACACCACTGATTGCTGGAACATTCTTTGGAGTTGAAACTCTCGCTGGTGTTCTTGCTGGTTCCCTTGTTTCTGGTGTCCAGGTAAAGTTTCATCGCTTTTGCTCCGACAACCTCACTCACTCAACACCCTTCCCATCATTGTATCTACAAGAGACACTGGTGAACACATTGTCCCATTACTTCTGTATGATGTTCATTGTTGTCTTCCATTTCTTAGGTTGCAATATCAGCCTCCAACACTGGAGGAGCATGGGATAATGCCAAAAAGTACATAGAGGTAATGTTGTTTCAATTCAGTAGTCCAATTCATCATAAAATCTTTTATCTTTATGGCTACTTCATGTGCTTCAGGCTGGTGCTTCCGAGCATGCTAAAACATTGGGTCCCAAGGGTTCAGAGGCCCACAAGGCAGCTGTGATCGGCGATACCATTGGAGATCCCCTCAAAGACACTTCTGGTCCTTCACTCAATATCCTCATCAAGCTCATGGCAGTAGAGTCTTTGGTTTTTGCTCCCTTCTTTGCTACTCATGGAGGCTTGCTATTCAAATGGCTCTAAAAGACCATACCCACTAACCAGTCACGTTAACTCTGGCTTGTATGTGCCTCCAGAAATGTTCTCTAATATTTAAGCTATCTTATAATACCCTTACATGTAAATTACAACGCCTTTCATTTTAGTTATTTCTGCTGTTGAACAAATTGAGAATAAAGTGAATTTCATTTTAGTTACTATATTTATATAGAATATCTAAATATAGTAAGAAAATATTCTAACATCCTCCATCAAATTCAAGGTAGCAAATGGTCTAAAAACTATAGTTTGGGCACCAAATCATGGAAATGACTAGGTGAGTGAGCCGTAGTGAAAATGTCAACAATCTGATTTATATAGGAAACTAAAACTAGGCAAATGGCACCTTGACGGATATGATGATGTATAAAATGATAATCTATTTCAATGTATTTAGTACATTAATGTAATACATCATTATTAGCAATTTGCATAGCATTGGGGTTATCACAATAAAGTGGTGTAGCAGATAAGTGTGGAGGTTAAAGTAACCACTGTAATTAAAGAAAGTTTAGTAGTATTCGCAAGCACTCTATATTCAACTTCGATAATAGAACGAGATACAATTATTTGTTGTTTTATGTCTTACAGTAACATAATTATTTAAAGATATTTTTTATCTTATAAATATTTAGAAGTACATGATATGAGATAAACATATATTCTAAAAGAAATTATGATGTGATCATAATTATGAGATTTGTATTGTATTTATATATTATTCTTAAATTGTTTCTAGTTATTATTTTATTAAGACTGAACATTAATAGAGCATAAAAAGATTATCACATGTTTTTTTTCCTTGTAAAGGAAGTAGTCGGTCTAGTGGAGTAAAGTATGAAAATACTTAAACAAATTTATAAGTGTTTGTTAGATAACAAGTTTATTAATATTTAGATGATCATGATCCATATTGCTTCAGGTCACTTGGTTGATTGACTTAAATTGTTTAATTAGAGAATTAAAATAAATTAAAGGAGCATAATTTATCTAATCATAAATATAATTTAGAGTTATAATTTATATTCATTGCCAACATATTTGAGAACTTAAGGGATCATACACAAAGAACAGGTTGAAAAGAGAAAAATTGTTTTAATTAAATTGGATTTGATTGTAAATTTTAAAACATTTATGATTAAATATGAAATATTTAATAATGAGGACCAATATAAGATATTAGATTTTATTTGTACATAATTGGTATTTAATAAGAATTAATTATAATTCTAATTAAATTTTAATTAATTTTATTTCAATTAAATTACTAAAATATTCAAAATCTATTATAAATTGGCTTACACTCTAAGGGAGCTGATACTCCTTATCTAACCCTCCTTATAACAGTTGTAAAGTTCTCTCAATACGTTTTGTGGATATTGTTAGATGTCAGATATTTGAGTGGATACGGTAGTTAAGATGAGTCAGTTTCAGAGACAGTTTGAGAGAAACAATAAGAAAATGATGAAGCTTTATAATAAGGTAAAAAATAAGATTCACATTTTATTATGTTTTATGTATTAATCATTTTATATAATTAAATTGATTTTAACTTTTGAAAAATTTTCATAATTATTTAAACGATATGATCCTAGCCTAATTTTTCAATAGTGGTATTAAAGTCATCTTTAATTCTATGATTTGAATAAAATTGTTTGATTGTTATTAATCAAAACTTAGAATTAAAATTGCAAAACTTGCACACTTTAAAAACCCTAAACCTAAAATTGATTCAATTTCAAGTTAAATAAGAAAAAAATTTCAAATCAATACCTAACAAATCCTGAACCATCAAATTAGAAATAAATTAGATTTGACTTGCCTTTTCTCTTGAAATCGATAGTGTTTACATTTACGGGCTGTTTGGTTGAGAGTAATAGGAATAGGTAAACCCAAGCTTTGTTCTCTCTCTCACGCAGCAGCACACCCTTGTGTTTCTCACTCACGTAGCAGAACATTAAGTTGAAAAGTACAAATTGAGGGTTGTTTATGTGGTTCTGCCTAGGCCACCATCACCAGTTCGAGAGGGTTCGGAGGAGGGTACATTACCTGGAGCTTCTGTGTCAGATAATGGGCATCTGAGTGCTTCTGAACATGCAGCTGTAAGTGATTGATGCCCTGGTTTTCAAATGTAATAGATTTTTCTATGTGTACTGTTTCCACCGTGATGATTGTATCAAATGGTGGGTGTAGGTTTCAAGAGGTTATTTTGAGAGACAAGAGCTTCAAGATACCTCAGATGACGGCGACGCTGCTGCCTCCGACATATCGAAGATACAAGTGGACAAGGAATTTGCTCGCAGGTACGAGCACAACAAGAAGTGCGAGGATCTCCAGAGATACGAGGAGCTTCGTAAGAAAGGTTTGATTGACGATTCAGAGTCCGATTCCGGCTCGGTTTGGAATCCTCCTCCGATGAAGATGATTTTGAAGAAGAAGATATTGATGTTACTAATCCCAGCAAAACAAAGTATATGGAGTTCTTTAAGAATTTACTCAAGGTAAGGAACCGCGACTCTTCTATTTATCAAAATGCCTCTCTTTTTCATTCTGATTCCGACGAAGACGAAGAAGAAGATTGGGAGAATAACAAGGATAAGAAGAAGATGGGTGAGTATTTCGGTCAGGAAGAGGAGTTGGATGAGAACGGGATGTTTTTGTAAGAAAAGGTAAGTAAAGATGAAAGAATAAACTTTCTTTTCATACATGTATTGAAGCAATCGTGGTAGAATATATACAGAAGCTACTCTATTACTATTGGCTGCTTGTACTGATTTTATTCTAACAGTTTTCTAGCTGTACAGAGGGCAAATAGACAATATGTACAAAGACAGGCAAGAGGAGAGACAGAAGGTGAAGACAAAATGGGTAAAAGACAAGAGTGAAATAGGCCTAAAGAGTAAAGGATGAAGCCCACAATATCAGCTTATTTCGGACTCTCTAACACGGCCCGGTCAAGCCGAAGTTGTGGTTGAAAATCAAAAACTCCGAGTTTGCGAAGTAGAGTCGAGAAGGTTCGGGTGGTCAAAGGCTTGGTGAACAGATCTGCAAGTTGTTGAGTTGTATGCACATGCCGGAGCTCCAGGAACCCGAAGTTGCTGCAGTCGTGAACCAAATGGAGGTCGATCTCGAGGTGCTTCGTTCTCTCGTGAAAGACGGGGTTCTTGGAGATATAAATCGCCGCCTAGTTGTCGCAATACAGAGGAATGGGGTTCGGATTCTGAATCTGAAAGGTATGTAAGAGTTGGGTGATCCACTTTAGTTCACAAGTAGTCGATGCGAGGCTTCTATACTCAGATTCAGCTGAAGAGCGACTCACCGTGGTCTATTTCTTTATCTTCCAGGAGATCGATGACTTTTCAAGGAAAACACAAAACTCGGTTAAGGAGCGACGGGAGAAAACACAACTTCCCCAGTCCGAGTCGGAGAAGGCTACAAGGTTGGGGCTTTCGTCTGTCGCGTAAAAAATTCCCAGGTTTTGAGTTCCCTTGAGGTATTTCAGTACTCTCTTAACGGCTTCCCAGTGCAGTAATCGAGGGCTGCTCATGAACTGACTGAGCTGTTGAGTCAGGTATGTGATGTCGGGTCTGGTAAACCCTAAATATTGTAACTTTCCTACTAATCGTCTGTATTCTTCTGGTCTATCAAGTCGTTCACCCATGTCGATGCTGAACTTTGTCCCAGGAACTATGGGTGTGCCGTAGGGTGAACAATCGATTAACCCAACCTCTTGAAGGAGGTCTCGAATGTATTTCCTTTGGCTAAGTATCATTCCATTTTCTGATCGGGCTATTTCAATTCCCAGGAAAAATTTTGCATATCCAAGATCCTTGATTGTAAATTCTGAGTTTAATGTGTTCTTAACTGAGACAATCTATTCTTCATTTGCCCCTGTTATCAGAATATCATCCACATATATGACTATTGCCATGAAATCATTTCCTGTGCCTCTAGTGTATAAACAATGGTCTGCTTCTGATTTAGTGAATTGCATTGAAGATAGTTTTGAGGACAACTCTTTGTGCCACTGTCTCCCAGCCTGTTTTAAACCATAAATTGATTTAATGAATCTGCATACCTGTCCTTCCTTAGCTCGAGTATAGCCTTGCAATGGTAGCGTGTATAACTCCTCCTCTAGGTGACCATGAAGGAATGCATCATTAATGTCACATTGGTGTACGGGCCACTGTTTGGAGGCAGCTATAGCTAGTAATACTCTAATTTTCACCATCTTTGCTACTGAAGAAAAGACCTCCGAATAATCTGCTCCTTCTTTTTGACAAAAGCCCTTGGCTACAAGTCTAGACTTTAATTTGGACACTGTTCCATCCGAATTACTCTTCACCTTGTATACCCACTTTGAGGCTATGGCCTTCTTCCCCTTAGGTAATTCAGTGAGTCTCCAAGTCCCATGCTTTTCCAATGCAGACAATTGTTCATTCATAGAGTGTACCCACCTTTCATCTTTGCTAGCCGTCTCATAGGATAAGGGCTCAAAGGTTCTAGAGACATTACCTATAAAGGTGTTGTAATTGCTACTGTGTTTAATGTTGAGTAGCTTTAACCTTTCTTCATTTGTTCTTGCAAGACAATAGACTTGCAATGCAACATTACAATCAGCAAGAGAGTGAGTGGATTGTTGTGCTGTGGATTGAAGAACATAGTCTTACAGGTATTTGGGAGGTATGTGGGTTCTGCTGCTTCTCCTTTATGTAGGTGTATTTAGTGTGGTGTTGTGGTCTTGTTGATCAGCTGCTGGGGAAAGGTCAGATGGCTGGGAGGAGAGTTCAGTTTGTGATGTAGCAGTTGTAATTGGTGTTTGTGGGGGATAGTCTACTTCTTCATTGGTTAGGGAGCTTGAGAATAGAGGGTCGGTTGCTTATGTAGTGGTAGGTTTTGGTTTGCATAAGGGAAATTGTATTCATAAAACTCCACATCTCTTGACACAAACACTGTTCTAATGTCTAAAGCCATAACTCTATAAGCCTTATAGTCGGGCATGTACCTAAGAAAAATACATTTTTTTGATCTAGGATCCAACTTGGTTTTGTTTGGTGTTTTGTCTAGGGCAAAGCATAGGCAGC
>JANIJH010000007.1:9654851-9665346 GCA_024520975.1 Erythroxylum areolatum | reverse complement strand
AACCCTCTCCTGCGAGGCGTCCGCCGTGGCGAACCCACCTTTTTCTTCGCTGCTGATCCTGTAAACTTGAACGTTTTCGACCCTTCCCTGGCGTGATCCTTACTCGACGACCCTGAGCGGTCGCCTCGGGATAGGAAACAGGACCCGGGCCTAACAACTATGTTCCTAATTTACAACTAAAACATATTTTAATAAATTATGGATATGATATTGGTAATGCGTCATAACACTACATAAAATAACTAAACTTAAATCTATAGCTAGTGATAAGTCTAGATAGATCCCATAAAGAGCGTATGTAAATATTTTGCAATGAAAGAAATTAGTGTTTAGGATATGAGAGGAGTTTGGTCTTATTCAAATAACAAAATAAAATGAAACTAAACTAATGAAAATAAATTAAAGCAAATAGTTAAAAATGATGAAAGTGATTAATGCATTTAGGATCTTGTTCTTCTCGGTTCAATCTCATACTACATATAATAAAACATATGTCATTATCATATTATTTTCACACCTCTCTTAGAATTATTGATCGTAGATTAATAACAAGCTCTGTTAACCAAAAACCTTAGATCATGTTTAGTTAAACAAATCTCATTAACTAATCCTAACATTTTAACAACCTAGAATAAGCTCTTTATATTTAATAAGACTGTTGCATTATGAATAAGGAAAACAATTCAATCTAAGCAACAATCATGTAAGCTCGGGCCATTTAACCTATATTACGTTATCCCTAATGATTTAACACCATTAGTTACCACAAATGAATTTATAACACAATGACACGTATTGTATTTAAGATTTTGGCAGTGGTTTCATATACAAACAATCAAATGAGAGTGAGAATAACAATTATCCATACACGAATACCCAAATCAATAGATATAAAATAACATAAACAATTCTTAAAGAGAGAAAGAACAACGATACACTATGATGATATGCTTAAATACGATCCCTGACATCAATTTTACCTCTAAACCGAAATAAGGAAGCTTAGCCCTCTATAGGTCTCCAAAGAGTAAGTGCTCTACCCTTCATGAAGTCCCAAAATGATTATCTTTTCTTTTTCCATCAAAATGTTCTATTTATATGAAAAATTAGGTTTATGGGCATATACATGGTTTAATACACAACCGTACACTGTGTATCAAACTGTATAAGTAAAAAAAAAAAGGGAAACTCGTGAAGATACATGGTTGGATACACGGTTGGATACACAACCTTGTATCCAACCATATAAGTCCAAAATGTGTCTTCCAATTATATACACGGTCGTACAAGTACATACATGATCATTTATCTCCCAGGTTTTGTTGAATTGTTGTTCTTCTTATGATTTCTTATTCAATCCTCACCCTAATCCATATCCTTCTTGTTCCACAAGGGTAATTGAGTTGAACATCAAAATATTGGCTCAATGAATGTGCTCTTAACTCATTTTAGATTTTATGCTTCCACATTGTACTTAAAATCAAATATGAACTAAAATGAGTATCTTAAGCATTTCATAACAATAATCACTAAATGTTAAGAATTGAATGTATAAACAATTAAGTACACATAAAATTCCCCCACACTTAGCTTTTGACCGCCTTTAGGGAAAACAAAAAAATCAAAGTCACAAACTAAACACTTTCACAATTTCCTTATTTCCTAATAATAGATAGCCATAAGTAAAGAGAAATAGCTATCAAAATCATAGCAAAAACTAAACATTAAATTTCTCTACTCATGATCAATCAACAATCATCACCTTTAGAAATTGAGCAATCTAGTAGTAGACTTAGAAAAAGTGTGTAAATAGCATCGATCCATAGGTACACTCAAATATCATTCATGATCATGATATTCCAGGACTTTGCATATCATTTCATTTCTCCACCACCAAGACAAATTTATAATCATGAATCAAAGGACTTTTTAAGTTTGTAATGTGGGAAAAGGTCAAGGTGAGATGTATTTGGATAGTGTAATGCAAAAGCCATCAAAGCCAGCGAAACAAGAAAACACTCAAAGGAATATCAAGCATAAAAACTAAAATTCCCTCAAAACTGGGTATGACGAATGCAAAAGCTATGTTCCACATCTTAGATTCAAGCCCTCACATTATAAACTACATAAAGCATAACCAATTAGAAGGAATCATTCATATAATTGATAACAAACAATACATTATAACTATAAGTGATGAACCTTCAAAACCATTTATACCTTATATGCATCATACTCAATTCACCCATTCTATAAATGACGTTGCAAAATAATTATATTTCCTCCTTGATAGTTTGATTTAAATATTTTTCTTTTGCTTTTCACTTTTTCTTTCTTCTTTCTATCTTTTTTAAAAATAAAAATTGAATGAAGCTACATCAACATTTGGAATTCACTAATAAGACATAAAATGACATCCCAGTAATTATAACCATCCCACATATATGCACTCCCCTACACTTATACTTTCATTCATCCATAATCACCAAAAATCAATAAATGCTCCACTAGCTTGAAGGCTTAGGTAGGAAATTTTATTAGGTTTAAGGCATGTAATGTGGTTAATAGAAAAAGAAAAGGCAAGTAAAGCTTAAGGGGGCTTAATAGAGGGAAACTTCATATCAATAGGTGAGCTATTTGGCTAATGTAGCTTCTGAAACAAAGAACGTTTATATTATTTTCTTGTAATGCATATGATAAAATGTGGTCTTAAATATAAAATCAAAGCAAAGTTAGGATATACATGTCATGAACGTCACACATAAACAAAAGACAATGAGATTGATATAGATGTGGCAGTCTATAAAGGCTAAAAATCTCATTGGTTTGTGTCTACCATTAGTCACTACACTTCTAAAGATAATGAATATTGACCAATCTTAAAAGTAAAAGTATATGCTGAAGTTTCCACAAAATTTTCTATCAATTCAGTCTCTAATTATGACTATATGGTCTTAATAGCAATAGAAAAAGAGAAAATGCTTGTTTGTTTGTTTGATTTTGAAAATACCTAAGAAACACCCATAAGCAACAAACAAGCTTAAAATGTGCATGAAAACTAAGATCCCCACTCCCACACTTAAAACTTATATTATCCCCAATGTAACATCAAATGTAAGAAATGAAGTATTTAATAAAAACCATAATTGCAAGAATGTAAATAACAAGAAATAAACTTCCCTTGGGTTGCCTCCCAAGCAAGGCCTTTGTTTCACACCGTTAGCTCGAATCCATGTTATCCTCGTCAAGTTACAAAGCTTGATCTCCAGGAATCACAAATTTGTCATTTCCTGATGACGTTCATCAGGATAAGACTTGAGTCAATGAACACTTACATGCAATGTCTTCCCTATTTTCAAACTTTTAATCTCTGCTACACCATAAGGAAAGACATTAATTATCACAAAATGATCAACCTAATAAGGAAAACATTTATACAGAAATAGTTTATATTTAACACAATAAAAAGCTTTTTAACGAGACATTAAAAGCTTTGATCTTCTATTTTGATGAAACTGCTGCTTGTTCATTTGTATACTTCCATTAACAATCTTTATATACTAAAAGGTCAATCACATTAATTGCAAAAATATAGTGGTCATTATGGGAGTGCTTATTAACATAAAAAATATTGAAATGAGTAACTTCCTTATTAAATTCCATCTTGAGGGTATCCTCATGAACATCTATCTTTGTTTGGGTCGTGTTGAGAAATGGCCTCTCTAGTAGGATAGGTACTGGGTTATGGAAAGTTTCATCATTCATGTCAACGACATAAAAGTTAGTAACAAATATTAGTTCATTTACTTGTGCAAGTACATCCTCATTCACCCCATCTGGGTAAGTGTTAGAAAGATCAACCGATTGTATGGTAACACTAGTTTCCTTTAATGACCTTATATTTAAAGAAGCATACATGGAACGAGGTATAACATTAATTGATGCTCCTAAATCTAATATGGCCTGTTTAATCTCAGGGTTACAAATTTTGTAGGGAATAGTAAACATGCCTGGGTCCTTACACTTAGCATATATTTTCTTTTTAAAAATTGAAGAAATAGTTTACTCATCCTAATCATTTCATTACCTTTTAACTTTCACTTGTTCACTTATAATTCATTCAATAATTCACATACCTTGGCACTTGCTTGATCACTTCTAACAGTAGGATATTCATCTCAACCTTCCGAAAGGTCTCTTAGATCTCTTTATCATTATCCTCTTTATTTGACTTTGCTAACCTACTAGGAAAAGAGGGAGGATTAGTCTTTTCAACAATTGGGAATTCAACATTTACCTTTGAGCTCGATGGTATATACCTTTCTTCTTTGAGCTCTTTCTCAATGTCTTCATCATTAGCCATGCTTTGAGAATTCTTTCAGGCTCCTCAAGCTTCCTACCACTCCTGATTGTGATTGAACTTACATTCTTCATATTTGTCTTAGGTTGTGATGACAATTTTCCTCCTCTTGGGGCTTCTAGAATGTTTATCGCCACTGCCATCTGACTTACCTAGTTCTCCAAATTATGAATGCTAGAATCCACCACCTGGGTCTCCTGTTGAAATTGCTACATATCCTATTGGAATTGTAAAGTTTAAGTTACAATAGACGTAACCATATCTTTTAACGACATAGCTAAGGTAGATGAGACTTGAGGCATTGATTCGAATTGTTGTGCTCCTTATGACCTATTCTAGAAGTGATTATACTACCTATTTCCCCCATAAATCTGGTTAGGATGATCTTTCCAACCTAGGTTATACGTCTAGGAATGCGGGTTGTACTTATTAGGAAAATATCCTCCTACAACATTTACATATTCCATACTTCCCTCTTATAATGTCGGGCACCTATCAGTTAGATGACTTGTATTGGAAAGCATTCTATACACCTTTACTTGTGCTTGTCCAACTAAAATTTGTCTAAAAACAGATGTTAGCTCATTTAAATGATATTTGATAGATGAAGTATTTACCTCGTTTATATGACAAACATCGTTACAAGTGTCAAATTGTTAAGTGCTTAAGGCCATACACTCAATTAGAATCCTGGCCTCTAAGGAAGTCTTCTCAAATAATGCCCCACCACTTGCAACATCTACCAAACTCCTTTCCATAGAAGCAATCCTTCGTAGAAATATTAGATAAGATTACTTTGGAATGTTATGGTGCAGACAACTAGCACATAAGTTTTTGAAGCATTCTTAATACTCGTAAAGGGACTCGTCGTTGTATTGCCTTACCCTACAAATTTCCTTTTTTATATAGGCTATTTTTTATGCTTGAAAATATTCCAAAAAATAACCTCTTCATATCGATTCATGTGCTAATGCTCCCAAGGGGTATATCAAAAACCCAATTTTTGCTACATCCTATAAAGAGAATAGGAAAGCTCTGAACATAATGTGCTCTTTTGTCACCTTTGGAGGTTTCATTCTAGGACAGACCGCATTGAGCTCCTTAAGATGTTTATAAGCATCCTCACTTGCAAAACCATGAAAGTTAGGCAAAAGATGGATTAGGACATATTTAAGCTCAAAAGTAACATTTTCAGAAAAATTTGAAAAAATGATGCATAATGGCCTTTAAGTCAAAACTAGAGTAGCCAACTCTTTTAAAGTTCTTGGATTGGCCATGGCTTCCTTAAGTTCAATTCCTTGTATTTCTTAAATTGTTCTAGTTTCACTGTGTAACCTCCATAATGTCCTTTCGATCTCTAAATCAAATTATAAAGGTTCTCTATGCAGAGATCTTCTTACTACCATTCACCAAAAATTATAAAAGAATAAGAAATAACTAAAAGAAACGATTATAAAAAAATATATATACAAAACACAAATTGAAATTAAAAGCAAGCATCACACTTCTTAGCAACAACACCAAAATTAGTAGCGCGTTGTAACACTACACAAAATAATTAAACTTAAAACTATAGCTAGTGATAAGTCTAGTTCAATTCCACAGAGAGTGTATGCAAAGCTTTTGTATTGAAAGAAATTATTGTTTAGGGTATGGGTGGTTTTGTTTGATTCAAATAATAATAAAAAAAGAATTAAACTAATGGAAACAAATTAAGGCAAATAGTTAAAAATGATGAAAGTGATTAGTGCATTTAGGATATGATTCTCGATTCATTCTCAGCCTACACACAATGAAATATACATCATTGTCCTATTGTTTTCACACCTCTCTTAGAACTATTGATCGTAAATTAACAACAAGCTTTGTTAACCTCAGTTTTCCTTTAAATCACGTATAATTAAAACAAGCTCTTTAACTATACCTAAACTTCAAACAACCTAGAACAAGCTCTCTAGATTTAATTGGACAGTTGTATTATGAATAAGAAAAACAAATCAAATAGGCAATAACCATGAAGCTCGAGTCATTTAACCTGTGTTACATTATCCCTAATGATTTAATGCCACTAATTTCCACAACTGAATCTATAAAACAACTATTACGTATTGTATTTAAGATTCTTGTAGTGAGTTTATATACAAACAATCTAGAAAGAACTAGAATAATGATTATCCATACACGAATACCCAAATCAATCGATATAAAAGAAGGTAAATAATTTTTAAAGAGAGAAAGAGCAATGATACACAATGACGATATGCTTAAATGTGATCCTCAATGTCGATTTCATCTGCGAGCTTGAATAGGGAAACTTTGCCCTCTATAGGTCGCTAAAGAGTAAGTGCTCTGGCCCTTCACGAAGTCCTAAAACAATTCTCTTTTCTTTTTGCCATCAAAATGTTCTATTTATATGAAAAATTAAGTTTATGAATATATACACGGTTTGATACATGTTCATGTATCAAATTGTATAAGTTAAAAAAATGTGAAACTTGTAAAGATATATGGTTGGATACACAACCGTGTAATTAAAAAATGTTTCTTCCAATTGCATACAGGGCCGTGTATCTCCTAGGTTTTGCTAAATTGTTGTTCTTTTTGTGATTTCTTGTCCAATCCTCACCCTAATCCATTTCCTTCTTGTTCCATAAGAGTAATTGAGTTTAAACATCAAAATGTTGGCTCAATGAATATGCTCTTAACTCATTTTAGCTTTTATGATTCCAAATTTTACCTAAAATGAAATATTAACTAAAATGAATATCTTAAGATTTCACATCAATGATCACTAAGTGTTAAGAAGTGAATGTATAAACAATTAAGGACACATCAAATATTCAAAAGAAGATAAAATTAAAGGTGAAACCAAAATACATGAGAAAAGCTATTTAAATGAGGTGAAATGTAACCTCGATATATATGATTATAAAGTAGTAGGCATCTTCACGCATGTTTGCTTTACAAATGAAACTATTATAAAGCTTATGCCATGCACTATATCAATAAACATAGAAAATACAAAGTTACATGATTACATAAAATTGTTTCCTATACAAGTATATACTAGGTGGCTCACCTATAAGTATAGTCTTATTTATTAACCAAAAAAAATCGCAACTATGAATACCTCAAACTCCTAACTTAAGCAAACATAATCATACTACTTAATGCTGCTGCTCAACACTAGATCATGATGTATAAAATAAGAGACTTCCTACAAATTAAAAGTCTAAATAGGACCAAATTCATATTACTTCATAATTAATGATTCAATCTTTAAAATTATACTCTTACTGATGGACTGAGCGTAAAACAGACATATGATACCTTCCAGTATGTAATCTTGAAATTCATATAAACAACGAATATACTTAATAAAAATATGACATTTGTAATATGATTGGGGTTGATTGAGGATAATGTATACACTTAGAGTAATTTAGCTATCAGTAATGGCAGGACGATTGGGGATAATGTAATCATCACCACGAGCTACTCAAAGGCTATACTAATCAAAATGTTAAAAATCAAGACGATGAGTATTACATAACCCACCCAATAGATAAAACATGCCATACCCATCTAATGCTAAACCAAATAACACAAACACTCACTTATAGGGACAACCTTTATAGGACAATGCTTGCAGTAGATTCTCTCCCAATTCGACACCTCCTCACCTTATAATGATAGCGATGAATGAGAGGGATACGAGAAGGTAAGGGATTCTAGATATTGATAGATTCTTGATGGTGAATGATTCCAAATGCTCAAATAGAATAAGATGAGGGAGGTTAGAGGAATGAGGAATAGTTGGAGAAATGAGGGAGGGTCGGACGAATTTCAGAGAAAGGGTAAACAAAACAATGAAAGTGATATCATTTTGTTAACTAGACGTTGAATTCCTCTGCTTAACAAAAATGATGAATTAATTCAATGAATTATGAAAATTAATGTTTAATATAAATAATGGGTCCTACTCTTAATGATAGAATAAAATATATTTAAAATATGCGTCCTACTTGCCACGTCATCATTGACATGGCAAGTTGGACCCGCTCATTTGAATAAAATAATATTTGTTAAGTGCCAGGACAACATTGACCTGAAACTTAATAAAATGGTTTGAATTTTCCATTAGGGTGGGGTTAAAATTTAACATTTTCCAAATGTTTGGGTTATAATTGTTCACTCTGGAATGTTAGGATTAAACTTGTCGATTGGTGAAAAATTTAGGGTCAAAAGTGACCCTTTTTCCTATATTAGGTACTTAATTTTGTCCAAGTGCATTTATAGGTTATAATTGCCTTCATGGACCAAAAGGAGACAAATTCAGATGAAATTGTGACATAAAATGAAGATTTGATGCATCATAGACATACTTAGCCGTGCATGTGGCTGTGTCAGTCTTTGTGAACGTGTAAAGTCATGATTTTAAGGGTTTTCATAGCTACATGATCACCTACATGGCTGTGTAAGTGATCGTGTAGCTCCAAAAACCTTTAAAGTCATGACTTTACATGTTCACAAAGACTTATGTAAATGACCATGTATATCCTGGTAACCCTAATTTTCATTATAAAAGGATATAAACAGAGGCAAATAGAGGGGAGTTGACTTTCGTAATAGATTTTAGACATGAAAAATGTAAAAGAAGGGATGATTTTGATCAAGGAATGTGGAGAATGTGAAGAATTCATCAATAGATCTATCAGATTATATTGTTAAACTCAAACTTGCAAGAACATTCAATATAAGAGAAATGGCGATCTAGAATTATGTGTAATTAAACAAATTTAGTGTCTAAGTGTTGTGGACCCTAATTGAGATAACAATATGTCTTAATTCTTTTATTTAATGCAATTATTTTGATTGATCTACTGTGATTTAATTATGAGTTTTATATATGTTCTAATAGATCCAAAATATTAGTGCATGATTTGATTTAATATCATTGAAATTGAGAAACCCTTTATATGAATAAATCTACCATAATTGAAAGGATTTAAAGGTAAACCTAGACATAGCTCGACATAAATCCTCTAAATTAGGCTCAAACCTAATAGTAGAATTTATAAATTGATAATACAATCCTAGGAACTTTAACTAGAAAGATTTTAGTTAATTAACCTATGGATTAGTTTTTGGTAGTCTCGAGAGAGTACTATGGATTAATTTTTATGGTATAATAGTCAATAAAATAATTGCATGATAAAATGATAATTATTTAAGGGTTTTTAGGGAATTCATCACCTAGACACTAATCTTTGACATTGAGTTTTCTAATTAATTTAACCTATTCTTCATTCATTATTGTTTCCTATATTATTTTATTTTATTTGTATTTTAATTAAAAACCAAAAATCTAATTTGTGGGCTAGATAATAGGTAAAAGCTAACTACTAGTAATTACTTTCTTCATGGGATCAACTCATACTTGCCTGTGCTAGCTACAACAATATTGTGCACTTATGGTTAATTAAATATTGATAACATAAAAAAATTTCAATCAAGTTTTTGGGACCATTGTTATGGATATTGTGTACATTGTGGATGATGTACGATTTTAAGTGTGGGGAAGGGGGTAATGATTTTAATGATTTTCTTAATCTTATTATAATTTTGGCCATTAAAATTTATTAAGAGATATTCTTAATTAATTGAAATTTATCCATCAGTGCTTTATATCATTATTGAATATTATATGAATAAGTATGCAAAAGGAGGACAATTATAATAAAATTTGTTTTTATAAGTCATATTGTTTAAGGCCCTAAATTGTACCCTAATTGGAATGTTACATGTTCTTGAAAGTACATGTATGATAGGTGTTAAAAATTATGATATGATTGAGAATTGCATATGACTTGATTTTTGGTTTAATGGATCATAGTTAGTGATTTGGAATTAATTGATATCATTAGAGAATTGATGTAGCATCCCACTTCCGTAAGACCCGAACCCGACATCGAGGGTGATATCCGAGCCCGTGCCTCACGAGGGTGATATGCTAGAGCACTCAATTCCAGTTCAAAACTCAGTAAGACATTTTTTTATTAAAAACCAATCACATGCGCGGAGTTCAGTAACAATTTGGGCCCACTCTAATACAAAAGCATTTCAATCAAAACA
>JANIJH010000007.1:9607113-9625269 GCA_024520975.1 Erythroxylum areolatum | reverse complement strand
AAGTGTTAAATTGTTTACCCTTTTCAATTGAACACACTCATTAATAATTCTTTGGTTGTTCAACTCTGTAACTAATCCTAAGTACGTTCTCATGAAAAGTTAAATTAATAGAAGTTTGGTGAAAACACTTTTTATTTTTGTTTATGGTTTATGAACATGGACTTAGTCACTTTATGCAGAGGCAAGCACTGGTAATGAATGCCGATTTGATTACTCAACTAAGTCATCTTTTTAACTGCTTGGTTGGAACGCCATTCTTGCCTTTGTACACGAAGACACATATTTATGATGTGTGTCGATCTGGTTACTCAGTTATATCAGGTTCTCAATTAGGTACTAGCTCTATTCATAACCCAAAAGCCAGCGAAATAGGTATGTATTTTAAAGCTCTGGAATAACGAAACAATGTATTGTAACCTTCTTTCTAAGGTACACTCCAAGCTGTCTAAAATTATCTTTGTTTACTTTCATTACGCCTTAGCCTCCTCAGGATCAGTAGTATCTCAAAACTCTATTTTACCCGTCTTACGGATCCACTTATAGTTGCAATCTACCCCATAATCACCTTGGGCTAGACCTGTAGCCATAGCTTGCTATATCATCTACAGTGGCATTAGCGCCTCTCCTCTTATTTGATCCATTTTGGCATCTCCCTTATTTGGCACATCAGGAGCACAGATCAAATTACCTGATTCCTCAGTCAACTATAGGCTAGAATTATCCTCTTCTGAAGCCATCCTAAATATGATAAGAACACATCGTTAGTTTATAAATAAAATATTTAAAAACTATTTAAGTTCACTCGTTATCAACCGCGTGTTTTCTTGTTTTGATTTTGGACCCTTTAGAATTAAATCCCTTTAGAATTAAATGGCTTTGAAATTTCTGACGCAATATAAATTAGGGTCTACTTTTAAAAATGTGAAATCCATGGTATGACAGACACGTTGTAGTACATTACTTTCCATGGGTCAATCACGGGAATGGTTACGTGTCGCAAGTTGACTGGTTAAGAAAATGTCTAAAATATATAGATCGAAGATCTTTTCTGATGTTTTGTCGAGCCATCTCTCTTGTTGGACTTTTATTTGGCAGTTGTGGAAGATATCCTCACATGGCATTGGCGTGCTTATCCAAAATGATACGTGGAGAGGTCAATTTCTTGTTAAAAATTAATGCAAGTCAAGCAACAGGAAATTAAAAGAATGGTTACGGTTCGCCATTTGAACAAGTATGTCAAAGAAAGCTTGCATGAGTTTCACATTCAATTCAGTTTTTATAGTTTCCAAATGACCCGGATCAGATCCGATGGATTCAAGTAACGAAAGGGAGTAAGACTGTTATGTCAGAGTAGTCTAAGCATGGGAAACAAGGGGAAGAGAAGTGGTATGATACAGGTTTCTAATTAGTTCTAAAACTCTGTAATAAACAATCGAGTCTCGCATGAGATCTCTCTCTATGAAATTGGCGACTAGATTGATTAATTAGTCAATTAGATCACCTAACTCTTATTAATATGACCTAATCATTTTTATATGACTCACCCTATCAGTTTGCTATTGAAACATGCAAATACATAAATCAATCACAACACTTAATCAATAAACACAAAATAACTAAATCAACATTACTCAAAGTAAAATCCCGACGGAGGGTTAGAACATTATTAATAACCCAAAATCCATTCCCATACAATCCATCTATACTTTATATATTTAAATAAAAGGAAATGAAGAGAAAATGGAACTGATCATGATTTTTTGATATAAGTAAGTTTTAAAATTTATTATCTATATTCTGTAAGCGTACAGGTCGTTCACATAGTACCTAAGATGTCGCTACCAAGAGCAGCGTTAATCTAATCCTCAATTCTAAAGCTAAACTAATTGCAAGAATTCCAATTCAGCTAAACTAAAACAATAACACAATCCAATCAATGAATTAAATCAACCAATTCAACTTAAGAATTAACCATAAAATATTCACAAATCAGCAAATTGCATTGCACACACCAAGAATCAACCTAAGAAACTACCAATAGAGAAAAAGGAAATTTTTTTACCTATTTTCAACACTAACCTAATTAATTATGAAATTTCGGATTACTAGTCCTGGACTATCCTAGTGTTGATCACTCTCTCTCGAGTTATAACCAAAAGTCCTAAATTATAAACCCTAATCAAATTATGAAAAATTACAAATTCTCAATTCACAATTTATCCAAACCCTAATTAGATCTAAAGTTTTTTACTAGACTACTAAAAATCTATGTGAGATCTCTCATCACATAATTATCGATTTGATTGATTCCTCGTTCCTATTAAATTACCTAACTCTCGTTAGCCCAATTTAATCATTTTTTATCAGTTCACCCTCTTAATCTATTCCCAATTTATGAAATTGCAGAAATCAATCACAATTAACCTAAATAACATAAACAATCATATTTTTATTGAATCAAAGATATTAAAAAAAACAACTCGAAGGTGAGTTTAGACAATCCTCAATATTTGTAAATCCTATCTCAACAGCTATTCCAATTCTATACATAAATCAAAATTGAAATATACTGTAAAATAGATCCGACTGGATGATGGAGATAGTAACACGGGAAACCTCCTATTCTGGGAAGTACCTCGCGTAAGCTTCTTCTCCACATCTCTCTTTCTTCGTCTCTTTCTTGATCTCTTAAAGAACTCTCTTTAGGGTTTCGTTAATGGTGGCTGATGCAAGAAGTTCCTTTATTCTTTTGTCTTGTTATTTTTATACTTGAAGTGTTTGTGATAGCCCTAGGGCTTTTTCAAGATCGAAAAGATCCAAAAAATCACTCAAAAGTTGACTTTTTTGTGTGTCTACGCGTCTGCTCGATGTAGGCCACGATTGTGGGCCACTTATAAGCTTTCTATCATGATCGTTGCAAGTAAGTCATGATCGTGGGTCAAGGCTGATGTTTTTGTCACGATCGTGGCAATTTGGCCACGATCATGGGCTATCTCCCTCACTTCTGCCATGATCGTGGCGGATGTGCCACGATCGTGGGTCATTGTTTCGGTCCAAGTCTCCTCGAAGCTTCTCCGTTCTTCATTGTTGACCCTAAAACATTAACAAACACATCAAGGTACCCCAAAGACATAATAATTTAGCTCAAATACTTATACTAACCCATAAAATCACTTAAATATAAATAATTCACAAACTAACACAATTCTACCAAAAATACATACTAAACAATCGAATAAACAGATAAAAACACATTAAACTATACCCTAAAATATGATGCATTTCACACTTATCAACGTCCTCACACTTGAACGCTTGCTTGTCCTCAAGAAAAGAAATAACAAACACTCAAAAATTCACACATAGCACAATACAGTAATGAGACAATGACTTCAACTTCATGAAACAAATTTAATTTAAAATACAATCATTCAAGTCATTTCAAATCATTAACGTGCAAAATTCATGTCTCGGGGCTTTGACTAAATATACATATTAATCCAGACTCAAGTGTTAAATTGTTTACCCTTTTCAATTGCACACACTCATTAATAATTCTTTGGTCGTTCAACTCTGTAACTTATCCTAAGTACATTCTCATGAAAAGTTAAATTATTAGAAGTTCGGTATGTTTTATTTGAAAAAAAATTTATTTTTGTTTACATTTTATGAACATGGACTTAGTCATTTTATGCGGAGGCAAGCATTGGTAATGAATACCGATCCGATTACTCAACTAAGTGATCTTTTTAACTGCTTGGTTGGAACGTCATTCTTGCCTTTATACA
Source organism: Erythroxylum areolatum (assembly GCA_024520975.1). Taxonomy (NCBI): domain Eukaryota; kingdom Viridiplantae; phylum Streptophyta; class Magnoliopsida; order Malpighiales; family Erythroxylaceae; genus Erythroxylum; species Erythroxylum areolatum. The sequence continues at coordinate 9,621,481 of JANIJH010000007.1, read as the reverse complement.
CGAAGACACATATTTATGATGTGTGTCAATCCGGTTACTCAGCTATATCACGTTCTCAAATAGGTACTAGCTCTATTCATAACCCAAAAACCAGCGGAATAGGTATGTATTTTAAAAAATAACAACATTTTTTTATTTTATTGCCTACCTTGTTGCTTTAGCTAGTCGTTTCCATGAGAAAATACTAGCAAAGCTACTAAAGTTAAAAAGCCTCAAATTATGAATGAATGTAACAATTTAGAGGGCTACAATTAATATTAAATATTAATTAAGCTGCACATTTAATCAAAGAACCTTAATTCACCAATTTTGCGAGCTAATAGTTCCCTATTACCTAATAGACCATGTTCAAAATTAAATCAATTTCAATCCATCTAATCCATTGACACATTCACATGATTAACAAGATGCAACTTAACAAATATCATATGCAAAATTCACATCAAATAAAACCCATATCCCTCCCCACACTTGAACAACACATTGTCCTCAATATGAGAAAGGGACAAACAGGCACATAAAGGAAAAAGAAACATAAATTAAAGTAAGAAAAAATGACAAAGCAAAAATAAAAATAGGAATAAAAATGAAAAATAAAGACGAAATTTAAGAAAGAAAGTGAGTTAGAATAAGGTTTATGATGATGGAGGTGATGATGGTGATGGGGTTAGAGGTGGCAATTGAATGCCCTGAGCGCAAAATAGCAATGAATACGACGTATGTCCCAGCTCTGGCGTCGTTGCATTCGGGCCATCTCCTTCATCCTTTTGGAGTTCCCCACTAGTGTATCCGTGATCGCCTTATTGTTTGCAGAGATCGCATCCAGTACCTTCTGATAGCTCGGTTCTTCTACATTTTCTTCCTCCTGAAACTCTTCACTACTCGAATCCTCTTCTTGTTGTTGTTGGGCGCTTGAGCTTGCTTGACCAATCCTGCCCTTAACAAGTGTCTTGGCACTAATATCCCGAAGTTTCCATATTATAGGACTTCAGGATTTCAGCCCGCCATAAATGATGGTGGTTCATGAACTCTGGATGGAAGGTTGTAAGTCCGTTGCATTCAACTCCATACTAGTTAGCTATGGCCAAAACCAAATAACCCATACCTAAATTATTGCTCCTTTTCTTACGAGTAGTAATAATTGCATTAAAGACGTGGGCGTTTGTGCAAATTAGGATGCTATGATCTATGCACCACAACATAAATAGTTCCATCGTCGAACACTTGTTGGTTTCCATTTTGTCAAAAATAGTTTGGCACATGAATTTGTGCATCAACAAGTGTTCGTGACTCTTAATAATATTATTGTGTGCATTCTTAGCGTTGAAACACTTTAACCCATGCATACATGTAGGAAATAAGATTAAAATGAAATGTAAGCTAATCGTTAGTGTTTAAATTGAAGGAGTAAGATGCCATCTCGTAGAAGAACACAGAGGGTTTTGCAAGGATCTATTGCACCTGATTCTACACAAAGAGAGGAGGGTATTGATGAGTCTAGAGCCCTCAGGAAATGCTAAGGCTTTTGTAGGACACGGTAGTGGGCCCTCTCGATCACAGGCGCATGAGTCTCCTCTTCCGCAGGAGTAAGTGCCTACTCCCTTAAATCCCAGACTGTTCTAGGCCTTTGCTTAGACTTTTGTGCAGGTCATGGGCTAGATGCGACAACCTTCTACCCCAGCTCTAGCTAAGACAGGAAAGCAGTTTGATAAGCTTAGAAAGTATGGGGCATTGGAATTTTACGGGACAACTGATTTAGAAGAAGCTGAAACATGGTTGAGGAAGACAGACAGGATATTGGAGCAAATGAACTGTGAGGATGATGAAAAGGTCAAATATGCTGCAAGCTTGCTACAGGGAGATGCTTTGCATTGGTGGTAATGTGTGCCAAGGAGTCAGATGAAACTGCTAGTGTTGACATGGAAAGATTTCTTAGATGCTTATAAGAAGATATATCTGTTTGAGGTTTATATCTAGTAGAAGCAGAGGGAATTTTGAGTCTCACCTAGAGGGAGATGGCAATGAGTGAATATGAGTGCAGATTTATGCAACTGTCCCGATATACAGCTGAGATGATGATGAGTAAGACGGCTAAGTGTCGTAGGTTTGAATCGGGATTGCATTTAGCCATCAGGGAAAAAGTGGTGGCACAGAATTTCGGTGACTTTCAATAGTTGATTGAAGCAGCATTATGGGTTGAGAATGTGGAGAACATAAAGAGCACTGTGAACTAGAAAAAGAAAAAGGAGAGAACAGTTAAGGAGAGGAGGTGGTATTCCTATGTCAAAGAGGAGTGTCAGGACTTTCCCTGTATAGTTTAAAGAGAGGAGTAGTGGTGCAAGCAAGTCCAGACAGATGAGAACTATTTCTCATCAAGCCTCAATAGCTGAAGGCAGTAGAATGGGAGAGGGGGATAAGTCACTCGTTCCTAAGTGTGATAATTGTGGTAAATTCCATAAAGGGGAGTGTTGTAAATTGACTGGAGCTTGTTTCAACTGTGGAAAAAAAGGGCACATGGCTAGAGAGTGCCCGTAGTATGCAAGATGGGAAGGAACTCAAATGCAAGCTTCAAAAAAGGGCAGAGACTATGGGACACAAGACTGCAACTAAAGTGGTAAGTTCTGAGTTAGCCTAGAAAGTGAGTCCTCCAGGAAGACCGAGGGGGCAAGCACCAGCTAGAGTGTTTGCAATGATAAGGAAAGACGCAGAAACAACTCCAGAGATTGTGACTGGTATGGTTAAATTATTTAATGATGATATTATTGTTCTAATTGATCCGGGGTCTACGCATTCGTTTATTTTGTCAATTAGAATTATGCATGGTAGAAGTTTAAGCCCATTATTTATCAAAAAAAAGTTTAAGCCCATTAGATAGTCATTTGATGGTTAGTACCCCTGTTGGCTAGTATGTTATTATTATTCAAGTTTATAGAGATTGTGAAATGTAGATTGGTGGAGAACAATTAGTGGTGGATTTAATGTCATTGAAGATGGGGGATTAGATGTGATTTTGGTTATGGATACGTTAAAAAAATATAATGCCAATTTAGATTACAAAAAGAAGATAGTAGAGTTTGAGTCGGACAAAGGTAGAAAAGTGGTGTTTATGAGGGATAGGAAAGCAAGCCCGCCTAGAATTATTTCAGCTTTGACAGTAGAAAAAATGATGAGAAAAGGATGTGAAGCATTATTGGCATATGAGGTAGACACGAAGGTAGATAGAGGGAAGTTAGAAGAAATTCCTGTGGTCATGGAATTCCCAAATGTCTTTCCAAAGGAATTATCAAGACTACCACCACCGAGAGAAATTTATTTTCCCATGAGCTTCTTCCAGGTATTGTACCAATATCTATTCCGCCTTATAGAATGGCTCCGTTAAAATTGAAGGAGCTTAAAGAGCAGTTAGAAGAGCTATTGGGGAAAGGTTATGTTAGGCCTAGCTCTTCACCTTGGGGAGTTCTAGTTCTTTTTATGAGGAAAAAAGATGAATCGTTGAGAATGTGTGTGGACTACAGGAAGCTTAATTGTGTCATTATCAAGAATTGATATCTGCTCCCACTCATAAATGATTTGTTTGATCAATTACAAGGGGCAAGGGTCTTCTCCAAGATTGATTTGAGATCAAGTTACTACTAGTTGAGGATAAAGGAGTCCGATACGTTGAAGACTGCTTTTAGAACATGATATGATCATTTTGAGTTCTTAGTCATGCTCTTTGGATTATCGAATACTCCTACAGCCTTCATGGACTTAATGAATAGCGTCTTCAAGTATTTCTTAGACTAATTTATCATTGTCTTTATTGATGATATATTGGTTTATTTCAAAAATGACAAGGAGCATAAGGAACATTTAAGAATTACCTTGGATACATTGAGGAAGATAGAGTTGTATGCCAAATTCGATAAATGCAAATTTTGGCTAAGGGAAGTGGTATTTCTTGGACATGTAATTTCAGAAAAAGGAGTACATGTGGATCCGAGGAAAATAAAAGTTGTGGTGAAATGAGAAGCACCTAACAATATAGTAGAACTGAGGTGTTTCTTGGGTTTAGCTGGTTATTACAGAAGATTTGTAGAGAGCTTTTTCATGATAGCGACCCCACTTGCTAAATTGACAAGGAAGAATCAAAAGTTTGCGTGGATAGAAGAATGTCAAAAAAGCTTTGAGGAATTGAAGAATAGGCTCACAACTACAACGATTTTGACCTTGCCTTATAATAGTGGTGGATATATTATGTATAGTGATGCCTCAAGGAAAGAATTAGGGTGTGTGTTGATGCAGAGAGATAAAGTGATTGCCTATACTTCTAAGCAATTAAAACCCTATAAGATGAATTATCCTACGCATGACTTGGCGTTAGCTACCATAATTTTTACATTGAAAATATGGAGACATTACTTATATAGAGTCACCACCAAGGTATTTACATACTACAAGAGTCTTAAATATTTGATGAGTCAAAAAGAGTTAAATCTAAACCAAAGTAGGTGATTAGAACTACTGAAGCATTACGACTTGATGATAGACTATCACCCGGGGAAAGTTAATATAGTAACGGATACACTGAGTAGAAAATCTACTATGACACATATGAAGACAATATATCTTCCTTTGTTAGGGGAATTAGCCAAACTTAAGGTAACATTGAGACAAGATGAATCTGGTTGTATATTGGCTAATTTTAGAATAAGGCAGTATTGAATAAGAAGATTAAGAAATGGCAGGAGTAAGACGAGTACTTGAGCAAGCTCAAAGAAGAAATTAAAAATGGTAAGCTCTCTAAAATAGAGATAAGAGAAGATGGATTGATGGTGGTAGGCAATAGATTATGTATTCCAGGCATATTAGAATTGAAGGATGAGATTCTTGATGAAGCATACAATACTCCATATGTAATGCACCCAAGGAGTACAAAAATATATAGAGATTTGAAAAGGCACTTCTAGTGGAAAGGAATGAAGAAAGATGTTGCAGAGTATGGTAGAAAATGCGTAGTGTGTCAATAAGTTAAAGCAGAACATCAAGCGCCTATCGGTAAGCTTAAACCTTTGTCTATTCCTGAATGGAAGTGGAAGAAGATTACGATGGATTTCTTGATGGGATTGCCAAGAACCAGTAGAAAGCATGAAGCAATATGGGTAATTGTTGATAGGCTAACTAAGTCATCATATTTCTTGCCAATTAGACAAGTCAATTTTTTGAATGTCTTGGCCAAGAAATATGTAGATGAAATAATCAGACTTCATAGGATTCCAAGTTTTATAATCTCAGATAGAGATCCCAGATTCACCTCTAGATTTTGGGAAAGCTTACAAGAGGCTTTAGGAATCAAATTGCATTTTAGCATAGCTTTCAATCCACAGACTGGTGGCCAATCAGAGAGGACAATATGGACATTGGAGGTAATATTAAGAACTTGTGTTATGGACTTCAATGGTTCATGGGATGGTCATTTACCTTTAACTGAGTTTGCTTACAATAATTCCTCCCACTCAAGAATTCAAATGGCCTCTTATGAAGCCTTGTATGGTAGGAGATGCAGAACTCTTATTTATTGAGACGAGGAAGATGAAAGGGGACTTTTAGGGCCTGAGTTGGTACAAGTCACAGTTAACAAGATTAAATTGGTGAAATAGAGACTCAAAATAGCTCAAGATAGGATGAAGAGCTATACGAATGCACATAAAAAGGAGATGGAGTTTGAAGTTAGAGACAAAGTGCTTCTTAGAGCCTCACCATGGAAAGGAGTCTTAAGATTAGGTAAGAAGGGCAAGCTTAGTCTAAGATACATAGGCCCTTATGAGATTATTGAGAAGATTGGGCCTTTAGCCTATAAGTCAGCCTTGCCACCAGAATTATCAAAGATTCACAATGTCTTTCATGTATTAATGTTGAGAAAATACCGATCGAATCCTTCACACATAGTCCAACCTTCAGAGGTTCAATTAAGAGAGGATTTGACTTATAAGGAACAACTAGTGAAGATTCTATATTTGAAGAAAAAGGTCTTGAGAAACAAGACTGTGAAGCTGGTTAAAGTCTTATGGAAGAACCATGCAAGAGAGGAGGCAATATGGGAGCCTTTGGAAGCTAAAAAGAAGTATCCACACCTCATAGTAGACTCAGGTAAGAATTTCGAGGATGAAATTCTTTAAGAGAACGAGAATTGTTGGACCCTAAATTTTTCTTTAATTTTCTTTATTTATTTAATTCTATTTTCTTAGAATTTATTCATTAATTTAGCGAGCATAAGTAGAAATTAGAAATTAAAATAGAAGTGTTATAATTAAGTTAGAGTACGATATGGAAGTTAATAGACTAAAGGAGCTACTAGACATTAGGTTAAATGAAGAAGGGTAAAATTGGAAGACCAAGACAAAAATGTAGTCTTGATTAAATGAAGAAGAAGAAAATCGTGAGCAGAGAGAAAGAAGAGAGAAAAATGTGGGAAAGATGAAAAAAGAAGAAGAAAATCGTGGAAGCTAGGGGAAGAAGAGAGAAAATTGTGGAGGAAGAAGAAGGAAGAAGATTTGGCTAAGTTTAAGGTAAGCTTCATCTTTCTTATTGTTTGGGTAGAACAGAAGTAGAGAAATGAGTTTGTGTAGCAAGAAAAAAAAGAAACCCATTTGATTTTTCATAGATTTCTAAACTAGGTTTTAGTTTTTTAACCTAGATAAACTATGGGTAAGTTAAGTTAAGCTTAATTTTATCATTTTGATTATTGAAGTTTTATGAGTTTTCCATTTGAATGTTGGGTTGAATGAGAATTTGGTTTGTTTTAGGAAAACAAGAAAATCCTATCCAAGAGCAAGAAGAGAGGCACAATTGAACTTGGATTTCCAAGCAATTTAGGTGGGTAATATGTTTATAGTTATTGTTGAGATAGGCAAATTGCTTACTTGTGTGTGTGTATGCTTAATTGCTTGAATTTGACTTGTTGTGAATGTTGAAAAATGCATTATGATTTATTATCATGTCATGCCTTGAAAGATGCTATGACATTTTGTATAATCAAAGAGAAAAAGCATAAGAAGCATGAAAGTATGAACATGCAATGACATGAATTGAGCACAAGAATTTGCTTGTGTTTAGGCAAGAAAGAATCTATTCGTTCGTCACGTGCACGTTGACTTAAACCTTCTCCCGACTGCCCGCTTGTGGCATATGAGATCCTTAGAATGGACTCATTTAGTTCATGGTGTAAACGTCAGTTTCTCCATTTCGACCTATGGGACTCTCAAGCCATTTGTTTATGCATTTCATCTTTGATTTGTCAAGTGTGATGCATAATTGAGTGTTATGCTTGATGTTTAAATATACATGTTACGTGTTATGTGATGACTTCCTTAACTATGAGTGTTTAAGCTAGAACGGTTGATGATTGAATTGCTAGATTAAGATGAAATGTTGGACCCCGAACTTTTCTTAAAAGATTAGAACTATTAAACGAGAAATTTTGGTGATTAGTCATGAGTAAAGAACAAATGAATGAAAATTCTTGAATTAGAAATAATAGACAAGATTAAAGTAGTAAATGAGAAGTGAGGATAGATTCATGTTTTTGCTTTGGTGCTTTTGGTATATGAGAGGTTATAAAATGGGAAAAATTAAGGTGAAAGTTAAAAGTAAAATGAAAGCAAAAATGAAGTTGAATATGTGTAGTAAGTTGATGGAAGATATGTATCTATGTGTATGTTCTATTATTGGTGTTCATGATTAATCATGGATTATAATTTCTTTATGGATGATAGTGAGTTGAGAATGAGGAGTAAATGAAGTAGAAAAGGTGATCTTGGTATGAGTTGTGTTAAGGAAAGATTTGGAACCAAAATTAGTAGTTGATCTGGAAAATGTTCACTGAGTTTGTTTCAGTCTTTTAGTCACAAATTTTTCTCTAGTTATCCAAACGAGATGATTATTGATTTTCATTAAACCAGAAACATATGGATACATTTCTCATGAAGACAACAAATTTAAATTCTATCTTTAAGAATCTCAAAATTTGTCATAAAGTTGAAAACTGGGTGTAGTATATTGGTGGATGAATGTAAAATTCATGTTCTAAATTAGAGGAAAATTCTGGATTTATCTAGGCTTAATTAGAGAAAGGCATCTTCTAGAAAGTTGTAGTCTTTCTTTTAGCTTTACAACGGTATAAAGTATGTAATTTTTTGACATCGGAGTTGAAAGTTATGGTCCTTATAAGGGGAGATGCTCAGGAGTATAAATCGTATCGTCTGTGATGATGTCATATCGTCTGTGAAGATATATCGTCTATGATGATGTCATATCTTCTGTGAAGATGTATTGTCTGTGATGACGTCATATCGTCTGTGATGACATCATATCTTCTATAGTTGACTTTCTGCTTCTTTTGTTGTTGACCAAAACTTCTTCTTCTGTGTACCATTCGTTTGGTCCATTTTTGACCTTTCAGACGATAGAATTTGTCTTCAAGATCTTCATGAAAGTTGTATATCTTGAAGTCTTTTTTCAAACCATCTAAAGAACACTTTAATCCAATATCTTTAGGGAAAGTTATGGCAATTTTTCCAATTTGTCTGACTTTTCAAATCGTCTGCCTTTTCGTTTATTTTGGTCTGATCCTATTGTCTGGTCCATTTTTGACCCTTCAAATGATATAATTTGTCTTCAAAGTCTCATGAAAGTTGTAGATCTTGAAGTCCTCTTTCAAACCATCTAAAAAACACTTTAATCCAATATCTTTAGGGAAAGTTATGACAATTTTTCCAATTTGTCTGACTTTTCAAATCGTCTATTTTTTCATTTGATTTCATCTGATCCTATTGTCTGGTCCATTTTTGACCCTTCAGATGATAGAATTTGTCTTCAAGGTCTTTATAAAAGTTGTAGATCTTGAAGTTCTTCAAACCATCTAAAGAACACCTTAATCAAATATCTTTAGGGAAAGTTATGGCAATTTTCCCAATTTGTCTGACTTTTCAATTCGTCTACTTTTTCGTTAGGTTTTGTCTAACCCTATTGTCTGGTCCATTTGTGACCCTTCAGATGATAGAATCTGTCCTCATGGTCTTTTTAAAAGTTGTAGATCTCAAAGTCCTCTTTGAAACCATCCTAAGATGATCTTAATCAGACATCTTTAGAGAGAGTTATTCCATTTTTCCCAAGACAGGTTCAATATGATTGAGGGCAAAATCATGTTTGATTCTTTCGGCCATAACTTTGTTATCCGACCTTCAACTGAAGTGATTCTTGAGCTAATAGTTCCTTAAAAAAAATTTCTATCCCCTTATAGGATTAGATAACATTTGGTGGGAATTCAAAATAACATGGATTGAATCAAAGTAAGGGCATCGGTTGGAAGAGTATGAATGGGATGTTTTCTGAATATACTTCGGTATTTTGATGATGTCTTCATCGGTATAGCTTCGAATAAGATGATTCTTATTTCAAGATAAACTAGAGACATGGAGCTACAAATAATATAAAGAAATCGAAATCTAATTCAATCTCTAAGACTTCCAATTTCTGGGAGGAATTTAAGTACAGTGTATTGTTTCAATATAAGGACAGTCTGAAAATATTCGGAGCAATACTTTTAGAGTTCTGAACCAAATGGATTGATTTTGGTGTCATTAGAAACTTAAGACAATCGGGAACATTTTTTTAGAAGAAAGTGTTATGTCAGAATGTTCAAAGGTACTTTTGGCAAGACACTTAAGCATAAAAGATATAAGGCATAAACGGAAGGGCAAATGGGACATTTTTCGATCATTAAGGGCATAATTGGAAGAAGAAGTGTTGTCTTGCATTTTAAGAAGAGAGAAGAACGAAAATTGAAGAGAAAAAGAGAGAGTGTCATGAAGAAGACAGAGAAATACGAAGAGAAGAAGAGAAGGAAATAAAGAAGAGAAAACAAGCCAGGATTTCAATTGTATTAACCTTCAAGAGAGATTTTAAGGTTGTTCAAGAAGGGAAACAAGTCGAGGAAGAGCAGAGCTTCCTTTTGAGCTAAAGATCCCCTTATTTGGTGAAGAATGAAAGTAAAATCTTTTTAAAACTTTTAGATTTTTGGAAGGATTTTAGCTCATAGAGTTTAGAAGATGCTTAGGTTTAAGTATTCTAGAACCAATTTTTGTGATTGTGCTTTAAGGGATTTTTCAATTGAAAACCCTATTGAGTGGAATTTTTGTTATTGTATAAAGGGATCAAAAGAGGCAAGAGGAACAAGAGAAGAGGCATTTTTTAGCAAGTCTATAAGCAAGAAAATCAAGGTGGGTTTCATGTTTATAATTGGATAATGAGCCATTATGTTTTCTTTTTAGTCAAGAGAATAAAATGATTTCTCACTGCTTTATCATTGTGGCATTTGTTGCTTTTGAATGATTTGTGAAATTGATATATGTTTTGTTGTATGAATTTTTATGATGAACTGTGATATGGAAATGATTTTGAAAAGACTTTACGTTTATGAAATTAAGTTTCGGAAATGCATATGAAATACTTCATGCTCATGAAAGACAAGTTTTCAAAATGTGCCATATGAGCAAAATGTTTTCAGTTCATGAATTACATGTTATGTGGGTTTGGTGTAGTCCATTCAAGAATGTCACGTGCACATTGACCAAGTTGAAGGCTTCTCCCACCTGTCCGCTGGTGGCATGGAGCTCCTTTATAGACTCCCTCAAGTTTACAACTACACAGGACCATCATGTGGAATTGTGTAGTTCATCATGTTTACGGATTTGCCCAAACCATTCTGTTGTGCTTATGTGTTTATGTTATGTGAATAGGTTTGATGCATTTATGTTTTGTAGTTTGAGATTTTGACTACATGATGAGAATTTTCTATGACAAGTGAACGTTTTCAATAGTTTTTTGCTTATTTTTTGTTATAAACTGTTACCCACGAGCTTTCAAACTCACCCTTTTTCTGTCTCATCTTCAGGTGATAGCTAAGAGATCAAGTGATCAAGAGCCTATGAGAATTTCTTCAAATTTGCTACTTTGCATTTTGTAATAACCCAAAAGGGGTAGTTTTTGAAATGTAAAGATATTATGAAAACAAGCATTGTGTTCGGTAATGGGCCCAAGTGATTACTGAATACTCTGATGTGTTCAATAATGATTGCATCTTTGTGATTGAAATTGTTTTAAATAAATCAGGCCGATTTGATCATCGATTTTTCGTATATCTGTTAATTGTTTAAGAAAATTTGCAATGAGATTCGACCATTTTTATAACCTCTGAGTTGGACTTCGGAAACAGGGTCCAGCATAAGATATAGATGTATGTGTGTGTGTGTGTGTGTGTGTGTGTGTGTGTATACTTGATTGTGTGGCTGGTTACCAATGACTATAAATATATTAGCCACTGAGATATGTAGCCCAACCCATTATTTTTTCCTCAGGTGTAGAACAAGAAGGTTATTGATCCTTGCAAAGCTTTGGGGCAAACTCCAAGATAGCTACATTTAATAACTAAGTTAGTTCGACTATTTTTGGATAGCTTTATAAGCATCTCAAATAAAAGCATCCATTTTGTATTTTGTATTAGGTTATTGATGTAGTTGTTGATATGAAACTAAAGCTATGTTCAAACTTCAATTTGTTTTACCAGTGAGATTAAGAATTGAAGAAGTTTCTTTTGTATATGTTCATGTTTGTCTTTTGGTTGAGTTGCTAATTGTTATTGTTAGAAATAGAAGTGTATGATAGAGTTGGATTATTGGGTTTTGGGTTGTGAATTGAAGGTTTCGCCGGGGCGAAGTCGGACTTCGGCTGCGATGAACCTTTCTCAAAAGATGTTTTTGTCACGATCTCGTAACTTCTCCGGGACAAAGCCAAATGTCGGCCTTGGCGAACTTTTCCCAAAAGGTCCTTGGAAATATTATCATAGTTTTGCTGCGGTAAACCACTACTTTGCCTTGGCGATCTTGCCACTGCTGATGATGATATTCTCGTTACAAATTGAAAGTTTCATCTTTCTTCTCGTATGACCTTCACCTGATCGCCCCAAATTGTCGCCTTGGGATAAGTAACGGGACCCGGGCCCAACAACTTTTGAATTTTGTGCTTTCCTACCAAGCTACTATTCATTTTCTTGATTGGTGTTGATAACTTCCTTGGCTATACTAAGGTTTGTTGTTTTTTTTAGAGGAACTAGGTGATGCTGTAATTGTACGAGCCACCTTTACATCCATATTTAGTAATCTATATTGCTTCTTATTATACTTTTTTTTATATTACTAGAAGTTTTTGGGACTCCAAGTAGGGCTATATGTTCACTAAGATTATTGTCCAAGTTATTTTTCTCTCCTACATCCAAGTTTAAGGGCCTGTCTTATTGCTTATTCTCTTCATTTAGCTGAGGTGCAATATCTTTGATTGTATTTATTTTAGCCATCTCATCAAAGAACCTATCTCAAATTTGCGACTTGTAAGTCTCTAACATTCATTCTTTTTGTAATTTTCTGGTCTCCATGAGTAGCATACATTCACCTAATCTTCAAATATGTTTCTTCCTTCATTTATCCTTACAATGGTAATTATCTTTGGGATTTTTTTTTCAATATTTGCTAGGACATATGTTTGATATAACTTATTCTAGATATAGCTACTGTTACTTGATCTAAGCAAAATAGTTTCCCAATTAAGATTGATAGATAGCTCAACCCCTCTATTATCCAATATTCTAGGGGAATATAGTGAATGTTTTCTAAAGTGGTACATGTTTTCACAAATTATGTTCAACAGAGAGTAAGCATTGATAGTTGAAAATGAAGGCTTCTTACCCTTGAAAATGCCAATACATATAGCATTTCATTTCTAGACTCCTTCCCTAAAACCTACGGGGGAGGGGCAATAATAAACTTGCCATTGGATGAGAATGGAGGACAATATTGGAGCTTAGTGATCGGGAAACAATCCACTAATACTTGTGACTGGGATTTTTTGATAGGTTGATCTTAAGGAGTAGTTCTATTACATGAGGAAGAAGGCCTAGTAAAATCAATACCTTAGATTAAAATGAGGGATAGGGCTCCATACTTAGTAGGTTTAGGGATTTTAGATCATGACTACGGGATGGAGTTGTTAGTGGAAAGAGTAGGAGCATTGGGAATAGAGCAAGGAGGATAAGTGAGCAAGGTTTGGGCAATGAATGGTAGGGGAGGAAAATTTTCTAAGTTCAAGTGTAGTGAAGACATGTTTCTATAAAGGATATAGCTACTAGAAGAAAGCAGAGGAAGAATAAACATGGAACACACTAATTTATGTAGAAAGGACTAAAAAAATCAAGAAAGGAAGAGGATCAAGAAAGAGAGGTTAGAAGAGAACCGGCTCGAATGAATCGGTTGAAATGAATCCATGCAAGAAAATGTAGTAGAAAGAGGTGATTCTCTCGCTAAAAATGAAGGAAACATTTTGATTTCATAATAAAAGATTTTTTTAACTCAATAATATTTTATAATTTGTAATCAATGTTAATTCAATAAAAAATTTGTAATATTTAGTTTTTAAAGAACAAATTAAATAATAGTTGGTTGTCACTTTTTAATCGTCTAAAATAACGTCTATGAGTTTATTTAATTATTAAAAAACATTTTATAATGCAAAATAACGAAAATAGTTAAATTCAATACCTTGCCATGTAAGTTTCATGCATTGGAGAATATTTTGATTAACAATTACCTTGCTACGTGAGTTTCATGCATCGGAGAATATATTGACCGTGTTAAAGAGAATATATTGACTGGTGGGTCAGTCCAAGAGACCATCAAACTTCCTGCGTCATTCCCACCCAGTACATCATGTATATAAAAAGTCAAATTATCGAACACGTTGATAGATAAAGTACCTTCTAAAGTAAAAGCCCATCGTTGTCCTCCTTTGTGATGAAGGATTAGTATATACCACTTCGGCAACAAGCTGAGAATAGACATCGTTATGTCCTCCTTTGTAATGAAGGATTAGTATATACCACTTGGGCAACAAGCTGAGAATCTGATGGCCACAGGCAGCTATATATTACACATGAAGTGCCTTCCATTTCATAATGTTTTATGTTGTTGATCATTTCTGAAAAACTTTAGCTACATTGCTTTACTCATCCCATTCACATTTTTGTTTCATCCTATCTTCTTCCCGCTAAGCATATGGCGTAAGTTTCCTTCCTCGTGAATTTTGTAGATTAACTGAATTTTAGTTGGCTAGTATGCTGAAGTAACTGAATTTTAGTTGGATTATAGTGAGAGTTATGAACTGTTGATTTTGCTGACTCTGATGTTCTGAGGCCTTAATGTCTTTGCAAGTGCTAACTCGTTTTCATCCATATGAATCTGCAGACTAGACAAAATGGGGAAGACAATTAGCTTGTATGGAT
>JANIJH010000007.1:9564486-9591351 GCA_024520975.1 Erythroxylum areolatum | reverse complement strand
TTGACATTTCAAAATTTATAATAAATATGACTAATAATATATTTCTATACAACAGGGTGACAAAGATAGAGAAGAGTGTGACCGGATGAAGCTATGGTATCATACTCATTATGATGAAAGTAAAGGTCAGTGGACAACTACCGAATACAGAGAAAAATGGGTGAGTATATAGTTCATTTACAAATATTTCTTAAATGAGACTGTGTATATAATTAATTCTTAATTTTTCAGGAATTAATGTGTAAGAAATTGGTAGATTCAATACAACAAAGTCATCAGATGACAGAGGACGAAGTATGCGACAAAGTCCTAGGCATTAGATTAAATTACATTATTGGTAGGGAAGTTGGACCTCGACCACAAAGGAAGACTTCGGTCAGACAAACTAGAGAAGTCGAAGAAGGTTAATCAAGAGTTACAGTCTTAAGTCGATGAATTCAATAAAAAAGTTTAAACAAATGCATAATCGACTAATTACCGAAGTCGAACAACAAAGAATTGAATTTGAACAACAAAAAAAAGCTCTTGGAACTTTTTTGTTGTACACATAATATTCGTTTATTGTTAGATATATGTACTCATATTGATATATTATATACTTATAACTATTTACTATACGCTTATGACGTACTTTTGATATTAATTAGTATATTATGACATATTTGCGAATTGTAATTAAATAATATATTGCCTGCAGGTATGAAATTCTTGTGATACATGAAAAATTATTAAAATTAATGATATACTAAAAAAATTGAAGAATTATTAAATAAATAAAATTCATATAATATTGAATAGTTATTAAACAAATAAGATTTAAAATTGTATTTTAAAAATAATTATTAAAATTAAAAATTATTAAATTAAAATAATTTTTAAAAAATTAAAAAATTATACAACTATCTGCGACGTTTTTGTATAACCGTCATAGAAAGCAACGTTCCGTGACGTCTTAAAACGTCGCGGAATGTGACTTTCCGTGACGTTTTCAAAAATGTCACAGAATGTATTTTCCGTGACGTTTCTACAAAATGTCGTAGAAAAACCAATCTTTCAGTGATGTTAATTAAAATGTCACGGAATGTTCGTAAATTCTGTGATGTTTTATGAAAAACGTCGCAGAAATCTTTTACCTACATTACATTTGGCGACGTTATTTGTGATAACTTTTAAAACGTAGCAAATTGTATTATGAGACGTTTTTTAAAATTTTATGACGTTTTTTAAATATAACAAATTATATTGTTTTCTTGTAGCGGCTCTTATGTATGTTTTTAAATTATTTGGAGCGATGATTTTGAAAAAACATCACTTCTACACGGTGTGGAAGGAGTTTTTTGAAGTCATGCACTTTTCAATCTTTGACCTCCACTGGTCGTTTCTTACGGAAAGGATGAAAAGGCCATGCTGTGCATCTGGATTTGCGTGTTAGAAACTGTACAGGTATGGCTCCCCGGTTCCGATCTTCGAACTACGTATTGGACTCATGATGCTAATAATCGACTTGCTTGATCGAGGGAAATTGATTTCATGAAAGGATCACGCAAGTTTCCTTTTACCAAATAATAAGTTATGTTAATTCCGTGTATTGCTGAGGATAAAACTTAATACATTGGTACATCATCCAGTACCTGGCGAAGCATAAGATTGATTCATGCTAGAAGAAGAGATTTTGAGGTATTGGTAAATTAACAAAAGGAAAGGAAAATCGTACGGAGACATGTAAATCAAAAGAAATAAGGAACACATTGATCGAATGTTAAATATAAACAGAAACAGCAAACCCCTTCCCAGAGAAATGAAAAAAGGGGAATATCATAACAATGTATCCAATCTTCTTACTTCATTTGATGGGTGGGCTGATATAAGAATTTAAATATATTTATGTAAAATCGTACCTTCCTACTAGACAGCAGCGGAAGAAACAGAGAAGACAGGATCGGTAGAGCTGGGGGTTTTGCGGAAGGAGGTGGAGAACATGAGAGGGCGATCGTGAGCCTCCTCGGCGTCGTCGGAGGTTGAGAGGTTAATGCAAGAGCATCTCTCCAAGGACGCGAAGAACGCCGTGGCAACGCTTGTCCCAACCCATTTCAGCTTGTCGTAGGACCAACACGCCCCCATTTCATTCTCGATGTTATTGTTGTTGTTGCCATTGCTGCTGTCCATCTTCTTTGTTCTGTTTTGCGATTTCTTCCTCTTTGTACAACAAATAATGACAATATTTGGTTTCAGTTTTACTATTTCTAAATACAGCATTATCTTATTTTGTTTTGTTATTATATCGTATGGTTTATCCCAAATAAATGGCCAATATACAAAGGTTTGTTTACCTTCATTTCCTCTTTTTTTAATTAAAAATTTAGAAATTTCAAACTCCACTTTTTAATTAGTATCTGTCGAAATTTTAATTTAATTTTATTTATTAAAATATTGATTTAGTTGTTAAAAATTTTGTTGCAATTTAATATTTGGTAAGTTAATAGTAAATTTTTTAAATTAAAAAGATTGCACTGATGTAATATGTGTACATATCAATCATATATAGACAGGGACGGAGGTAAGTGGGAGCCAATAGTGCACTGAGCCCCCCACCTCAAGATTATTAAATAATTATATATATATATATATTAGGACGGGGTTATTTAAAAGTTTGTGGTGTACTGGGTCTTTAAAATTTAAAAAATTAAATATTTGAACCCTATCTTAAATTCCTGACTCTGCCACTGTACATAAAATTTAGGGATATACAACACATGCTTATGTTAAGAAAAGATACGTTCCTAGTTAACAAAAGGAGTGGGATGAATTAACTAAATTCTCATTCCTCTCTCGAGTGTGATGGATAGTTTAGTAGAAACTCCTCCAGCTATCATCCCCATCTTACTTTAGTGTAAGATTTCTTGGGAACTTGTCTCTAAGCTTCTACCTTCCTGTTTGAAAATTATGATATTTCTCTTCTTCCACATTGTATACCATTGTAGTCTAGACTATCTTAAGAGCCTTATAGTCAATCTGTTTCGTCATTTCTATACTTCCTATCCAATTAACTGTTTCTTTCTAGGCAGATAGCTTAGGCACAACTTAGCTTGGATTGTTCTCCATATCTCTTTGGTGTAATTGCAGCTTACCATTAGATGGTCCTGATTTTCCACCTCTACGTTATACAGGTCACAGTTAAGTGTATTTACTTGACACTTTAATCTATCTTTTATAAGTGTGTTGGTTTAATATCCCTGTCCCAAACCATTTTGTCCCAATCAACCCTTGAGTTTTGATCTTCCTGCAACAAAGCTTTACATGTTCTTGTGCTAAAACTTCTAGTCCTGTCAGCTGCCCACTAAATTGTGTCCTCATTATTTTCCAGGCAGTTTGACAATTGTTCAATATGATTCTTGTGCTTCTGTTGTTATGAAATGACTAGTAACATTGATTATCTCCTACAAGTTTACTTACTTTAGTATCTGCTCTCACCACCATCCTTAGATGTTGAAGTTCATCCACTTTGTAGAGAGGGCCCCGACAATGCCTAATAGTCATACCAAAAGTGAGTTCTTTCTCCATTCCATATCTTATGGAAAATCAGATTCTGCATCCAATGTATTGAATCTAATATTTCCCAAAGAGTTCCTAACATTTCTTGCTTTTGTTTCCATACCCATAAGTTGTTTTTTTTTTTCATAAAATTAACATTAGATTTTACTATGTCATCTATATTTTAGTTAAGTTGAGACTTTCCTAGAAGTGCACTTATAACTGACATTTAAATTTGAGTAATAATTTAAGAAATTTACAAATAATATTTTTTTTCAAGCACTTAACAACATTAAGAGAGATATGACCTCTCTCTAAAATAGTGTCCTCTCTTTTTCTTTGACTCCCCCTATTAACCTTATCATTTATGGTTAACTACCTTTCTCGATCATCCAAAAAGTTGTCTCCTTCCATTTTTGGTATAAGCGTAGTTTCTCGCAATCGTGTAGGTGCACGATCGTGGCATCCATGCTTTCTGAAAAGAGATAATTCTAAACTTCCTTTGCTCTTTTTGTTATAACTTCTTCACTCGATATCCAAATGACTTGATTCTTGAACCAATGGATTCCTCACACGTTTTTCTACCTCTCTATAAAAATTAGTAGCTTTCTGAATTGATTTAAAAACAATTAATTGAATAAAACTGTGAGAATCTGTGAAATAGAATGAACTGGAATAATTTGCTGAACATACTTCGGTATTATGATTATATCTTGATTCGTAGAGTTCAAAATGAGATGATTCTTGATTCAAATGAAACTAGAGATATAAAGCTACAATTTTCCTGAAGAATTAAAATTGTAATTCTGGTGTGAATAATTCCAAAATCTGCTTAGGATTTGAAGTAAGAGTTTTGTTATAGCTTAAGAACAAACTGACGTATTTGGAGTATAATTTTTAGCATATTGAACCAAATTGAGTGATCTTTGTGTCATTAGAGACCTAAGACACATAGGAACAATTTTTTAGAAGGAAGTGTTACTAAAAATCTTTCATTTTCTAGATATTATTGATCATATACAGTTGACCAGAATGGAATGTTTTTGGAAACAGTTGAAATAGAGAATGAGTGATTGAATTTCGATACAATTGGAATACAATTGATATGTAAATCTTTGTAATACAGATATGAAACATTGATAAATGTGTTTATTCTATTACATAAGTGCTCTAGTAAAATGAAATTATTTTTATTGCATATAGACAAGCGACTAGAGCAGCTGCTTCCAGATATTGCCGGAACATCAAGGCAATAGGCTTAAAGTAGCAACTGTGAGTAACCTAAGATAATCTCACTCTATTTGTTATATATATGATTAAATTGTATTGATCTATATTATTGAACTGCATTGACTGATTGTGTATTGAATTCCAGACAATATATGTCTGAGGCGTTTGATGCACGCAAACAGTATTGAAAGTGCTACTTGTATGTGAATGAGACTGCATAATTGAATATTCTGATTCTCCACTGAAAAGTTGAATGCTGGACCTAGTCTGATAACTACTGATATTGTGACTGTTATAATGTGACAATACATACAAATGAAAGTGATTAAATTGATGACTGAATTGTGACATGCATATCATTTCAATGCATGTAATATAAAGGCTGTTGTGACTGATGTTGCTATTGACTGACTGATACTATTACTGAGAGAGCTAAAAGCTCTGTGGTAGAGCCTATGCTCCCACTATACACTAAGCTCGATGTTCATAATAGATATGGGAGACTAAAAAGGTACACAGTCACTAAACTATAAAAACGAATGTGAGTCTCATACATATATCATTCATATATGATTGGAATTCATTGAATAGTTTGCAAAGTTAAAATGTAATGATAAATTGATATGAACTATTTGACTGTTGAATTGTGTGATTATATAATGATTGTGTTTTGTTATATGAGTGAATCATCGAGGATGGTTACTCATCTAAGTTTACAAAACTCATAAAAATTACAACGTGGCTTTAATGGTTTAGTAAAAGTCTCCGAGTATGAGTTCCAAGTCAGGATCAGTTTGTGCCTGCATATGTATTTCATTCTATTGTATCAAAAGTGTAGTCATAAGTGTTATTCAATATGTATGAACTGATAATGTAATGTTATTGTGATGACAAGTGTTTCTTTTCTATAATGAGCCCAAATGTCTACGGAAACTCTAATGAGTTCAATAATGATTGTAACTTTTGTGACTGAAATTGATTATCATTTTTTTTGCATTTTACTGGTTGTTTTAAAATGAAAGTAATGAGTTTGATTTACCGACTGAAATAGCATGTCACTCTTATGGGATTTGTACTCTGATATCACTCAGGATGTCAGGTATATGTCTTACACGAGTGGGGTGCTATATTTTAGTATCAAAGCCTAGCTTTAGTATCTTACATGGGTGTTGATCGAAAAATGTGTTAAGTTACATGCATTTTAGACATGTCATAGCAGGCAGTAGCAATTGATCCCCAGTCTAAGTCACATTTACAAGAGTCAGATGCATAAGTATTTGTTAAAAGTTTAAGTTGATAGAAATAATGAGAAGAATGATGATCTGTTAGAATGTGATCAAAAATGAGAAATAGTACATGGTTAGATATGACAGATAAAGATTCAATGCATTTGTATTGTTGGAATAGAATGTGATAAAAAATGAGAAATAGTATATGGTTAGATATGACAGATAAAGATTCAATGCATTTGTATTGTTGGATGTATTATGGTATACGACATCAATATTATACTGTGGTGATGTATCCCCGAATGTGAAATAGATATGAATGTGTTGTCAGGGATTGATTAAGGGAAGTAGTGATATAGATATGAGTGATGAGATTTAAAGTTTACAAGCCAAGGCGAAAGAAAATAAAATTTTCTATAACCTTGAGAGGTTAAACTTGGACTTGAACTAATTGTTGGTAAATGAGCTCTATGAAATTGACATCGAAATTTCAAGAGAATTATGCATCTAAACTTTTGAATTGATTGCGAACACATATATGTATGACGATATGATGGTAATTGGAAGGTGAGATAATCATAGTGACATACATAAAAACTGTTAATGTTAAGTTGATTTGGTATTATGAGTACATATCTGAAATGGGATCACCATGACTAGTGGGATATGTATTATATATGTGGAAATGATGTAGGCAATAAAGACGACTTAGAATAATATATGAAAGTTCTTACAGTGATCAATTGGAGATAGATTGAGATCATTAATGATGTTACTATGGATGATAAATAAGAGTAAAATGAATCACGATCATGAACCTTTTCACCCCGATAATGGCAGGCACAAAAATGGAAATGATGTTTAGCATTAATTGGAATCTAGGTATCATTAGCGAATGTTAGTAATTGGAGAATTGTCATAACTACATCTTCAAATAAGATGAAATGATCTTGATGGTATAGAAATTGAACTTCTTGAGGTATTAAGAATGACTGATAAACAAGGATGAAAACAATTGACTGATAAAGATTACATGAATAGTATAGATGTGGTAGTAAGAAATCTTCTTTTGAAGAAGAATTTCACTGAATTCAGTTAAGTAGACCAAATGGTTTACTTTAAGATTGATCAATGAAGAAACGAATCATAAATGAATAAGGAATGAATAAAAAAAAATAGATTCCCATTTCTAATGGAGACTCAAGTACAATAGGTTAAATATGCTACAGAGAGTACATATAGCTTATCGATGTAAAGTATCCAACTAGGTGATTGGATTTTGGTATTTCAGGTAACACTATTGTTACTAGGAGGAGAACTTAAGTTCACACTATATTCTATGTAAATATGTTCAGGAGATACAAATTTCATTTAGTGAACGTGTTATTAGTTTAGAGAGTTAAGGCTAGAAATAAATTGAAATATGTAAAGAAACTAATATGAGAGAACAGATATTAGAATAATCTAGTATGAAAATAGTGGAAGTTGAATTAATTGAGAAAATCATTTGAGGAAAGAAGAAACTGAAATTAGCATGAGATAGTATGACCTCATTGAGGAAGTAGTTAAGATAGTGCGATATCTGAATAAACGACTAGAAAATCGAATGATTCCATTAACTACAGTCAACTGGAAGAAATTATTCAAGTGATGAAGTAATGTGGCAAACTAAAGAGCATATGAAAAAGAAATATCCCCACTTGTATCATCAATCAGGTAAGAATTTCGAGGACAAAATTTCTTAAGGAGGGGAGAATTGTAACATCCTATGTTCGGGACTAAACCCCAGAATTGTGAACTGAGCGTACTATAAGAAATTAGAAGTGCACTGCATGCTCATGCATCATTGTATATTCACACACATATGAATATTTATTGTTGACTTTTAAAATAATTGTTCATAAATTCATTTACATTTTTTAGTATAATTGATTGAATAATGTGATTTAAAATGTGAGCCGTGATTTATTGGTGGTAAAAAATTTAATTGGAGACTGTCAGTATTATTTCAAAATTTTCGGTGAATTTTAGGAATTTCTGAAAATTTGGAGTTTTTTTAGACTAGGAAAATATTGAAATATGGACAAATTATATTGTGACAGATGGACTGATTAAATTGATGACAAATGACTTGCATGTATGGTGACACATGGACTAATAATTCATTGAAAAATGTATTACATGCGAGAGAAACACTTAGTTAAGTGTTATAGACAAAAGATTGTTTCCTACAGCACTCTCTCGTTGTTCTTCATCGAGGGTAACAATGTTATAGAATTTTCTTTTGGTTTACCAAACACAGAACATCAGTTGTTATTATTGTGTCATTAATTCACTCTCACTGCTAGGAAATATTACTTAATCAAGTAAGTAACTCTGATGATATTTACGGTGTAAATATAAATACATGCATGAGAAGTTTATACAGTATAGTTTTGGTGAATGAATAGATTGAATGACTTAGATGAGGGATTGAATTTTTTATT
Source organism: Erythroxylum areolatum (assembly GCA_024520975.1). Taxonomy (NCBI): domain Eukaryota; kingdom Viridiplantae; phylum Streptophyta; class Magnoliopsida; order Malpighiales; family Erythroxylaceae; genus Erythroxylum; species Erythroxylum areolatum. Next base: position 9,582,875 of record JANIJH010000007.1, on the reverse strand, counting down.
GTATTAAGTGTGTAGAAAGTGTATTAAGATTATGATATTTTCAGTTAAATGGAGATTAGTGAAAGTGTAGAGGAAAGTGAAAAGAAATGCATCAAATGAAAGATAGAAAAGTGCAGAAAGTTTAAAAACACAGTAGAGAGAGAAAGTGTATGTGAAGTTTCAGTTTTGATCAATTACTATATAAGTTCGCATTTGATATGTTTAGAGGTTGTAATAGGTATAGAAATACTGAATATATGAATTAGGAATGGAGAAATTGTGGAAGAAAATGGAAGAAGATATGAAAATTGGGTTTCTTATTTATGGAGAAATGAAGAAGAGAGAAACTCATGATTATGCTTCTACACTATCACGACATCTCTGAGGAAGAACATATAAAATATAAAAATAAAACCAAGGAGGAAACATGACGATAATAGGCCACCCTCCTTGTTACAAACCAAATGAAGGAAACTTACAAGGTAACTTTATAATCTATGGGCAACTAAAAAAGCAAAACATACACCATATATATTTTTATAACATAAAAATATGCAGCATACAAAAATGATTGCCAACCCATGCATCACATGTAGGAACCGAAATCATGCATAAGAAAATTGTCTCTGATACTAATTGTTGGATTGAAAACATATGCATCCTCTATTTAGATGAAACAGTAGATTTCAAAACTTTTTAGAAATAAAAATTGCAGTGGAAGCAATATTACCAAAACAACATGCCAAGCCATACATGATACAGTATAAGGAAAATAATTTACATAAACAACAAGATGGAAATTATTACCGACTCCTTCGATATAGCTTTAACTCCTTGTTGTGCTATCCTATCCTCGGTAATGTATCCTCGCCTAGGTATTGTATCCTCTTCTCGTTATTGTATTCTCGACCAATCCGATCTACCACTTGTTCTCCTTGGACAACTTGGTTAACAAGATTCTTTAGTAAGAAAAGAGAAGAAAACTTAAAGAGATTTTGCCTTAGAAGAAAGAAGCTAGTGATGAGATACCTCTCATGCAAATTTCGACCATCACATGCAAGATAGAGGAGAGAGAGATTAAAATTCAATAGCACCTTGTATTCCCTCTCACAATTTCAGTTAAGCTTCAAAGGAACAAGTGAAGTGCATCCAATGCATCATACCTTAATCAATCATAAAGAAGCCAATAAATAAGACTCTTCTTATTTGTTTTAAGATGGTTGAAAGGACCAATAACCTAAAAAAACACATCTCATTTTCAGTTTTGGTGATGAAAGAAGGAAGATGATTCATCAAATGCACCTTTTTCTTTAATCCAGTGAATGCTAATAGGTTACATGCTATAATTAAAAGACCACTATTAAACCATTTAATGATAAGATCATCACTCCATTTAATGATGATAAAGCATGTTAAAAACCATCTTAAATATAGAAAACTAATGTTAAATGTGCAGCTGCACATTTAGTCCATTAAAACCGAAATTCCACCTCCTTTTATCTTTAATAACTTTGTTTTAATTTAATTAATGAAATTAATCCAAAGTCTATCCCATTTCTAAATGTTCATATGGGCTTCTAATTAACAATTAATTAAAGTAAGCCCAACATTCAATCATAGGCTTTAAAACCTCTATTTGTATTTCTTACTTTGCTTGATAACCTTCCTAGAAGCCAAATAGAGAATCTAATTGGACTTATATAATTAAAGCTCCAGTAAGTCCGAAATTAATTTAATCTCATTAGAATTAATTCCAACTTATTAACTAAATGTCATTCCACTAAAAACAATTAGTTGAACTCTTGAATTACTAAATATTTTGAGAACACGTGTTTCAAATAAGATATCCAATTGTAAACTCTAATATGAACCATATTATAGCCATCCGCACAATAAAGGGTAAAATTACCGTTTTGCCCTTATGTTGGTTTTTTCTTCTAGATCTCCCATTTTACTTTATATGATAATTAACACATAAGATCTCATCTTAATGTTAAGACTTGATAGGTTGCTAGTCCATCAAACTATTGGAGCTAGTTTAATCACTAATTTTCGTAAAACCTCTAGAAGTGATGATATCACTATAAACTCTTCATTTGAGTAAATGTTCCCTGATACATGTTTCAATTAATAATCCAACATGCAAACACTGGATTGATACTTTGTAAAAATTCATTCTGATCATATAAAAAATTATAATGAAACATATATGAGTTCAGTGCAAATCAAGATTGTGGTCTATAATAAACAAATGCTTAAGTTGTATGTTTTAAGATTAAAGTAACGATCCACTTTATTCTTTAAAACATACTTAATTCCAGATTCATTTAATAGTGCGATTAATGATAGTCAACTAATACCATGATATGGAACTCATCATTCTGTTAAAGTAAACTCTTTTACTTACATGGATATAAATTGCAACACTACAGTCTAAATCATAATCAATCGACCAACTTGATTATTCAACTGTGAATTAATTATTTCTAATCAAATACATGTTTCCCATACATATCTATGTATATGTATATTACTTATAAAAGAATCTCGGTACCTTATGACTATATATATATATATATATAATGCTCGTACAAATAAAACCAAACACCTTTGTTTTATGAATAATAAATACTTTTATTACAAAAGTAACTGGAAGAAAATTAAGTTATAAGTAAATACACTTACTTTCTAGGGCACTATATTTACATAACTCTAACATTAGCCAGATTACCTGCTTTAACCTAACCAAATGTCCTTCCCAAGCCTTAAAGGCAATAGAACATTTGTTGATTTCTAAGATTGTGGAAGTACCAAATTCTAAGTGTGGGGGTATATATATGTGTAGGTTGGTGATAATGTTGGGATGTTATTTTATGTCTTATTATTGAAATTCTCATGTTGATGTAATTTATTTTAATTTTTATAAGAGAAAAGAAAAGAAAGGAAAAGAAAGAAAGAAAAGAGAAAAGAAAAAGAAAAAAGTTTAAATAAATGTATCAAGGAGGAATTGCATATGTGTTGAAAAGTTGTTTATGGTTAATACATCCTCCTAAAGTTGTAATGAAAGTGTTATTAGAGTATGTTGAATATGAGGTAGATGTTGGCTTAGAAGGTTAACTCTTTTGTGATTTCAATGTATCGTCATCAATTGTATGAGTGATTCCATCATATTTGTGTACGCTTCATGTGGTTTGTGTGTGAGAGCTGAATTAGGTTTTGAAATATAAATGTTCTATTTGTCCTAGCTGACGGTACCCAATTTTTTATGAGTGATAACTTGTGCACTTGAGGTCACATTGAGTATTGCTTTGTTTCACTAGCTTAATGGCTTTTAATTACTTGACTCCAATACGTCTCACCTTAGCTTTACCCACATTACAACCTTAAAAGGTCCATTGATTCATGATTTAGCACATGACCTTTACTGGTGGAGAAATGAAATGATATGTAAAGTTGTGAATTATCATGATTATGAATGGTGTTGAGTGTACCCATGGGTATATTTTAGTTAAACACATTTTCAAAGTCTACCATTAGATTGCTCAATTTTTAAAGGTAATGAATGTTGATTGATCATGAGTAAAAGCTTAGGATGTTAAATTCTTACTATGATTTTTTAAAGTCATTCATCTTTGCTTATGATTATATATTCTTGGAATATATGGGAATTGAGTAAATGTTTTGACTATACAAACTTAACTTCGATATTTTACCTGAGGATGGCCAAAAGCTAAGTGTGGGAGAAATTGATATATGCTTAATTGATTGTTTAATTATTTCGTAACACTTAGTGATTAATGACATAAAATTGCTTAAGATACTCACTTTGACTCACATGTGATTTTAGGCACAATTCGGAAGCAAAGAAGTTAACGTGAGTAGAAAGCACGAGATTTTTGGGTCATTTTTTGAAGACTAAATGCCTATTTGAATAGGCTTATATTAGTAAAGCTTCTGTCAGTAGAGCTTTTCTAAAAAGAGCTTTTCTAAATTTTTCTAAAAAGTCAATTAACTGCTGGACTGTCATTTAGAAAAGAACTTCATACAATAGATTGTTTGGCAATATAAAAATAAAAAATACTTTTAATGCTAACTATATTTTATTTTGTAATAAAAATTATTTATGCATATAAATATTATTTAAAATATATTAAACAATATTCAAAGCACAATATATTAATTATTATATAATTTTAAACCATGTAAAATATAAATAAAAATATATCTAACCAAATCTTTTATATGGATTATAATATAAGTAAAACTAATATCAAAAATAAACATTAAAACATAAAAAAGTCAAATAATATTATATAAATCTCAAAATAAACGTAAAGATGTATTTGTGGGAATTGTGGGAATTATGTGTAAAACATAAAGGTAATTAGAACTAAAAAATAGGCTCATTAATTGATCTAAAAAATCTACCTTAAAAAGTGCTTTTTTGGAAAGTACCAAATTTGAGCTTCTCAAAAGTTGTATTTTAGCTTTCAAAAAATTCATTTTTATTAAAAAAAGTGCTTTGAATTTTACAGTTAAACACTCAGTTTTCTTAAAAACAGCTTTTATGGTTAAAAAAAGTGTTTTTTTACCCTTCAAAAGATGAATCAAACAGGTACTAATACTCACTTGTTTTTATTGAGTAAAAAGAAGAAAATTAAAAGACAAAAAGAAAACAAGAAAAATATAACAATAAAGAAATAGAAAACATGGACAGTCGTGCATGTTTTTGCATGGGCCATGTTGAACATGAATTTGGAAGTTGAAGAATGCAAGAAGAAAGCAAGCAATGTGGGTGTTTCAGTAGCAAATGAAGTAAAACGACAGTAGGAGAAGCGTTACACGCCAGCAGCAACCAACAACCCAAAATGCAACATAGTAGGACAAGATAAGAACAGCAGTAAACGACGTAGCAGCACATATGGAAAGTAACAGCACGCCAAAACAATAGCTCAGTGATGAACTGGGAAAAGGAAATGCAAACTTGTTTGCGTTTAATGCATTAACGCATACGTTTGCGTTTCATGCCTTGTGGGTTTTTAAAGGTGAAAAGTGAAGTGGATCAAAGAAGGAAAATGAGAAAATCATAATAGTAACAGTAGGGAGGTGCAGTAGAGAGGGGAAGAGTGGTTTTTTGGTGGGACATTTTTAAGGGACAAAGCTATGATCATTTGGAGACCCATAGAGGGGTAACGTCCCGATGCTGGTTCGGAGATGACATCAACATCGATGACCCAAGTTAAGTGTATTTCACCATTTTTGTTATTTCTTTCTCTCATTAGAAATTGGTTGTGTTATCTTATGTTAATTGATTTGGACTTTGTGTATGGATCGTATTCTCGTTATTATTTGATTATTTATGTATGAACCCATCGGGTATTGTGAAAAGATGATTTTAATTCGTTCATTGAATCGTTTATTTACAAACTCATTGCTTTTGATATAATTCGTAATTGTTATATTGAAATTCATGTGTAGTGACTAATGATTCGTAATCATTAGGGATAACATAACCTAGGCTAAATGACTTATCCTATGCGGTTATTGCCTTGATTAATCGATTTTTCTAATTCGTAATGCTACTACCCAATTGAATCTAGAGATCGTATCCTAGGTTATTCAATAGTTAGGTTTAATTAACGATCGTATTTTGATTAAACACTACCTAAGGGAAAACTTTGGTTAATTATTAATCTACAATTAATAGTTGTTAGAAGAGGTTTGAGAACAACAAATCAATAAAATATGTTTAATTAGGGTGTAGGCTGAGATTAAACCAAAGAATTGGGTCTCTACTGAATTCCCCACTTTTATCATTTTTCACATTTTTCTTTAATTTGTTTTTGTTAGTCTAGTTTCATTTTATTTTCTAAAACCAAAAACCCCCTAAACTTAAACATCGATTAATTTCATTTCAACAACTTTACACACGCTCTTTGTAGGATCAACCAAGACTTCCTACTATTATAGTAGTAGTTTAGTTTTTATTTTAACTAGCGTTACAGTGTGCTATCAACAGTCGCATTACGAACTAGGAAAACCGATTAATTAAGGCAACAACCACCTACGCTGGAGTCATTTAACCAAGGTTAAGTTATTTCTAATGATTACGAACCATTGGTTACTATAAATGAATCTCAAATATAACAATTTTGAATTATAATGAAATTTTAGTTATGGGTTCATACACAAACAATCGAACGATAATAAGAAATACAATCATTTATACATGGAATCTAAATCTATATGCATAGGATAACTTAAACAATTCCTAAAGAGAGAAAGAAAGCAATAAATACAAGGAAGGAATGCTTAAATTGGTTCGTCAGCATCTTGTCACCTCCGACTTGGCATCAGGATGACTACCCTTCATGGGTCTCTCCTTATGTGAGAGCTTCAACACCCTCTCTTCCATCTCCTGAGAGCTCCTTTGATGATTCTCAAAACAATTCATAGGTTCTGCCTTCTCTCCTTTTGATATTTTCTTGTCTCATCTTACTCTAATCCTCCTCGTTCTTGATCCATGAAGACAAGTAAGTGTGAATCTTCGAAAAATGGCTCAAACATAGTGCTTTTGACTTTCTTTGGTTCTTTCACCTAAAACTAAATATGAATTGAAGTGAATGTCTTAAGTATTTCATATCATTAAACACTAAGTGTTATGAAATAGATGCATAATTAATTAAGAATATATCACTGGCCTATGGCCCGGTCGAGCCAAACGCAATTTGAGCCTAGCTCGACCCATTGCCATTCATATGAATGATTGAAGAAACTTCACAATATTCATTATAAGAATGACCTACTCAAAGTTGTTGATGAGCCCAGATAGAGCTTCCACATGCTTAGTAATAACTATATGCAAACCCTTATAATGTTATCACCAAGCTTTGTGAGAAAAGCAAACTAACTACCTACCTCTCCTCCCTTGAGGCTTATAATTCCTCGATTAAGCAGAAAGTTAGAATCGCTTGGTTGAGAGAGTTAGATTCTAACTTGGATTATTTATTTTGAGCCTTCCAATCCAAGAGAAACCTCAACAAAATATTAATCATGTTAGACCTGAAGGGATTTATTGGTATGATTAGGACAAGTTTAAGAACTTGGCTTTCAATCATTTCAAAAATATTCTCAACAGTGATGTTGTTAATATAAACACTCCCTGTAAGTGATCTGAATTAATCAATCAAGGCTAGATTAATGCTTTTACCTCTCCTATCTCTAACCAAGAAATTGGGAGATCTCTCTTCAATGGTCATCCAGACAAAGCTCAATGACATAATGTATTTAATGTCCTTTTCTTCCAAAGTTCCTAGAACTTACTGAAAGATCATGTTTGCAAAGTCATCAGGGAATTCTTCACTACTGGTATCATGCTTAAGTAATTAAATAAGACCTATATTTACGTTATACCTAAAATCCTTAATCCCTCTACATACAAAGATTATAGGCCTATTTCTTACTGCAATAAATCATATAAAGTCAATTCTAAGATTTTGTCCTTGAGACTAAAACATATTGCTAGTGACCTAATTGGCTTTTACAATCTACTTTCATTCTAAGTTACAATGTTAAAGATAACATTTTGATTACATAAGAAATATCCAAACATTACCACTTTAAGAAGGTTATATAAAGCTATTAAATGAAGATAAACTTCTTCAAAGCATTTGAAAATGTAAGCTAGAAGTTCGTCCTTCATATCTTATAAGCTTTTGGATTCCCTACTAGTGTTTAGCAATTGGATTTATCAATGCTTATCTACTGTCTCTTTCTACATACTGATTAATGGTGAAGCCACCCTTATGTTCAAAGGTGCTAAAGGGATTAGACAAGGTGATCTTTTATCACCTTTTTTTTTTTCTCTTGTCATTGAAATGATAACTAGGTTAATCTCTTTCAACATTTCACAAGGGAAGCCCTTCAAATATCAATATAAGTGTAAGAACTTGAAGCTCTTAAATTTTTGCTTTGCTAGTGATTTAATGCTAATGTTTGATGAGGATAAATATTCTATCCAAGTTCTCACTAAATATCTCCAATAATTTATTGAACTTAATGGACTCTTAATCAATATGAGCAAAAGCCAAATTTATGTTTCTTTCACCTTTAGCTCCTTGGAACAAGAACTGGTACTATTTTTTGGTTTTCAAAAGCAAAGTTCTCTTTAAGCACCTATGCACCTATTTCAGCCTCTAGCCTCACTTACGTTGATTGTGTGGCCCTATTTGATGCAATCTTGAAAAAAAATTAGCAGTTGCAAAAGCAAGATTTTCTCTTATAATGGAAGATGATTTCTTCTATGCTTAATAACATGTTTCTTTATTAGAGTTCCCACATTTTCTTGACCAATCAAGTCATTAAGGATATTGACAGAATCCTTAAGAATTTTCTATAGAGTAGATCTACTTCCCTAAAAGGTGCTTCCAAAATCAGATTGGATTTAATATGCCGGACCAAATCTAGTTCAAGCCGCCTGCCCTGAACAAATAGGAACATACAGATGCACACTCCTTGTAAAATATTCATCTTCATTGGAGCTTTTTGGTGTCACCTTCAATTTCAACCAAGTTCCTGGGACATAACTATCAATTAGGCCTTAGGAGTTAGGTACATTAACCTTAATGACCTCTCAATCTTCAATTTATATTCCAGCCATGGAATATGTGTCATAGAGAGAGTAAATTGTTACCAAGAGTCTCCACCTCAACTGTTATGATGGATACAAAGACCGAAACTTCTTTAACAGGAACCGCAGTGGATGTGAACTTGTTAGAGATTGAACTGAAGTGGAATGTAGGCTGAGATGCTCACCTTCAGTCATTTGATCTGACTTATCTCCCGTCTTCTATCTCCAGAAGTAGCTAAGCAACCGTGTTCCTTTTTGCTAGTCAACTGATTGTATTGTGGTCTAGAAGATAATGTCGTGTTTCCTAGATGCCTATATGTAGCCTGTTTTGAATATGCTTGGTCCTCTTCATTCTAATATCAAAATATTGGATTTAAAGGATTATAGGGAATGGAGATTTCTCTGGTTTAAGTCATGAAAACCTCTTTACGATCCTCCTCGCTGGTACATTTCTTCTTCCCCATCTCATATTCTTTTAAGCATGAAAAGTCCAGACTTTGTCCGTGCACTGGCCAACCTTTACGCAGTCCAACTTCATTTGTGTTCCGCACGAAGCCCCAGTTCTTACACCTTGGCACGTTCTGTACATGCCCACATGATAGCTTCTGGGTTCAAGCCACGTGCGCATGTATTCAATCGTTTGGTCGACATTTACTGTAAATCGTACAACCTTGTCTATGCCCAGTACCTGTTCGATGAATGCCCTCAACCAGATGTTATTGCGAGAACGACAATGATTGCTGCGTATTCTGCAGCGGGGAAATTGAAGCTTGCGGGAGAGATATTTGGTGGGACTTCGTTTCGTATGAGAGATACTGTTTTCTATAATGCAATGATCACTGCCTATTCGCATAATGACGATGGTCACGCTGCAATTCAACTGTTCTGTGATATGAGAAGGGATGGCTTTAGGGCTAATGATTATTCGTTTTCTAGTGTTCTTAGTGCTTTGACGCTTGTCATAGAAAATGTAAAACAGTGCCAACAATTGCACTGTGCAGTAGTGAAGTCGGGAGCAGGACTTACTTCTACAGTGTTTAATGCATTGTTGTCTGTTTACATAAAATGTGCAACCTCACTGCAATTGTCGTCTTCATTGATGGTTGCTGCTAGGAAGTTGTTTGAGGAGATGCCTGAGAGAGATGACCCGTCGTGGACAACAATGATTACTGGGTATGTGAAGAATGATGATCTACTTACAGCGAAAGAGTTACTGGATGGGATGAATGAAAAATTCGGGGGTGGTTGGAATGCGATGATGTCTGGTTACATGCATCATGGGCTATATCATGAAGCACTGGACGTATTTAGAAGGATGCTTTCATCCGAAATTCAATTGGATGAGTACGCTTACACTAACGTGATTAGTGCTTGTGCAAATGCTGGGTTCTTCAATTTTGGAAAGCAGGTTCATGCCTATATTCTAAAAAATGTGGTCACGCCTACACCAGCATTTTCATTACCTGTTAATAATGCCTTAATCACATTGTACTGGAGATGCGGTAAAATTGAACAAGCTCATGAGATATTTAATAGGATGACCGTGCAAGACCTTGTCTCATGGAATGCAATTCTATCAGGCTATGTAAATGCTGGGCGTATTGATGAAGCCAAAAACTTTTTTGAGGTAATGCCAGAGAAGAACCTTTTGACGTGGACCGTGATGATATCAGGATTAGCACATAGTGGTTGCGGAGAAGAGGGTTTAAAGTTGTTCAACCAGATGAAGTTACTTGGTTTTAAACCATGTGATTATGCATTTGCAGGAGCAATTACTTCTTGTTCTGTGCTCGGATCATTCGAGCAAGGTCGTCAGCTTCATGCCCAACTTGTCAGATTTGGTTTTGAATCAAGTCTTTCAGCGGGAAATGCACTGATAACTATGTATGCAAGATGTGGCGTTGTTGATGATGCGCATAGCCTTTTCCTTAAAATGCCTTGTGTGGATTCTGTATCATGGAATGCTATGATTGCTGCACTTGGGCAACATGGACATGGTGCCCAAGCAATTGAATTTTTTCAACAGATGTTGAAGGCTGGCATATTGCCTGATCGTATTACATTTCTCACTGTTCTCTCTGCTTGTAGCCATGCAGGTTTGGTAAATGAAGGGCGTCAATATTTTGATATAATGTACAAGTGTTATAATATAAGCCCTGGTGAAGATCATTATGCTCGTCTGATTGATTTGTTATGTCGAGCTGGAAAATTCTCTGAGGCAAAGGAAGTGATGAAATTAATGCCTTTTGAGCCTGGAGTACAAATATGGGAGGCTCTCCTTGCCGGCTGTCGCATTCATGGGAATATCGATTTGGGAATTGAAGCTGCAGACCGACTCCTGCAATTGATACCTCAACATGATGGAACTCATGTATTGTTGTCAAACATGTACGCTGTAGTGGGTCGATGGGAAGATGTGGCCAAGGTGCGCAAGTTAATGAGGGATCGGGGGATTAAGAAGGAGCCTGGCTGTAGTTGGATTGAGGTCGATAGTAAGGTCCATGTCTTCCTGGTTGATGATGCTGTGCACCCTGAGGTCCAACTAGTTTATGACTATCTTCAGAATATGGTCCATGAAATGAGAAAAATAGGCTATGTGCCTGATACAAAGTTTGTGTTGCATGATATGGAGTTTGACCAGAAGGAATCAGCCTTGTCTACTCACAGTGAGAAGCTTGCAGTTGCTTTTGGCCTAATGAAGCTTCCTCGACAAGCCACAGTCAGAGTTTTTAAGAACCTAAGGATATGTGGTGATTGCCATAATGCATTCAAGTATATGTCTAAACTTGTGGACAGAGAGATTGTAGTGAGAGATGGAAAGAGGTTTCATCACTTTAGGGATGGGAAATGCTCTTGCGGCGATTACTGGTAATCAGAGTTCTATAGATCAAGGGCAAGCTTGGAGTTTGAAACAGAAATGTGCTTGGCCATTGTGAGGATGACAAAGCAACAGGTTTGTAACATAGGTGAATTTATATATTATGGGTTTTTTAACCAGTTTCTGTCACTTTTGTGTGTCATATTCTTCAATGATATCAAACAAAAGTGGTGTTATCATTTCGAACGATGGTTGCGTTGATTGCTATCTACTGTTTTCTTGCTATTTCATCGAGGCAAATGCTCATACAGTGATTGTTAAAGTTATCAGAGGCGGAGCTGAGATTTTGAAAGAGATATGTATTTGGTAGTTTGGGGAATATTGAAGGGACAAGTTCCTACCAAAATTGCAGTTTCAGATTGTTGCATGATTTTCCTCTCTTGATAGTGCAATTATACGATTTTTTTTATTTCTATGTATGTTGAAATCCTTAAACAAAAGCACAAGAAGTAATACTGCTTAAATTGATGGCTGTTGGATTCTGCATCTAATGTTTACTTGGCATTACTTAGATGCAGTGATTGCTGATAGTTACAATTTCTGTTCATGCAGGAGAAGGTTAGAGTAGCTGAAATATTTTGGCAGTTTTGAAGGATACTGAGGTAAAAAATTCTCATCAGGATGCATGATTATGGGAAATACATGGTTTCTCTCCTTATGATTCTACAAACGCATAGCAATAATCAATGATATTTGTTGTTTTATATGTGGAAGCAGAAGAGGTAATATTATTGAAACAATGGTTTGGTTGCTTCTTGTCTTATGTTTGTTTGGTAATTATTTGGAATGATGATTTTGAAAAAGAAATCACTTATACATGGTGTGGAAGGAGTTTTTTGAAGTCATGTACTTTTCAATCTTTGCCCTCCACTCGTTGCTGTATCTTTTCTTATAGACATGCCGAAACTGTAAAAGACCATGCTATGCTACTGGATTTGCGTGTTAGAAACTGTTCAGGCATGGCTTCCTAGTTCCCATCTTCAAATGGAGGGCTTCTATTGGATTTTAGTGGAATCTGATTATCAAAAAGCAACCAGATGGTCTTTTCTTCTATGATTAGTTTCGTAAAAATTAGTGAGCTCAGGCAGAGTAGGGAGCAGTAGTTGAAACAGGTGGACGATGGGATTTACTTATTATGAAAGAGTTTTTTGGATAACTAACACCAATTGTGCCTCGTAATACATGCTTGAACTTTCAAATCCATGACATGTTCTGCTAACGTGAGTAGATGGAACTGGATGTTCTCAAAGGAAATTCACGACAAGTTGCTTTTAGTTTTATAGCCAATTCTTTCATAGTCATGTACGAAGTGCTTAGGATATGTAAATATCAGAATATGCCTTGCAGATCTGCAACCTTTATCTGTTTCTTCCTTGTCCTATCGCATGATGAGGTACAAAACTATATATTGGACTCCTGAGGCTAATAACCTACTTCACATGCTGCTTGATCAAGGGAAAATAATTTCAAAGAACCATCGCCAAGGATCACGTAAGTTTCCTTTACATATTTCTAAATTTCAAAAAATATAACTCATAGATTATTCCATTAGATCTTGCATCTCCCACAACTACTTGTAGTTATCTTTGGAGTAGTTTCATATCCTTTATTTTGAGTATGCTTATATAAATCTTACACCGTTTCAATTGCTGTTAATAGTATATGGGAAGTTTCCTTCCGTCTTCCTAATACAACAACAGTTCAAATTGATCTCACCATAATGATTTGAGATTATAGGGATATATGTCTTAACTAGTCTATTATACTGTATTGCATCACACAAAACCAAACGATTCATAAATTATGGCAAATGATGTTGAATTTTTCTCTCCTCTATATGTCTGCGGTTTATTGATGCTTCTGCAAGATGTATCAGGAACTTGTTATTCTAAACAAAACAAGATAAAAGAGCTTATGCTACAACAAGTTTTATAGATTTATTAAAAACTCTTGAACAATTTCTTTAAAATAAATTAAGTCAGAGGTGTTAGTCTTTAGATGGTAATTACTTTCTACCCTTATTCATAAATATGTGTTCACTTTTTGCTCTGTTTCTAAACTAATGAATGGCCATGACTTTCATTTAATGATTTTATAACAAAAATAATAGTTATAAAAGAGAGTAAAGGGAGATAAAATCGATTTATAGTGGTTCAAATGAAATAACTCTTGACTTATATTCACTCTCCAGATGAGGTTATGAACTTGTTTTATATTTTTCAAAAGAAAACGGTCAACCATATTTACCACACTAGTTGATAAATTTATCCAAAACCTTAACATTAGTCTCCCAAATTCACCGTACCTGTCAACTAAACTTCCTAAAATAAAATTTTAAAGCCTATCAATTTCTTCAAAGATCAAAATGTGAAATTTCTTTATTCTCCTGATTTAAAATCATTTCACAAATTTGTTTGAAGATTGATATGTTTTCTTTAATGGTAAAAAATTTCTCTTTATTATGATAGGATTTATACATTATTTTAATATATGAAAATGATTATACACTGGAGATAAACTGAAGTTCCATATTGAAGATCATATCTGCGTTTTGTACAAAGTTGAGTAAGAAACCTATGATTACCTATTCTTCTCCTGTGCATTTTCCTCAGCTCTGGAGCCATCTACTAGCCATTTTTGGAATAAAACGCCCAAGTAGAGGTTGGAGGAATACACTAACTTGGGTAAAAAGTGCAAATTTCAAGAGTAATGGTGACAGGAAGATCTTCAGGTTACCATTTGGGATGATCATTTACCACATATAGAAAGAAAGAAATAATGTAATATTTGGAATCAAGTAAGTGGATCTTCAATCAAGTTAAGGCAAGGTTATGCTAAGGCCAAGGCTAAGGCTAAGGCTAACAATTCTAGCAAGGAACCTGACGTTTGAAATTTCGGTGGGATTGAGATGTAGACAGTGTTTGTAACTTAATCATCGATGCCTGAATATAGTGTTGTTCTGGTTGTAATTTTACTAGCTGCCTTGCTTCTTTTGTTCTTCTATGTATAAAACTCTTTGGTTATAAATTTTAATTTTAACATTTAAAAAATAATTATGCAATGATTGAACCCCTAATTCATTGAAATAATTAAAATAAGGTTACAAGTAAGATTATAATGATTTGCCCAAGTATTGATATGTTTGGTTCCTCTCTATTTGAATTGCATATGTTCTCCATAGTTCTCATTTTCTTTATCCTTTGATTTCTTAATTGATTCAAATGGATCCTTTTTCTCACTTTACCATTCTATTTAGCTTGATCTTTCACATATTAATTTACTCATATCTCCAAAGATAAAAACGTTAGTAGTAATGATAATTGCTAACTAGGTTATGCTTTTTCTCATTATTTTGAGAGCATTTTACATGTGCTTGGATTATTTCTATTAGATTTTGTACTCAATATAGATTGTTTTTTCTCTATAAGATTTTTTTTTTGTTTTTTTTGTTGCCTCAAGGTATCCTAAGAGGGTCCCAATTATAGGAAGGCACATTTAAGCCATTTACACCTAGACTAATCCTCGCTCGAACCGGATAGGTTTTTTGCGGAAGGTAAAACTCTAACTTCAAGTTTTAAACGGCTGCCATAAGAATTATTTTAGCTCTTTAATGAATAAGAAATGAATTCGGGCAACTTAGAGCCAAGTTAGTGAAGTTTTAAGTGATTTAGATGAACATTGCTTTAACTTGGTCTCATATTCGATACCACATCCTAAACAACTTTTTGACATGCGTTGATTGTGATCTTTACGTAAGTTAGGGCTTTTAACGATTGTGAAAAATATATGACCAATATGGGCTCGTATTGGTTAAAATTTTGAGGTTTTTCTTATAATAACAGGGAAGGAGACACGATAGACAATGAGATAGCCATCTACAGGGCCAGACAGAGATAAGAGACATTTAGAGGATGAAAGTACAATTGTAGTAATCAAGAACACATCAAGGAAGAAGTAACCGTGGAAAAAAGGAAACAAGCCCCATCAAAATTCACCCAATGAGCATAAATCTTTTAAGATCCAAGCGAATACTATTATTTAACCTTGTTTTCTTATTATTTATCATTTATTTTCTTCATTTTTTAATGAACAAAATTAGGATAGATCTAGGTGAGTTGAATTCTAAACTTACTATTTCGTTTGATTTCTTTGATTTAATGATTCATTCAAGTTTTTTTTTTTTTTGAGAATTATTCATGAGTATATATTATGTTAATATAAGGATTGAGAATTCATATCTATAAATAGATTAAGGCAAGAAAAGTGAGGGTTATATGGAATCCTAGAGATAGAATTGCATAAATCTCATAGGTTAAGTCACATATATTAAAGGAATTCATAGAATGAATTAATGCATCCATAAAGGTTTTGATTAGAAAGAAATTTTAATTAATTAAGGATATAGTTTATATTTCTTTGGAAAAAAATATGGTTGTGACTTCAAAATTCCTACTGTTCAAAAATATTATGATTAATCATTTAATCAAGATAAATTCAAGCACAAGAAAAGCTTTACGGGCATTCTACATCTAAATCTTCACTATCAATTAGATGGTTTATTCTTGTCTATAGCTTTGATTGGTTATTTCTTATTTTAGTTTAGTTAAATATTTTCTTTAAAATCAATCTTTCTTTTTATTAAGTTAGATAATAGAAAAACAATTAATACTAGTAGTTATACTCCTTGTGGGATAGACACTCATACGTACTAAACTATTCTATAAGAATGATATGTGTGCTTGCCCTACTGATTTTCTTTTAGTATTATTTTGTATTTTGAATATATCATATTAAATTTTTGGTATCATTATTAGGGAAAAGAATATTATAAAAGCTTTATTTTTTAATCTAATTCCTTTTCCTTTCTTTTACATTATCTATTTTATTAATATAGTCATTTTTATTTAATTATTTGTAGAATTTTCTACCTATATGTTTGTGGCTAAATTTTAGGTTTTGGATCTTTAATATATGACTAAGAGCATTCTTATAGTAATACTTGAGCCAAATCTAGAAATATGGTTACAAATAGTTTAAATTTTGAGGGAAAAAACCTAATAGTTCAAATGTAGCTGACAAATAAAATCATAGGATAGGGAGGAAATTGAACTTTCAGTGTCTATTCTAGATCATCACTCACTAGGAAAAAGTCTAGCATGTTTAGACTAAGAATAAAGGCCAATAATTTTGAGATCAGAAGCAATAAGATTCAAATGGTACAACAACTCATATAGTTTGTTAGATTATCTAATAAGGATCCAAATGTGCACATTATAATTTTTTTTTGGATGCAACACTGTTAAGATTGATGGAGCCTTAGAGGATGTGATTTGGTAAAGGCTATTCCATTTTACATTAGGGCAAAAAGCTAAATTATGGTTGAAGTCTCTACCTCTTAGATATATTACCGCTTGGAATGGGCTAGCTAAGAAGCTTTAGTAAATTATTTTTCTCTAGCACAAACAATAGTGTCATCTTCTCTTTCCATCAATTAGAGGATGAGAAATTTTATGTCATATAGGAGAGATGGAAGGAGTTATCATGAATGTGCCCAAACTATAGACTCAATGCAATAAATTTAAGGATTGGAAAGGAGTTGTAAGTTGAATAAACAAAGATTAAAAAAAAAAGGAAGAAAAGGCTACTATATAAGAAAAAAAAGCAATAGACAAAAGAGAAAAAGAAGGAGAAGAAATTGCAGAAGGAAGTGATCAAAGAGTACAAACTGAAGATTCCATATTTGAGTAAGCTTGAGATAAATAAAAAAGAAGAAGATAAATTTGGTAAATTTTTCGAACTTTTTAAGTAATTACATATTGACATACCTTTTATTTATCTCTTTCGTAAATGTTAAACTACACTAAATATTTATCCTTGCCTCCTTTTTATTGTTTTCTATGTTTTTCATTATTCTTGCATGTTTTGTACATTAAGTATAATGTAAAACTTAATTGTGAAGGAGGGAATTAATTGTTTTTTTAAAAAATAGATGGAATTTCATTAGTAAAATCTAAGCTTATACAAAATGGCACAATTTAATTTCTCTAACAGAAAGCAGGTAAGTGAGTTATAAGACTACATAACTTACAAGGATATCCTATCTGGAGGATCACTATAAGTGTCATACATTCCTAATCCTATAGCTAGATTTTAAGTGAATCTCATAGCTAGTTTTTAAATCAATATGGATGCTTCCTTCTTATTAATCGTCATATAAAGTATCATATAAAATATGGGTCCTAGTGTGTTCAGTTTATCTAATTCCAAGTTAATCTTGTATAAGACATTAGATTGGTACTTGCTTATAAATTTGCTAATTCCTTGTTAATATAAACATCACCAATACTTAGAGAAATGTTTAAACTACCTAGGTTACCTTACTTTTGGATTATAATGTCTTTAATGATCTTGGTGTTTCCTTCCTATAATTTTATTTTTACAATTTCCTTCTTTCGATCCTTCTTATCTAGAACTTCTTTACACACCTCCTCGTGAGTAATGATTTCTTCCTTCTTAATTTCCTATACTTAGAATTCTTGGTCGATATTTCCTCACTAATGTGTTTACCTTACTCTCTTTTTCCTTTATCATTTTTGTCAACTCCTTAACCTTCAGGTTAACCCCTTTATAAGTTCTCTAAGGTTAGATATTATATCACTAAGTAATATGCCTTATGGTCTCTCCATTGGCGCCTTCATTAGTTTACTGATTTAGGGGGCGTTTGGTTTGAGGGTTTGCGAATGAAGGAATGGAATGATTGTAAAAAAGAGTGTTTGTTTTGGGGTTTTCAATTATAAGGAAATGGATTTATTCCTTTAAATTTGGAAATCTACTAAACCCTCCAAATTAGGTGGGTATCAAGTTTTCATTCCAATCTAGTGGTTACTATTTATACCCCTCCCC
>JANIJH010000007.1:9546526-9564026 GCA_024520975.1 Erythroxylum areolatum | reverse complement strand
TTATTATTAATTATTGTACTTATTATTATTATTTATTATTATAAATTTTAAACTTATTATTATTATCCTTATTATTAATATTATTATACGAAATTAATTATCTTATTATTATTATTATTATTTATTTTTATTATTAATGTTAATTAAAAGAATTATTAAAATATTATTCATCTTTTAGAAACTATTACTTTATCTCTTAATTGATTGAAATCCTTAAATTAATAACACTTCATGTATGTATGTTAATATTGAATTAAAATAATGACTTGCTTCAATTAAAAGTTTGTTTCTAATTTAAAAAATAAAATTTTGAAAATTCAGTGATGAGAAAAATTAGATATTAAATTAATTACATTTAATTCCCATTAAATCATATTAAATCTTACCTCTAATAAAATAATACAATTTTAAAAAGAGAAAAAAATTAATAATTTTCATAATCTTATGATAAATATTATTTAAATTACTCTTACACAATTTTGTTAGTGTATTAAAATAATTAAAATAATATTAATTATTATAACGATAAAATTTACCAAAATAATCTATCTTCAAAAGATGTTAACCCAAAAATATAGATATAGATGAGATGACGTGTTCTGCCACGTCAAACGTATGTATGTACCGTAAAAGACTTAAGGCCATCGTCAGCGGATAATGGTATCCCACTCGAGTCCTGGGAAATGATCAGTTTGATAGATAACGAAATAGAAAGAACATCAACTACATACACACAAAGAAATGGCAACAGTGTCTTTCCCACTCGCGCGAAGCGCATTTTCTCATCCTTACTCATCTCTCAATCGTCGCCATTTCCTAATTTCGGAGTCTAATGCACCTCTCAAAATCAGCTGTTCTGGTAAGACATCACCATGCCAACCTCTTTTCGTAGTTCCCTGGTCTCTGTCTGTCTCTCTCTTTTTTAAAAAAAAAAAAAATTCCCTTTTAATGTTAGTTCCTTCTGAAAGAATCAAATTGCCAGCTTTTGGTAACCAACTTGATTTCTTAGCTTTACCATTTTCCATGAATTGTAATGGGTTACCATGGATTTGTAATTTGGACTTTGGAGCTCAGAATTGCTATAAAGGAATGTTAATTTT
Organism: Erythroxylum areolatum; assembly: GCA_024520975.1. Lineage (NCBI taxonomy): Eukaryota > Viridiplantae > Streptophyta > Magnoliopsida > Malpighiales > Erythroxylaceae > Erythroxylum > Erythroxylum areolatum. Next base: position 9,562,926 of record JANIJH010000007.1, on the reverse strand, counting down.
TTATTTTTGTGACTAGCTACAAGGGATGGATGTAAATCCAGTGTAAACCTGTTTCATTCAAAGGAACTTAACTGCGTAACATGTGGGATTCTTGCTGCTTGGACCATTACTACTGCAACGCCTGTAATTGCTGCTAGTCAGGTAACTATCACACCTTTGAAGTTCACTGTTTTACTTTTTGTCAGAAGAGACATTTACAGGTTATCTCTTGGTGCAATAGTAGGTTGTTTTTCTTTTTCCCAATTTGGAATTACGGGAATGAGATCTTAGAAACAGCTTTTCCGTGGAAGTGGAGAGTCTTATCCATCCCAAACTTAGCCTAATAATACTAAAAAACATCTTAAGATACTATGGATTCCCAGATATGTACAAAGCATCTAGGCTCCTCTATGAATCATTAACAGTTTGTATCAGGTACTCAGCTCTATTCTGATGGATGAAGTAGATTGGTCATTGGTTTCAAAACTCAATTTGCCTACATAAAAGTTTGTTGAATGAAAGTTTTGGAATTCATGATTTATTGGGAAAGGAGCTGGTTTATCGTATGTTTCTCTAGTAAAGTTCTTTTAGCAAGTTTGGCGAAAATGATTTTGTCATTCTATGTAAGTATGGTAAAGTAGCATTGATCTTTGCTTTACTTTTTCCAAAGAAACAACAGCACGAAGCACACATTTGATAGCGAAAATGATTTTGTCATTCTAGGTAAGTATGGAAAAGTAGTATTGATCTTTGCTTTACTTTTTCCAAAGAAACAACAGCACGAAGCACACATTTGATAGGTTTTCTTCTCTGACTTCATGGGTATAGCATGAGATCTTTCTTCAAACTTCTACATCAATATAAAAAACTCCCTCTCACAATCATCTATAGGAAAATAATCAGCCGTTTTTGAAGTCCCTGAATTTAAAAGTGGCTACATGATTTCATGAATAATGAAATAACAGGAAGATTTAGCTTGGATTTGATTATCCTCATTCCCCCATTCTCCTTGCTCAGTCACGATCCCTCATAAATCAAAAGAACTTGTGAAACTATTTTAAAAAACATTGAAATGATGTTTTAGTTTCTCGATATAATAATATTATTGGAAATTGGAAAGTGGTTGTTTTTTCTAGGTAATAGTATTGCTGATAATGGTAGTTATGCTTCACTTTCCAAATCATAATATTTTCGTTTTTCTAGATTTTTATGTTCTTATCCTTCAGGTAATTATTGCTAAATTTAATAGGTGTTCTGTCAAGCTTTGTAGTCCTCCAATTTTAATCCTATTCTCTTAAGTTCTTGTTTGTCGTACCAAGATTGTTATTTTCCTTTAAAATGTCAACCTTATTTATCAGTATGGGTGTCCAATCCAGAAAAGGGATGCTTTGTTGGATGGTTGTCATAGCATCCAAATTGACTGAAGAAACTTATTCACTTCTTTTTTCTTTCTTTTGTGTCTTGCGATCCTAGGCATCTTTAGTCCCTTTTTTCTGAGATTAGATAATGATTCTTACCCCAGAAAGATTTGTTCATTTTCACTTCATCAAATGCTTATCCCTTTGGAAAATTCTCTTGCGTCTTTGACAAAGGTAATCTTTTCTTTTCCTTTTTTGCTTTCATTTTCTTTTCATGTCACGTTTTGTAAATTTCAGGTATTACTTTATTGTGAATACTAAGGACATGTATCTTTGAGGTGATAATGCTACATTATGGCTGTAGCACTTGTAATTTACGTGCCTTACAAGATTCAAAATGTGATGGTTAACTTGCAGAGGTTGCCTCCATTATCAACGGAGCCTAATCGATGTGAGCGAGCATTTGTGGGAAACACAATTGGCCAAGCAAATGGTGTTTATGACAAACCAATAGATCTTCGATTTTGTGATTATACAAATGACAAGTCCAATCTGAAGGGGAAGTCACTTGCAGCTGCACTTATGTCTGAAGCCAAGTTTGATGGTGCTGACATGTCAGAAGTAGTAATGTCCAAGGCTTATGCTGTTGGAGCTAGCTTCAAAGGTAACTTATCATTTCATCGTTAGATATATGCATTTGCTTGTATTATTTTCCATCACCAAATGCTTTAGATATGTGTTTAAAGTCTTACTAGAGGGAAACATATAATACCTTGGTTCATTTTCATTGATTGATAATCAACGTATTTCTTGCACATGAACAACTTATGAAGTAGATACTTTCTGGTTGATCAATAATTGGTTCACTGGTATCTTGACGCTCAAGTGCATTTAACTAATGGATGTAAGTATGCAATGACATACATCGTAAACGCACAATAAACCTTATTAAAAATTGAAACTTCCTAGCTTTTGCTCCTTATTTAAATGTCTATTTTCTTGTAGAGATGAAGAAGGTCATGAGAATAATCTGTTTATCTATTAAAGAAAAATAAAATGAATTGTAGTTGTTAGCTGAAAGCAATATCAGGTATATCATATAGATGCCTGAGTTAGCTTCGTCTGGTTCAATGACTATGTGCAACAGGAACTGGGATCATTCATAGTAGGATGTTTGATTGTCTGATGGGTAGAAGGTGTGGAAAAGGAAAACCATAATTCTGTAATATCTGTAGTCTTTGAACATCAGCATAGACAAAATTTCAGTTTTCAATCTGTTGGCAGTAGGGTTGGTTTTTTATTTTACCTTCCTTTCTTTTTTTGAGAAAACCAAATTGTACGAAGGCCAATAATCAAATGTTGGATAACACACTGCCACAATTCTTTCTAGGTGTGGACTTCTCCAATGCTGTTTTGGATCGGGTTAATTTTGGGAAAGCCGAACTTGAAGGAGCTATCTTTAAGAATACTGTGTTATCTGGCTCTACATTTGACGAAGCTCATTTGGAAAATGCTGTTTTTGAGGACACCATCATAGGTTACATTGATCTTCAGAAGCTTTGCACAAATACCACCATTAGCACTGAAGGAAGAGCTGATCTGGGATGCCGGTGACCTCAGTTTGCTTTTGTAGTACTAATCTATATTAACCGTATTTGTTGATCAACATGAAACAAGATTAGTTTTGGTGATTATGAAGAGATGCATAGTGCAGGCAACGTTTCAGTCTGTTATGACTGTTAAATATACGACGCGCTTTACTTCTGACTGTTGTTGATGTCCCTTCGACGTCGTTTCTGTTCTCTTCTTCATTTGTGACGTACGGCGGCTAATTATTCGTAACATACCCTTCCTTCTTGAATGCTTCTTGATACAAAACCTAACATTTTCGGTACTCTGGCAATTCTTTAATGGCTATGGATCACATGTAAAGAAACCAGGACAACAGCAATGAATTTCAATTTTTGCAGACAGGATTACATCCTTAAAACGCATCATGAGCAGTCCGCATACATTTCAGTAACTCCAAAAACCAAAACATGAGTTCTAGGTCTGAGCTCCTCAATAGCAATAGCAATAGCAATAGCAGCTTTCCAATCATGATATGTACTTCTGATGCTCTTGAAGTAGCTTTGCCGAAGACCTGGCGTCTAGATATAGTGCACTTACTTCCTCAACGTCAGCCTGTACGGGAAACCAAAATAAACATGAAATTCTCTGTATTTTTGTAGACAGGATTAGATCCTTAAAACGCATCATGAGCAGTCCGCATACATTTCAGTAATTCCAAAAACCAAAACATGAGTTCTCTGTGTGAGCTCCTGAATAGCGATAGCAGCTTTCCAATCATGATATGTACTTCTCCTGATGCTCTTGAAGTAGCTTTGCCGAAGACTTGGCGTCTAGATATAGTGCACTTACTTCCTCAACGTCAGCCTGTACGGGAAACCAAAATAAACACGAAATTCTCTGTATTCACCAAAAGAAAATTTCATCCAAGCAGTCACAGCTTAGGTGTTGCAGCGGTCAGGAAGAACTTGAAGTTCTACCCTATAACAAGAACCAATCATGTTCTACGACAAAACTCACCTTGCAAATCTTGTCTCGACCATTCATTTTTGTCACAATGCTGGCAGGTGATAACAGCTGAACCGCGTGCCTGCAAAATTCATGATTGAATATACTGGTGATGTGACCGAGAATAAACTGCAACTAGTAATGACTTCACTAATAAAAACCTCAAGGATGTGTGTTGTCCAATCTCTCCCAAGAACGCAAGACTTTCTTCATCAAGGGACAATTCCTCCACCTGGGCACGAATTGCTAATATCTGCCCAATGAACAAGGCGGCATTTTATATATGCTTTAGATTTTAAAAGTTGATCCATAGAAGGCATAATAAAAACATCAGTTGGCACAACCTGTATCATTTCAGCAGGACCATAAATTTGAGTTCTGATAATAACCAATCGATCCAAGAGGTCAACAGGTATACCATGAGGACTATTCATATCAGTACCTCTGCAAATATGTTAACATCAGAAGTAAGAAACCATGGTAAAGTCCAAAGCAGTTGAAAGAAAAAAATATCCAAATGGAAGGTCTACATAATTGTTAACTTGAAGTACTACACATTCATGATGTAGACTAGGACATTAAAAATTACCATGCATGCTAGAAGATACAAAATAAAAACAAAAGATACACGGGAGAGTACAGTGAAGGATATCACTGACAACAACCAAGCACATCTTTCACTTAAATGTTCAACATTTGCTTACCTTACATTACATATTCCTCTATTTGTAGCAAAGATCACAATTGGGGACAATGAGCTTTCCAAAGCACGATTTAAGTACGAAAAGCACTCCATATCCAGCATATGAACCTGTGAAATGTGTTTTTGATTAGACAAAAGAAAGCACGGAATGCAGACAACAGATAAATATCACTAAAGAGACAGGAGGACCTCATCAATGAATAGGACACCAGGTACAAGCTCAGCGATTCCTTCATCAATATATCGATTCACAACCTATCATCAACAGAAATTTGTCATACATTAAGGAATTTGAAAGTCTGAAAAGCATGTCCATCAGAGGACGACACCTCACATAAATAAAGGCATTCTGGCTATGTCAAAGAAATAGCTTATTTATTAGGCAAAGGAGTACCTTATTTATTTCCTGTCGCAGCTTATCAGTGATTTCTGTCTTTCTGGGCTTCATCATCTGACCCATCAAAGACAATATATCTTGCCCACCTTGGGGCCTTGCATTTGCAGCATCCAAGTCATGTAGTGTTACATCCTGAAGTCAAAACCCATAGACAAATTGAACCAGTGTATTAAGACGAGTTAGAAAACATAACTTCATTATAGAATACTGATACTACAAACATGTCACATTGGTTTTCTTAACTAGTATGAGCTTCGCATCCCTACATATACGACGGTTATTTACACCCACAAAAAGTTATACAAACATTGGTTCCGGTATGAGCTTCGCATCCCTGCATATGCAAAGGTTATTTGCACCAAAAAAAACTTATAAAAACATTGTTAGGACCATAATTCTCCAAAATAGCGAAGCAAATATGCCAATAGAGTTCTCAAATTTCTATTCTATTGGTGCAAATACTGAAATTAGTTATATTATGACATGGAAATAACAAGAATATTGATTATCCCATATTACAAAAGGCACACAAATAACCTTCAAGCTTCTCACCGTAGATACCATGCCATGTGTATATTATCCAAAAAAGGTGTGAGGCTATAAGCACAAAATTATAAATGAAATACCTGTACTATCTCCTTTTTTTTGTGGACATCCCCCTTAGGAAGGGGGACATATTCCTCTGCTTCAAGGTCAAATTCTGTGGCAAAAGCATCACTTCTACCCACCCTTTTGACTGCTCCACTATTTGCCTCTATGTATATAACATCTCCAACTGCCACCTGGATGAAACGTTACAAATATATCAAGTTAAGCCTATGGTAAATTCATTACCATAAGGATAACAAAAGCCTACTCATCCAAAAGTCTAAGAGAGAACTGAATTACCCAGTGTGAAAAACCCAGCCAAGCCAGGCGGGTCAAACTGGAAAACTTGGGACCCAATGCACAAGCCTGGCTGGGACACTCCTGAAACCTTAATTGCAACAACACGGGCAAGTCAACTCGAAACCCGATGTTCAATTATGAAACTTAATTAGGTTCAATCTGATTCAACTCTTCAAACAATTTCTTACACATTTCCATACTAATTCAACACTAAAGCGAACATTGGCATGCCTCCACTTTAAAACTATAAAACTCAGACTGGGACAACCTCCAGGTCACATTTCACATCACTGAAAATAATAATAGATAAACGATGCGTAAATATTGAGAATTCATATGCAAAAAGATTGAGGACCTTACCTTCTCCTTAATTAAGGCATCATATATAGTAGGGTCCAACTTCAGTTGCTTGGTTCCTTTCACAGTTTTTAATCCAATAATGACATGGCTGATGCTTTTACCATAGCCCCCTGTCATGCTCTCTGTCTCTTCTGGGGAGAGTTCTGTAACCTGAAACAATTATTAAATAAATGTCAGCATAAATAATAAAGTGTGGGATAGCTCTAAGAAGATGGGTTAATAAGCTCTTTGCAAAAGACTGTATTGAAGTTGACTTGCCTCTCCTTCATAGACCTCTTTATTTTCCTTGATACGTAAACCAATTGCCCTTCTAAAATTTTCCATCAAAACCTCAGTTTTCTTCACCTCTGAAGAGTATACTTCTGATCCAACCATTGGACAAAAAGGAACCTACAAGCAGAAAAGGTCCAAAAAGGTATATAGTTAAATATGTAATCACAAGCTAATAGCCATGAATTGCATTACAAAGATATGCAGCAATGTGTAAAGGAATTTCATGCAAGGAGTTATATTATTATTGAGAAATGGACGTGCCTTGCTCCCAAGTTCTTGAGATATCCCTAGGGCTAAAGCTGTCTTTCCAGTACCGGGAGGTCCAGCCAGTAAAAGAGCCCGACCAGCCATCTTTTTCTGCTTTATCATATCAACTACTAGTCCAGCTGCTTCTCTGGCCTCAACTTGCCCAACAAATCCAGAAGCCAAAGGTATTGCAACTCCACTAGGCTAGAACCAGAAAGAGCCATGTTAGAGGAGTCCGAAGAACAAGAACCAATCAAAGACAGAGAGTAACTAGAAATGTGACTCCACAACTTAGTGGTTAAAATATCACAACCAGGGCTGGAGGACCTAGCAGTTTATAGCTTATTTTTTCTTTCACATTACTCGGAAAAAAGCTAAGAAGTCAACAACACTTCTCCAATATGACAATCCTAAATGCCTTCATATATTAAGTTGCAGTCTCCATCGGAACGGAACCACTCAACCCAATATCAACATGAAGTGATAAATATGTGAAATTAGAAGAGATAAACTTGAATTGGGTGCTTTACAGAACTTCATAGGGAAAAGTGAAGTGGTGTTACCTCAAGGCCAAGGCCTTTGATGTGGGTGTGAGTGGCAATTCTTTGCTTCTTGGCTGTTGACTGTACCTCCTCTATCTTCATTGTTTTCTACTTTTTTGTTTAATTTAAATATATGTCAACTCCAAGCTAATACACCAAACCACACCAATTAGCAACCAAAAGTTCACAGGAGAGAAAGACAGCAAGTGTGCGACTGAACCAGGCGAGCACGATGAAACGGTACACTAGTCAGACACTGGGAAGAATGGATAACCTTTTGAAACTTGAGGGTTTAAGGAAACTCGGAGGGCGACAAATGGACCGTGTAAGCTTACTTGCTCTATTCACTGAAAAAGAAATAGGAAGGGGAAAGAAGAACAATAGTATGCAAGAAAAGCAGTTACTATATAAGAGAATCTCCCTAGGTAAACCTGATCTGAGAGAAGAAGATAGTAAGCAGATGAAAAAGAGGTAGAGCAGGAAGAAACCAACAGAGTAGTCGCACTTACAAGTTTGGTTGAGGAACGAGTCGTCGTCGTCGCCACTGGAAAAACCAACCCTAATAGGGGAACAGGACGAGTAGCGGGATGAAGAGTAACGGAGAATAAGCTTCGGCAAACAACAAACGGTGTCGTGTAGTAAGAGTAGGGAAAAAGAAACGAAGTCGTTTCCTTTGTGCTAACAGTATGATGATTTCTATTCGTAGACCATAAGCTGTAGCACTTTTTTTGCTATCTTTTTTTATTTTATTTTGGGTATTCACGAGATATTTTAGGCAGGTTCTAATTATAAGAAAGTACTTTTAAACTATTCACATTCAGATTAATCCCCGCTTAAAGAATTTAGTCGTTTGATGTTTTAACTTATGTGAAATAATAACTTAACTACTATATATACTTTATAATTATTAGTTGCTAGTGCAGATAGAGAGCTTGGAATTTGGTTTCAACAATTATGGATTCCTACACTTTATTTGAACCTTTCCCACATTTTTGTATTTTGTAGCTATTCAACATATAGCTGTCTGTCAATATTTGAGGAACAGTGTTCCAAAGAGGCCAAATTTGATGTTACTTCAGTAAATTCATGAGATGATAACTTCGTATGTTAGCATAAACTCGCAGATGGCCACACCTCTGGAACTTTTGAAACGTATGATGCCAAGTTATTTTTGAGAATTGAAGAGTATCTATATATAGGTTTTGTTATTAATGATTAAGATGTATAAGTGATTATTGTTAAAGTGATAAGTGGCTTAGTTGCCTTTATAATAGTGATTTGTTTAAGTCATCTAGTATTCTGTTTGCACTGGATGATAGGATGAGGTAGCTTTATTGCTTATTAATAATAAGACTTGTCACAGACTGGAATAGGTTGAGAGTAGTTATAAGTAGGCTTAAGTAGTTAGGGTCTACCTTGGAGAATATGACTAAGTCATCTATAAATGAGAGATATGTTATTTTTATTCCCTAACGTTTGACGTGATATTTGAATTGAATGTCCTTTTTTAATCATTTCTTTGATTAGCCTTACCAATACCTCAATAGCTAAGGTGAACAAGTAGGGTAATGAAGGGTCTCCTTGTTTGAGGCACTTAGCTCCCTTAATTAACTTGTTTGGTTTCACATTTATGAGTATCCTATAGGAGATAGTCGAGAAGCATTGTATGTTCCAATGAATGAATTGACTGGGAAAGTTTAGTGCTTGTAAAATATTAGTCAAGAAATTCCAATCCAAGAAGTCATAAGCCTTTTTCTAAAAATCAAATTTCAATCCATAGTTTTTGGGAAAATTTTCCTTAAATAGTTCTTAAATAACTCTTAGGCTAACATAATATTATGTCCAATAGGTCTCCCTTGGATGTAGGCTCTATAGGATGGGTCTATGATGTTTCAAAGCACAAATTTTATCCTTTCAACAAGAATTTTGGTTATTACTTTATATAGGATGTTACAACAAGAAATAGTTCTTCTTCCTATACCCAAAAGCGTACTCAAGAAAGTGGACAGAAGAATACGAAGTTTCTATAGAATGGCTCTAATCAAGGAAGATGTAAAGCGAAGATTAGTTAGAGGAAAATTTGTCAACCAAAGGAGCATGGAGGATTGGGATTATATTCTTCAAGGGAGCTCAATAAAGCATGTCTAAATAAGAATCTATGGTGGTTGTGTAGCAGAAAGGAGGACTTATGGGTGAAATTGATCCATAATGTGATCATAAAAAATGAAAGCATTTAGACTTTGAAGATAAAGCAAGACTTGTCAGGAATCCTTAAGGAAGTCTTAAGCGCAAGATAGTGGATGCAAAACTTGGTGTTCCATGAAATTAGGGATGATAATAAAACTCTTTTTTGGTTTTATTGTTGACATTATAGGGGATTTTTATACAAGGTCGAGGAGCTATAACATCTGAGACAACTAGTGACTTCCAACATTAAAGTGAGCAGTTTTATAGAAAATAACCAATAGATTTGGCCTTTCCATAGTAGTAGAGGGATTGATCTCATTCTAAATAAACTAGATGAAATTAAGTGAACAGTGGGAAAATCAGTTCATTTTATTATAAAAATATATATAAATGCTTTTAAGTAAAATGATCAACAACCTATAGTGAATTAGGTTACCCTAGTTTGGGATAAAGACATTAGACCTACACATTGTACCTGCGAAGGAAAAACTTAAGTTTAAAATTAGTTCTTTGAATTGTGAGTTATGTTGTGTGGAACTGAAAAGTTTGGAACACATTATGATCAAGTGTAGCTACACAAGGAAGATTTGGAGAGGGCTGCAAGCAACTCTAAACACTTATTATTTGGTTGAGTCATAGGAGGAAACTATCAGTTGCCTAGTGAAAGTGAGGATGGGAAACTAGGCAGATTACAAAATAGTTAAGATAAGTTGTGTTTCAATAGTTAACTAATTTTGAAAAGAAAGGAATTATAGGATTTTCAGAAAGCAAAGTGGAAGTGCATAGTAGATTTTTCAGGAGGTGACACTTTTCATACCCGACTTGACCTACTAGTAAGGGAATTGTGGATAACCTAACTATTATCATGAGGAGGAGATGAGCATTGAACTAAGCTGATCACAGGGACCATTTATGACCTTGTAATCTAGTTCTTTTGTATTATATTAGTATAATTGTATACCTTGTTGTGCAATAACTGTTTATTAATGAATCTATTAATTTTTTTAAAAAAGAAATAGGCTTGTGTTCTTTAAGAGAGTTAGGGGCATATACCTTTGGTATGAGGGTGACATAGGTTTTGTTAATTTCCTTTAGCAATTTTTCTTGTTGGAGCAACTCATATATCTATGCCACTAGTTTTCTCGTATGATTCCAGGCTTTCTATAAGAAATTCCCACTGTATCCTTTTGTCCTTGGTGATTTGTGTGGATTCACGGATAAGATTTTTACATGAATTAAATTGAATTTTTTAACAGAGTAAATGATTATTGGAAAACAAGATACACAAGGCTTCATCTTGCTCAATCTCTTCAAACTGAAATTTCTTTTTGCCTTGTAGTAATTAAACTAAATGTCATATTGCTTCTTACTTCAAATAGAATACAAAAAACATCAACATCATTTTTTATGAGAAAGAGATCCCATAAGTAGGGTAGGGATTTCTTGATCATTCACACACACACACGTATGGATAAAAAGAGACCCTGCAACAATCATTATAAATCATTCCTAATAGTTGTACACAATTAGATATAAAATAAATACACAAATAAATAAATAAAAGTGCATGAATATGATAAACCCCTCAGACAAAAACAGAAACATAATAATTAAGTGAACAATTAATTATTGATTCTTGTAGATACATATTCAACAAGAATTAATGATAAATATTAATAAACAAGCATTAGAAATTGCAAATAAATAAGGTTTAGGTAATTGATACAACTGAAGGATATAAAACTCACTCAAATAATTACAATATACTATAGAAACATTCTCAAACCTATCCTTATCAGTCTTCAATCTTGGATTCTAGCAATCAAAACCAAAGAAAATCACCAAGTTTGGCTAGATAACCATCGATTACCTTTTTCATTCAAATATTATCTAAAATATTTGGTCACCATTATTTAAAATACATTTTCATTCAATTGAGATTAAATTTGAGCTACTTCTATTTTCTTAAATTGAAGTTACTTTTATTGTTTCAAACTAGGGATTTAATATTTTAATTCTTTATTATTGATCTTAAGTGTTTTGGTTCAAGTATAATTCAATCAATCATTTTTAATCTTCACTTTTTCTAAGTAATAAAAAGCGCATATGTTTTAGTACAAGTCATGATTTCCTCGAAGAGTCGTGTTATTTAATTGAATGTTTCATTTATGGTGATGCCACTTCATTGTTTAAAGTAGAGTTGCGTCAGTTCCTATACCCTTGACAGCTTGTTGGTGAATTATAGAAAGTTTACAATTGGGTGGCATCTTCCGCAGTGGAATTTTATAATTGATTGAACTTTGTTGGTTAGTTGGGCTTCAGCAATCGAACTGTTTCTGAGCTGCCATTCTATCAGCACCTAAAATTCCATCTCCCTTTTCAACTGACTGTCCAAGTCCAAAAAACCACACTATCCACCACTACCCTTTGCTTCAATTCCTAACCACTTATTGTCCTGGACAAGGCATGGTTATCCATCCCATATCACGTATCCAGGTAGCCTATCTCCAAGAGTGAACCTAACTGGTAGTTCCTAACTTTTAGTTGGAGGGTGGCAAAATACAGTCGGGTCCTTTAACCTTACTTTCATTTTCATAGCTTACAGATTAGTTTCTAGGAAAAGAGGTATAATAGTAATTTAACTCAGCAGCTTCTGCTCATATATGACTTTCTGTCCATATCAATAGGACATAGATTCTAGGGTTGAAGCCATCAGTGGGGAGAATTGGAGCTTGCCTCTTTGTAACGTTTCTTGCTCAAATGAGTATTCCAACCACAGTTTAATTTGCATGCGTGCAAAAAGAAAAAGGCTATATCAGAAAGTTTGTTTCTGGTACATATACTTTGCATGTTGCAGCTGCTTCTGTGCCTGTGATGCTCATTCGAGCAAGCAATGTTAAATAAGGGGGAGAGTTTGCTCCTTTTTTCATCAGCCATGCAAACAAGATTCTGGTCAGTTGTCTGACAAGTTAAACATCTTATGTCTGCTTTATCCGTTTTTTCCGGGCATACGATTTTGATTTGTTTATTTACTCTGTTTTTCCACTCCGTGCTTGCAGCTATTTATCTGTCTCCCTTCTCCATACTGTCTTTGCTCTATTCGTGCTTGCTCTCCAACTTTTAGTTGCTTTCAGTAAATCTTATCTTCATGGTTTACCAACATATGCATTAGTTATCGTACAGCATAAATGATGAAACGAATATTACCAGTGTAGTCTCAAATTTAATAAAGAACCTTTTCAACTGAACTACATGAGGGAAGAAGGAAAGCTGAGGCCCAGATTTCATCTATGTTTCGATTTGTAGTCGGAAACATATTTGTTCTGATTTTTATTATATAAAAATGACTGTTAAGAATATTGGAATTGGGAGACGAGACTGTTTCAAACTACGCGCATTTCCTTAATAGTTGCCCATTATGGAACAAGGTTTCAACCTACGCGCAGTTCCTTGAATAATCAACAGATCGTCAACACCCTTACCCACTATTCACGGAGAAAGGGTTTGTCGCCTTTCGGCCTCAGTGGTCACAGCCATTGCGAACTTCTTCAATCAACCCTTTTCAAGGTATGTACGTCTAAGCGGCCCTTTTTCCAGCGGCGCCATCTTACTTGACTAAAAATAGGAAAATGTGTATGTTTACGTATCAACAGGTTCAGAGAAAGACATGTCAGCTATATATGTTATCAATCAATATTATATTGCCTATATATTATTAATGAGTACCCCGCGAACTAAACTAAATAAGATATCTTTGTATATGTCTTTATATAGATTTAAAAGAATTTAAGAAGTAAATAAGTTAAACCAATTGCTTGTACCAATAATTCACCGTGTTAGCGAATAATTAACACTTCTTTTCCACTACTACTCTCTAGTTAGTGAGGAGTTATTTCCTTTGGTCACTAACTTTATTAAAATCATGCGAAGCATACTTTGATAAGATGTCCCACTATGTTGTTACATTACTCAAACTACTTTCTCATGTCCTGAAGAAGTGTTTTGTAGTATTTCTTCTTCTTTAACTTACTATTCCATATTCTCTACATATGTTATATTAAATAAAAAAAGAGTCTTGATGAGCCTTTGATTAACTATCCCAAATCATCTTAGTATGTGGTTCATCTAAGTACACTTATAGTGTAGTGATTGACTTATTTCGTGAGTTAGTTAATATTATAAATACTGTAAGTACACGACATAGTTGTAGCTAGTACGTAAATAGGGGTCAATCCCACGAAGATAGTGATTATTAGTAATTACCTTTTTCTTATTATCTGGTCTATGGATTGATTTTGAATTTTTAATAAAAGAAAATAAAACTAAAGCAAGTAAGATAAATAGGTAACAAAATAAAACAAAGAATTAAGAAGCACATACAAATTTATCGATATTGAAAGTTAATGTATAGACTTTCAATCCCCCCTAAAACCTTAACAAATTGATCTCTTATTATGTAATTGTTTCATTGATTTATTCAATTGTGGAGATTTTTATGGTATGCTAATAGTTGACCTTAGATCTATTGATAACTAATCCTGAAGTTTTCAACTAAAATACCCATGTCAAAGTTTATATGATTGCTTTACTCATATGTGAATGCCTTTATTAGTTTTGACCATAATTTGGAAGATTTATGGCATCCTATCACGAGAGTTACAATCAACTCCTTCCAATTATGGTTGATCTATTAAAACCTAAGATTTCTCAATCTTTATGTATGAAATCAGATTATAATATAATATTCTCGAGTTTATTAGAACATATATTAAACATGTAATTGGATCACAATAATCAATCAAAAAATTTGCAATAACAAAGAATCAAATCATATTAAAATATCAATATAGGTTTCATCTAACCTGAATACTAACAAGACTTTTAGTTACACATTATCATGTATAGACAGAAAAATGAAGTGAAAACAATAGGTTCATAATTCTAAATCTCCTAGGATTTCTTCTATCAAGTATTCTAGCAACATATGCATTAGTTATCATACAACATAACTCTTAAAGGATGAAACGAATATTACCAGCATAGTCTCAAATTTAATAAAGAACCTTTCTACTGAACTACATGAAGCAAGAAGGAAAGCTAAGGCCCATAATATTTCATTTATGTTTCGATTTGTAGTCAGAACAACATTTGTTCTAATATTTATTATATAAAAATGATTAACAATAATGGAATTGGGAGACGAGATTGTTTCAAACTACGCGCATTTCCTTAATTGTTGCTCATTATGGATCAAGGTTTCAGCGTGCAGTTCCTTAAATAATCTACAGATTGTCAACACCCTTACCCACTATTCATGGAGAAAGGGTTTACTGCCTTTTAGTCTCAGTGGTCATAGCCATTGTGAACTTCTTCAATAACCCCTTCTCCTAGCTATGTTTACATGGGATTAGATCCTCTGCTTCAGTTACCCAATTCCTACCCTGTTTCTTTAAATCTTATCCATATATTTATATGAGGTCTACATAAATGTGCGGATCATATTAATTGGAACAGGTGCTCCAACCTTTGTCTACGCGACCCTTTTTTCAACGGCAACACCGTACTTGACTAAAAATAAGCCTATGTATATGTTTATGTATGAATAGGTCTAGATAAAGACATATCAACTATGTTATCAATCAATATTGTATTGCCTCCTTTTCAAGCGCAGCAGAATAATATATAAAATCTTCTGTACCGTAACCTAATTTCAATAATGTTCTATTGATTTTTATCCACTTATTTGTATGGGTCTTTATTCGTATAGAATAGAAGGTCAAACTAGGTAGAATAGGAAAAAAAGCTAAAAGTTCTTATGTCAAATTCCAACATCTTTTTTTTGTGCTCCTTAAAAAATAACTTTAATTTTTACACATTTGAGATTCACTCCCAAATTAATATTTCCTTCACTCTAGATCATACAAGTGTTTATATAATTGAATTACAAAATTATATTAAAAAAGCTAAATTTTATACTTTAGACATTTTCTCTTTAAAATACTTCTTATAAAAACTTTCATGAACTCTCTACTCAAGCCTTTTTATAATAAGATTTTCTCAAAAACTCTAAAACTCTCTTAACAAAATGGTTAAAAATATTCCACGCGAACTAAACTAAGATGTTTTTGTATATGTCTTTATATATATTTAAAAGAATTTAAGAAGTAAATAAGTTAAAATTTTTATCATTAATTCACCATTTTAGCGAATAATTAACATTTCTTTTCCACTACTGCTCTCTAGTTAGTAGGGAGTTATTAACTTTTGGTCTCTAAATTTACTAAAATCATGTAAAGCATAGTTTTATATGATGTCCCACTATGTTGTTACATTACTCAAACTACTTTCTTATATCTTGAAGAAGTGTTTTGTAGTATTCCCACTTCTTTAACTTACTATTTCATGTTCTCTTATACATTATCACCTTTTAAATCAAAAAGAGTCTTAATGAGCCTTTGCTTAACTATCGCAAATCATCTTGGTATGTGGTTCATCTAAGGATACCCATAGTGTAGTGATTGACTTATTTCATGAGTTAGATAATATTGTAATAACCGTAAGTGCATGATGTAGGGTCTCGATCCCGAAGGACCGGACCCCAATCGGAAGACAAAACGAAAGACGGATAACAAAGAGGCGAAACGAACAAATCGAAGCAATTCAATTACGAATCGAAAGCAAATTGGATCAAAGCAAACAAATTGCTACAAATTGCTTATTCGAATTTAAACGAATTCCGACATCCGGAAACAAACTCTTTAGGAAGATTATCGCGTTGCGTTGGAAACCTTAAACTTAATCTATCCGATTCAGTGTAAATTTTTCTTTTTCTTATTTTTCATTCCTTCTCTTCTTATTCATCTTTATTCAAAGCTCATACTAATCAAAAC
>JANIJH010000007.1:9453341-9463406 GCA_024520975.1 Erythroxylum areolatum | reverse complement strand
TAAGTAGTCACAAGCGCGGCCGCCTGACAAACTATTGCATCAAAAGATTGGGTCAGAAGATTGCGTGCATATCGCGCTTATTTGGGTGGTCAGAAGATTGTGTGTATATCGCGCGAAGACACAAAATTCAATAAACAGAAAGAACGAAAGAAAAAGAAAGAATACAAGTCGCTGGATTAAATAAATGGATAAATAAATGGACGATAGGGATCTATTCCGTGGTCGTCCATCTGGTCGCTCTTAGTATATATACTTAATTAGTTGTAGGACATAAACTAACAATAAGAACTAGATGTGTTACAATTACTTACACAAGTAAAATCTTAGCAAACCAACTTGAACACTTAATCCTAAACTAGGAAATTAACTGTTGTTCGAATAAGATTATTATCATACTAACTAGTCTATTTAGAACTCTCACATTGAATAATTAACTCCTTTTTTATATTAATATATCACCTTGTGAGGTCTTTAAATTAAAAAAGAGAGTAATAAAATGTCTAAAATGCTGTCATCTCAAATACGACCTTTTATTTAGAAGAAATTAGCATCTGAATGATTGAAAGCAAAGGCTACAAATTACAATTAAAATATTCAATAATCTCCTTTATAAAATAAGGTACTTTTGGAGGATGTTAAATTAAAAAATAAAAAAAGACATCAGCGGCTTTGTAAGCACTTTTGTGATACATCATAAACTTTGAGAGGTCAGAAAACTACACTGCACGGTCAAATTTTAGGCCCAAGCCTTGCAGCAGGCTGTTAGTGTTAGGCCTAATAACGCCATCACTTCTCTCAATGTTTTTCTGCACAAAGTAAACCGTATTCTACGTCATTTCCCTCCCTGCTCATCTAACTTCTTCCCGTTTCTAGGGTTTTGGATTATGTTGTTCAGTTTTATCTTCTATTAGGATTTCCTTTTGTTTGTTTGATCTACCGCCATGGCTGAGTGGCACCAGTTTCTCCAATCTATCTTTATTGGCCTTCTTTTTTCTTATCTTCTCGCTAAACTCATCTCCGTTGTCGTTTCATTCAAGGACGACAATCTCACCCTCAGCCGTAACTCCACCCCTAACCGGACTCAAGCCAAACCCGACTCACTCTCCTCCGCAGCTCCTACACCGCAAGCCAAGCTCTCTCATCCCCGAGATTTCGACTCTGGGGAGACCGAATCGATGATAGCCGAGCATGGCAGTGTGAGGAACGAGAGCGCACCTGGCAGCGACGCCGATGCTGACGACGACGATGACTGGGAGGGGGTTGAGAGTACGGAATTGGACGAGTTGTTCAGTGCGGCAACGGCCTTTGTTGCGGCGACGGCGGCGGATCGTCTGTCGCAGAAGGTATCCAATGAGCAGCAATTGCAACTTTACGGGTTGTACAAGATCGCCACTGAGGGGCCTTGCAGTGTTCCGCCTCCTTCCGCCATTAAAATGACTGCTCGTGCCAAGTGGTACTTATGTTTATCAAATCATTTACTACCTTATAGAATTTAAACTAGGATTTTTTTTTGTTAGTTTTTTCCTTCACAGAAGCAGGAGTTAGATAAAGAGTGAAAGACATGTGCTTCTGTTCGAAGAACGATTGGCTTGTTGATGATGCATTCATTTTTGTATTGTTTCTGATGTTTAGGCAAGCATGGCAGACGTTGGGTGCAATGCCTCCAGAAGATGCAATGCAGAAGTACATTGATATTGTCACTGATCTGTATCCCTCTTGGGCTTCTGGTTCGACGGTGGTAAGTCTTAAATCTTGTTTTTGGACAGTGGGCCTGTTCTCCTTAGAACTCGTACATCTTGCTTTTTTCTGCTGAATCATTTCTATTTATGTTTTTCCTATTTTTTTCCCATATTTGAACACATACATGTTCAGAAGAACAAAGGTGGGAGTGATGATGCACGGTTTAAAGATTCAAAAGGACCTATGGGACCAGTGTTTAGCACTTTTGTGTATGAGGAGGAATCTGTAAATGAGTTGTAAGGTTCTTTAAACTTCTGCATAAGGAGGCCCATTTTAAGTTCTTCAATGTTTGAAAGTTAATTGTATCAGCTTCCTAGAGCGTGCTTCCACATTTGTAGAAGTGCAATTCATGAGTTTCTAATTTTGACATTTAATTTTTGTTCTTCAAGATCTTTTGTCAGTTACTAGTGTTGTTTAGTACCTCCCGAGTATTATGTGCTAGTTTATGCTATAATTTTCAATCTGTGGATTATATGCGTTATTGACTCTCTCATACATATTAAGGTTGTTTTAATGTAAAAATCAACATTTTCCTTATGATTTAAAAGCTCATTTCTTTGCGTTCCCTAGGACAATGGACGCAATTCATGCTTTTGCTCGAGAAGGACAAGTGGAAAATTTGCTCAAATGCATTGAAAGCGGGGTTTCAGTGAACTTGAAAGGTTTGTTTCTCTTTATTTAATTATATTTAAGCATCATAAGATGCTCGTTCTGATACTGAAGTTTTATAAATTTAGACTTATTGGAATGGACTGCTCATCAATATGTCCTTTCAGCTCAGGTTTTTGTTTCTCTTTATTTGTTTCTATTTCAGCATCATAAGATGCTTGTGCTGATATTGAAGTTTTATATATTTAGACTTCTTGGAATGGCCTGCTCACCATTATGGCCTTTTAGAACAGGTTTTTGATTGTCCCGGTCCAAAGAGTCTTCTGAATTTTTTCATTTAAGCTGAAATCAGCTGGATTTAAGTGACACTGGTCATTGCAATACTAAGGTTGATTTTCCTTGTAGTGATGCTAACCCCAGAAGAATATTTAGTGTACAATCCAGAAAATGGTTTATGTTTAATTTGTCATAGTGAGAAAAAAAGATCTTTTTAGATATCCTCAATGGAACAGGGATTTTGCTTTAGTAGTAGCCATTTTATCTAAGACCTATTAATTAACAGCTAATGAGGTGGGCTGACTCTCTTTAATCAAAGTTTACCCCTAACAAATTACTCTCTCCCTATCAAATTGAAATATAGGACTTCATTTAGATACTCATGCGACTTAATTCTAGTAAGGAATATAATGAAACTTAATTTTACCTAATAGATAATCTCAAAATAAACCTATTCTGAAATGGAAAAGGTAATCTAATTATTAAAGAAAAATATTTGTTGAACCTATTTAGCTGAACTCCTAGAAAGTAAAACTGACTAGTTTATAAAATAACCTTAAACTACCATTCTCCATCATTATTCACACTTAACAGTCCCCTTTTATTAATTCATTTAAATTCTATCCCATTGTATCAGGCACTTGTTTATTAGGCAAACAGAACTCCATTGCTGTATCTGGTATTGTTATTATAGTACTTCACTTTTTTGAGGAAGCGTACAGCCTTGAATAAATCAATTGGGCGGCTGTTAGCTAAAATTTTGTTTTACCATTTATAGTGCTTGTGAAATATTAAGCAACTGGTGACGATTTTTTTTTTCAACTTTTTAAATTCTTTATATGCATCATCCACCAATGCATTAAAAGAAGTTTTAGGTGACTTAATTAACTAATCAGGACCATGATTTTTCTCACTGAGCAATTTATCGTTGATTATTTGCAGATAGTGAAGGAAGGACACCTTTACATTGGGCTGTGGATCGAGGCCATCTTAGAATTGTGAAAGAACTTCTTGGAAGAAACTCTGATATAAATGCAAAGGTGAGTTAGTAAAGATTTGGTTTTTAGATTGCCTGCAACTTTGAATGATGTTCTGCCTCTTTGATTTATGGATTTTGATGTTCTGTGAATTGTGGAGGAAATAGGAATGGGAGTTTCTACCTTTCATTTCTGTCTAATTTGTAGAAAGTGCACAGTTCCCTTCATGGTCTGGCAATATTCCATTTTCCTTCTCTTTTAGCATGGAGATTTATGGTTTGCTTTTCCTTAATTTCATCTCCTCCTTGCTTCTAGTTCAAGCTGAGATAAAAATGGGTTTTATCCGGTTGCTTTTGGGCCTTTCTGCGTGGTAGATTGATTGGGCAATGATATGCCTTCTGCCTCAATTAGTAATTCTCGACTTGTGATAAGCCAGATCTTGCAAGTGCTAGGTTATGCCATAGTTGCTAACGTATGCTTTGAGCTTTTAATCCATTGTTAGGATAATGAAGGCCAAACCGCATTACATTATGCTTCTGTATGTGAGAGAGAAGACATAGCGGAGTTTCTTGTGAATCAAAATGCGGACACAAATGTGAAAGACAACGAGGGAAAGTCACCTCGTGATCTCTGTGAACTGGATTGGCCTTGCATGCGACATCAGAGAACCCATGCTGACTGATTGTTAGTTGCGTGGGTTTCCACCAATTCCTCGTGGATGTATACGGTTATGTTTTGTAAAAACTTTTTAACTTCATCTATAATAGCGCTAATTTATCTTTGGCAATGGCTTTCTTTCTTCTTCTCTCAGGTCCCCAAAATTGCATGCTAGCGTCGAAATTTGTGGTTTGACTGATATGCACATTCTTTCATCATCTTTGTATCTTAAGGAGCTAACAAGACAGTTTATAGTGCTGGAAATTGGATGGAATTAAAGGACCACAAAATAATTAGGTTTTCTTGATTATGAATTTAAGTTGTAATGAAGGAAGTCTGTATTAAACAATACTCGAACTCAATTTTAAGGAAAAATACTTTAATAATTTCACTTATATGAAAAAATATTAAAGTATAATATTTGACTGAATTTCATTTCTGTTGCATAATTTTTACAAGTAGTGTATTATGTGATTAACAATTAAGTAAATTTTAATAAAAAATTTTATTTAAATAATTTTAAAAATTAGTAAAAGGTTCTTTAAATATTTTTAGTCCTTAAAACCTAGGTCAGTTTGAAAATTCCCAAGTCCACAAGTCAAAGTCAAGAAATACAGCCTATGATTGATTCGGATAGGCTTTGATTCCAATATCCCTTTCAAATTGCTTCGAATTTCATTTGCTCCTTCCTCACATGGTTTGCTGCTATCTGGATGCTATTATTTCTAGTTCAACCCCACCTTAAATTCTTTTCAGCTTTGTTATAATCCTTATAACTTCTGGAATTGACTTGAAACGTTTTAAAATCAATCTCATATGTCTTCCTGTTGATGATATTAGCTATGTTTGGACTGTTTCTAGCTCTATCTTCAAATCCCTTTGCCAATTGTGCCGACGCATGAAAGTCAAGTTTTTCAGCTACAGCATCACCACAATACAACAATCTTAGTAAATCATCAGCAAGTGAAGCTTGCTTGCCTTCAATGCAATTGGATAGCTTATAATTCCACAAATCCCTATTTAGTATTTGCAAACTTAAGCACAAACAATAGACATTCTAGCTTCAACTACCTCGGGAGTAACCCTAGGATTAATCTTTTGAATGCTACAATGGCATTGTAAAAGATACTCTGCTCGTCCCATATAAGTGGTACAACCCATGAGTTTCTTGCAAAAGACAGTTGACAAGCATAATTTTAATTAGAAATCCTACTACGAGTAAAAGTAGCACAAAATGCCTCCATGAGCATAGACAGGAACATAAAATGCAAATATCTTCAAAGAAATAACCATGTCCGCGCTATGGTTTTCCTCATTCTTTAATGACATTTGCTAAAGAATACGAACTCCTAGTAGTACATGCATAATCCTTAATAAAGTCATTCGTTGTAATCTTTGAATCACGTATTCTCCAATCATTTCAGCCATATCTGAAAAACACATGCTTATGGGATAGCGCAAATATTAAACAAAGCCATAAAAAACGTATGGCCATCACACAAATAATGACCTTCAAAAGTGGTTGTTATGAGAAGTCGAGTTTGCAAAACGATAACTGGTGTTCATTTAATCTCCTACCTTATATATATTTTTTAAATAGTATATGTGATAGTTATAGGTTGCATGATGTTTTAATAGACATTTTAGTATGTTTTTAGTTATTAATTAATTGAATCATGCATATTTATGTTTAGAATTGTGTTAGTTGGTTAGATATTTGTATTTTGAGTTTATGTGGGTTAGAGCATTGCTATTGAGACTTAATTTTGTTAGTGTTTGAGATCAAATATCGAAAAATAAAAGAGATTTAAAGGAAGCTTAAATGAATACCCAGAGCCACGATCGTGACAAAACCTTTGTGGGAGGCCCTAATTAGAAAAGACAACAGAAAGAAGGAGAGAAGCTAACTTTCGTGTGCCTCCATTGGCTACATTAGGAAAGATCTAAGGAAGGAGAAGAAGAGGAGAGGAGGAGAAAGGAAGAGGGAAGAAGAAGGGCTACTGTTGCGGCTATCTTCCCGATTCATCTCGATCCTTCCAAGTGACATTCTCATTTCATCTTTGTTATTCTTTCTTTTGAATGTATGAGATGGAGTTGATAGTGATAGATTTGGGTTTGATGATGATGTTCTAAACTCCTTTAGGGATTTGTTCTTGAATCAATGTTAATGTGATTTCTTTGATGTTAATACATTAGGTATTGTGATTATTTGTTGCACTTGCATTCTTCAGTAACAAATCAAGAGAGTGAACCGATAGCAAAGCAATTAGATTGGATAATGAGAATTAAACAATCTAATAGATCACACAAATAATCAAATTGGTAATTTATACGAAGAGAGATCTCGTGTGATGCCCCAATAGTCTATTAAAAGGCTTAAGATCTAATTGGACGTATGGGCTTTTTGTTAATTGAGAGATTACAAATTTCATAATTTAATTAGTGTTTATGATTTAAAGTTTAATGATTATAACTTGAAAGAGAGTAATCCACCCTTCGAAGGTCTAAGACCAATACTGTATTAACTCAAATGTAATCATGTTAGCATTCGATGGTAGGATAAATCCCCCTTCTTTTAATCAACTAATCTTCCTTGTGTAATTTTTGATTGTTCATTTGTGGTGATCAATTTTGATTTCTTTGAGTTAATTTTACAACTTCATTTTCAATTAATCCATATTCGCTTCTTTACTTTTTTGTTTAATTTTCCATTTTGTTTTAGTTATCCTTTAGGATATTCGCTTCTTTACCTCTCTGTTTAGTTTTCCTTTTATTTTAGTTATCCTTTAGGCCTTAGACAACATATAATTCAATTAGTTCACCAACTCCTCGAGGAGTTGACATCTCTTATATTACACTCACGACTTGTGCACTTGCGGTATATTGAGAGATAAGAAATTGTAAAACTTGCCAACTCGATCAATATATTTATTAAGTGTCAATCTTTATGAATACTAGTACTAAACATTTTTTATTATTTAACTGATAAATTACAATAATGGTGATTGAACAAACTCAAATTTAAAGCATTAAACTAGAATAAATCAACACAATTGACTAATAAGAATGAAGATTAAATAAATAAACAATCAATAAAAATAACTGCACTTGGATAGTAAATCCTCCTAAGACTTCTCATGCAAATAAGACTTAACACTTCAATTTAACCTAAAATTCATCATACTATGAAAATTTCTCAATTATGTTGGTATCTTTCTTAAGATTATTAACAAATACTCCAAGTTTAATTAGCTCAATTTTCTTTCCAATTAAAATCCCTTAAATTGCATTAACCGATTTATGAATTTTGATATTAGCTATGACCCTAATCCAGAAGATCTATATCAACCTATTTTTAAAATTGCTTGTAAATCTTTTCAATTATGCTAGATCATTTCATATAAAGGAATTCTGGGTCTCAAATGCATGAAATCAAATATAAATTCATAGATCGACATATATTAATTTAGAAATAACAAAGAACATATAATCAAATCTCCTTGAAACTGTTAAACTAAGAGAGGTTTAAATCAATGCTTTGATGATAACAAAACATAATTACTACTAACGAGTTTATTATTTTGATGAAAAGTATTACAAGAACAAAATAAATCTAAATTTTGAAATCGTCGAAATAAAGATCAAGTCAAGAACAAAAGAAAAACAAGGAACATCGAAGTCATTCTTAAGTTTGTGATATTGATTGTAATCTCATTTAATCACTTTGATGTTCTAAAAGACTCACCATGCACTAACATTTCATACTTTATTTCGTAAGTCTTTTCATTCATCAAGAGGCATTGGATCTTTTATTTTCAATAGAAAAGTCCCCTAATATTTTAAAAAATCTTTAGGGAACATTTTGGGAAGTGTTTAAATCATAATTTCATTAAACAAATTGAGTTTGAGCATTTAACGTTGTTAAAGTCATGTTTTTAGGGGGATGGTTTAACTTATATAGGTTACTGATCAACTAATATATGTTAAAGTTGTTAACTTTGATGTACTAAGAGATTGTTATAACATTGTTTGATATGCCTACTAGTCAACTAGGTCTTAATAACTAGTAAATCGGTGTAGCCAATGCACACTGGTCAATCAAAACACTGTAACTAGCTATTGTAATAACTAGTTTTTTACTTCGAACAACTAGTAGGAGTACCATAAATACATATTTTCTCATTGGATGCATCAAGAAGCATTTAAGTACCCTTAAAAAATTTATAAGTGTTTTAAAAATCAATTTAACATTCATTGTCTCATTTTTTGTGAGTGAGCCTTTATGATATTAGCAAAGTGATAAAGTGAGCTATTTAATTTGTAAGCTTATATTGAGGCTTTTGTTCATTGTATTTGGTTGTGTTCAAAGTAGTATTGAGGTTCCTATTAACCTCAGAAATGTTGGACCTCGTACTTTTCTTGGAAGTTAGAATTATTAACTAAGAAATTGTTAGTGATTAGTTATGAGTGAAGAAAATGAGAATTCTTGAATTTGAAATGATATACAAGATTAAGATAGTGAATGTAGTAAGTTGATGATGAGTGTACTTGAACATGTGAGTGTTAGAGATAACTAATAGAATGGTTTTTGAGTTGAAAAACACAGTGTTTGAGCATGAAAGTTGAAAATGCAGAAGTAACAAAGCATGAATAAGTTGATTATGAATTTTAGATTTTGATGATTTTTGACTAAACTTGTATCTTTTAGAGTAGTACGAATTTATGATGAATGAGTTGATTGAAATGGAGTAGAAAAACTAGAAATAAAAGTTTGAAGTGTTAGTTTTTGAAAATTTGAAGTCTAAAAATTTTGGAAATGAATAGTAGTGGAGAGTTGGATTTTGATATAAAAGTTCTATGAATTTTATGGGTTGATCTAGAGAGATTTTGATACAATTGTCTTCATGAAAGTTGTAATTTATCTTTCTATCTTTCCATTGATATAAAGTATGAAATTTTTGGATATCGGAGTTGAGAGATACGAGCATTACAAGTTGTAATGTTGCATCGTCCTGTTTAGGATGGAACTTTCAGGATAGCCACATTTATTTGGATTTTTGACCCTAATAGAGGCAGAAATGGTTTTTAATTTCTTAATAAAAGTTGTAGATGATCTTTCTAGCTTTCCAATGGTATAAAGTTTGTAAATTTTGGATATTGGAGTTGAGAGATACGAGCATTACAAGTTGTAATGTTGCTTTGTCTTAGTTATTGTTCATCCGAAACTAAGACGAAGTACTGTTCATCAAAACTAAGACGAAGTACTGTTCATCCGAAACTAAGATGAAGTACTGTTCATCAAAACTAAGACAAAGTATTGTTCATCCGAAACTAAGACGAAGTACTGTTCACCCGAAACTAATACGAAGTACTGTTCATCTGAAACTAAGACGAAATACTGTTCATCTGAAACTAAGATGAAGTACTATTCATCAAAACTAAGACGAAGTACTGTTTATCAAAACTAAGATGAAGTACTATTCATCCGAAACTAAGACGAAGTATTGTTCATCCAAAACTAAGACGAAGTTACTGTTCATCGTCTTAGTTTGTATTGTCATCTTCTGTCCTATTTCTGATCCTTTTAGAGGCAGAATTTCACTTTGTGGTCTTCATAAAAGTTAGATCTAGAAGTTTTCTTTCAAATGGTCTAATAATGAACTCAATATGACATCCGTAGAAAAAGTTATGGCAATTGCGCCAAGAGAGGTACAAATTGATTAAGGACGTTAACATGTTGGATTCTTTTGGCCATAACTTCGTCATCCGACCTCCGAATGAGGTGATTCTTGAAGCAATAGACTCC
>JANIJH010000007.1:9397225-9409859 GCA_024520975.1 Erythroxylum areolatum | reverse complement strand
AATCATCAATGATGGTTCACTCATTGAGTTGCAAAACTCATCAAAAATTGTAATGTGGCTTTTCAGGTTTTGAGGAAATATTCAGCTAGGCTAAATGGAGTATAGCCACTGAGGTCTGATATGGATTAGGGGTCAGGATCAGTTTGCACCTGCCTATGTCTTCAGTGATTTTATTTTTGAATTATGTTTAGCAAAAATTGTTCAAAGTATGTGTAAACGATTTGGTACTGAAATGACTTTTTGATTTCCAGCGTTTCCTATCTGAAATGGGCCCAAATTATTGTTGGATACTAATGTTTGTAGCAATTGTAACTTGTAAATGGAAATGTTTTTAAATGACATGGCCCCGATTTGATTAGTGATGTTCGCTTATGTGTACCTTCTTTTAAATAAATAAAATTTTTGTAATGAAGTTTGACTGAATGATCGTTTTAGCATGTCACCCTTACGGGGTACGTACTCGGATATCACCATAGATGTCAGGTACGTGTCTTGCGAGAGTGGGGTGCTACATTGCATGAGTATTGCGAGCATTTTAAGAAGTTCTGCAATAGCTTTCAAATCATCAGATAAGTAACCAATTACTAATTTAATATTTATATCAAGGTTTACTTCCTTTAGATAGGAATATGATAGACGCTGCAAGTGGTGGAGCCTTAGTGAACAGGACATTGGAGGATGCTAGGAACTTGATAGCAACAGTGGCAGCGAACTCCCAGTATTGAGGCAATTGTAGTAATGCTTCCTCCTTGACAAAGTAAGTGAAGGAAGTCTCCATCTCCAAGTTAGAGCTGTAAGTTGTAAATTTGACTTCTTTAGTGCAGCAAGCAATGATAGGAAAGGGACTTACCAAGGTAAGTGATATTTGTACTTTAACTAACCATATTACAGATGCAAGCCCTTCCTTGTAGGATGAACAACACGTCAACGTAGTTAGGGTTTTCCAAAGACAATAGAGGAGGTTTGACCCTTTTTCCCCACTTACAATCCAGGGTGAAAGGATCATCACAACTTCAGGTATAGGAACCCATAGTAAGGGAGCAGTTCTAATGCACACCAACCCAATTATCAGCAGCAACAATAATAAGGATTTCATGCACCACTAGGCTTCCAAAAAAATCAACCACAATTTCAGCCAAAGCCACCGCCTCCATAAGCACCACAACAACAACAAGCGGGAGGTATGTTTTTAGAGGAAATTGTTAAGAGCTTAGCATATAATATTCTCCAATTTCAACAGGAAGCGTGGAGTGGTATAAAAATTTTAGAAATTCAAGTCAATCAACTAGTTGGTGTTGTGGGCAAGCTGCAGGCTCAGAGTTCCATAAGGTTACCTAGTCAACCTAAAAGGAACCCAAGAGAAGATGCTTGCGCCATTACCTTAAGAAGCAATAAGGAGGTATAAGGACAAAGGAAGGGGAAGGAGAAAGAAGAAAAAGAAGACATCGAGCTAACTAAAAAGAAAGATGATCACCATCCACAAGTAAGTACTTCACACCTTATTGTCAATAATTTACCTTCTGTTCCATTTCCAAGTAGGTTAGCAAAGAATAAGCAATAGGAGATAGACAAGGAAATATTAGAGGTCTTTCATAAGGTGGAATTAAACATCCCTCTGTTGGAGGCAATCAAACAAGTTTCGTGATATGCAAAATTTTTAAATGATCTAGGCACTGATAAGAGAGAGTTAAGGGGAGATGAGAAGATCAATGTGGGGGGCAATGTGTTAGTAGTCTTACAAAGGAAGGTACCCCCTAAGTGTAAGGATCCAATTATTTTTACCATTCCTTGTACGATCAGTAACATGAGGTATGAAAGATGTATGTTATATTTAGGAGCTTCGATAAATGTTATGCCTTTGTCCATTTTTAAAGCTCTTAATCTTAGTTCATTAAAGGATACCCGTGTTATCATTCAATTAGTTGATAAATTTAACATATACCCTAAGGGGGTTACTGAGGATGTTTTAGTGCAGGTTAACGAGCTTGTTTTCCCTGCAAATTTTTACGTGATAAATATATAGGATGAGGTCTCTTCAAGCCCTTCAATGATTTTTTAAGAAGGCCATTCTTGAAGATATCTAAAAAAAATTGAAGTCAACAGTGGGGTGTTGACTATGAAGTTCGATGGTGACGTCATTCGTTTCAATATCTTTGATGCCATGTGTTAGCTAACAAATTGTGAGTCGGTTGCTAAGGTCGATATTCTTGACTCTTTGGAGGAGTAGTGGTCTCTTTTTTCTATAGGTAACCCTTTGAAGGTAGCTTTGGCTACCTCACTGGAGCAAAAGATGTTTGGATATTTTCAAAGCAAGTTCCAGTGGGGAGAGGAACTACAGAAAGTAATTTAGGAACTTTAGACAAGTCCTTTTGGAAAGTATATCCCTCACCTTTTAGCATTGCCCATTAGTACTACTCAGCCGCTACCTTCGATTGTGAACGCATTAGAAGTGGAGTTAAATCCCTTACTAACTCACCTCAAATATGCTTATCTGGGCACCAACAAAACACTTATAGTTATCACAGCAAGTGATTTTACAAAGGTGTAAGAAGAAAAGCTCGTTAGTGTGTTGCGGGAGTATAAGACAACATTAGGATGGACAGTTGCAAATATTAAAGATATTAGTCCTTCTTCATGCAGGCATAGGAATTTTCTTAAGGAAGGAGCTACCTTAGTCCGTCAACTGCAAAGACGTCTTAATCCACCGATGATGGAGGTGGTGAAGAAGGAAGTGATGAAGTTGTTGGATGTGGTACTCATATACCCCATCTCTTACAGTAAGTGGGTAGGTCCTTTGTAGATGGTTCCTAAGAAGTCAAGCATTATAGTTGTGGAGAATGAGAAAGGAGAGATGGTTCCATCTCGGGTGTAGAATAGATGGCCAGTTTACGTCGATTATCACTAGTTCAAATCGATGAGTAGAAAGGGCCACTTTCTCCTACCCTTTATTAATCAGATGTTAGAACTTTTTACTATTCATGCTTACTATTGTTTTTTTTTAATGGTTATTCAGGTTATATTCAAGTTGTTATTGCTCCGAAGGACTAGGAGAAGATAACTTTTACATGCCCTATGGCACCTTTTCCTACAAAAGGATGGGTTTTGGATTATGCAATGCCCCCGCTCCTTTTCAAAGGTGCATGGTAAGTATCTTTTTGTTTGTCTTAAGAAAATCATTGAAGTTTTCATGGATAACTTTACTGTGCATGGGGATTCATTTAATGATGCTTGGATCACCTCATTCTAGTACTTAAATGATGTCTTGAAACTAACCTAGTTCTTAATTCTAAAAACTGTCATTTTATGGTGCAACAAGGGATAATTTTAGGACATGTGGTTTCTTCTAAGGGTATTGAGGTTGATAGAGCCAAGATAGACCTTGTCTCTTCTTTGCCTTACCCTGCTTCTATGTGAGAAGTTCGATCTTTTCTTAGCTATGCAGGATTTTATCGCAGGTTCATTCAAGACTTTTCCAAGGTTTCATAACCATTGTATAGGTTGCTTCAGAAGGACAAAAAGTTTGTTTTTGATGAGCAGTGCAAGAAGATGTTTGATGCTCTAAAGGAGAAGTTAGTTATTGCACTATCTTACAACCTCTTGATTGGAGTCTAGCATTTGAGCTTATGTGTGATGTCTCTAACCATGCCATTAGAGTAGTTTTGGGTCAAAGAGTGGGCAGATCCCTCATGCTATTTATTATGCCTTGAAGACCTTAAATGACACCCAAGCAAATTACACACTATAGAAAAAGAGCTTCTTATAGTAGTTTTTGCTTTGAATAAGTTTAGGTCTTATTTATTAGGTACTAAGATTATTGTCTATTCTGATCATGCAACTTTGAGGCGCCTACTAGCAAAGAAGAAGGCAAAGCCGAGGCTCATCCATTGGATACTCATACTTCAGGAGTTTGATGTGAAGATAAAGGATAAGAGAGGCTCGAAGAATGAAGTAGCAAATCATTTGAGCCACTTAGTGGAGCATGGTGCTGGCAAAAGCCTTATCAATGATGATTTCCTACACGAGCAGCTATATGAAGTGTATTAGATAGCTCCCTCGTATACTGATATAGTGAATTTATTGGTTTCTCATAAATTCCTTACAGATTTCACCAAGGTGCAAAAGGAAGTATAAAGTGCTTGTTCGGATGAGCTTATATCAGTAGAGCTTTTATTAGTAGAGCTTTTGATACTAGAGCGTTTCTAAAAAGAGCTTTTCTAAGAAGTCAGTTGACTGTTTAACTGTCATTTAAAAAAGGATTTTTTTGAAAGAACTTTATATAATAGATTATTTGGCAACATAAAAATAAAAAACACTTTAAATTTTAACTATAGTTTATTTTGTAATAAAAATTATTTATGCACATAAAAATTATTTAAAATATATTAAACAATATACAAAGCACAATATATTAATTATTATATAATTTTAAACCATATAAAACATAAATAAAAATATATCTAACCAAATCTTTTATACGGATTATTAGTATAAGAAAAACTAATATCAAAAATAAATATTAAAATAAATAAAAAGTTATATAATATTATATAAATCTCAAAATAAATGTAAAGATGTGTTTGTGGGTATTGTGGGAATTATGTGTAAAATATGAAGGTAAATGGAACTAAAAAATGGGCTCACTAATTGATTTGAAAAATCTACCTAAAAAAGTACTTTTTTGAAAAGCTCCAAATATGAGCTTCTTAGAAAGCTATATTTTAGCTTCCCAAAAAGCCATTTCTATGAAAAAAGTGCTTTTAGATTTTACAACCAAACACTCAGGAAAAGCCAAGAAAAGTTTTATATATGGGATAATCGTTACCTGGCGATTTTGTGAGGATCAAGTCATTAGACGATGCATTCCTAATAGTGAATTTCTTTCTATTTTGGCATTTTGTCACTCTTATACATGTGCAGATCATTTTGGTCTAAAGCGAACAACTCACAAGGTTATAGAGTGTGGGTTTTACTAGCCATCTATATTTCAAGATCTATATGATTTCTATAGGAATTGCGACAACTGTCAACATACAGGTACGTTAGGTTCTCAGGGGGAAATGCCTCAAACCCCCATATTAATTTGTGAGGTTTTTGATGTTTGGGGCATGGACTCATGGGTCCCTTTACTTCCTCGTTTGGATTTTAATATATTTTGCTTGTAGTTGATTATGTGTTGAAATGGGTGGAAGCAAATGCCAACCAAATTGACAATTTTGGAATGGTTACAAATTTCTTAAAATCTAACATTTTCTCTAGGTTTGGAGTCCTGCGGACCATCATCGACAGCAAGGTGACTCACTTTTGCAACCGGACAATCGAGAACCTCCTGAAGAAATATCAAGAGATGCATCGAGTCTCAATTGCTTATCACCCTTAGATGAGTGGTCAGGCTAAGGTTTCTAACCATGAGATCAAGTCCATTCTAGAGAAGATGGTTAATCCCAACAGAAAGTATTGGAGATTTTCAACGACACCTTATGGGCATACAGGACTATATACAAGACTCTAATAGGGATGTCACCATTCAAGCTTGTTTTTGGGAAGCCATGCCACCTTCTAATGGAGATATAACACAAAGCTTATTAGGCAATCAAAAGGTGTAACGTGGAGTTAGAAGTTATTGGTGCCCACGGATGATCACAGTTACAAGAGCTCAAAGAGTTGCGATAAGAAGTATTTGAGAATGCCTGGATTTATAAGAAGAAGACTAAGGCATTCCATGATTGCAACATCTCTAGGAAGACATTTATGGTGGGATAGAAAGTACTTTTATATCATTCACACCTCAAACTTTTTCCAAATAAGTTATACTCCCAATAGATAGGTCCTTTTGGGGTTACCCAGGTATATACCTATGGAGCTGTGGAGATCAAAAGTGCCAAGACAGGGAAACAATTTAAAGTCAATAAACGTCATCTTAAACCTTACTTGGAGGGATTTCATATTCACAACATGGAGGTGATGGAGCTTGAAGCTCCAACATACTTTGGTTAATATCAGTTGATAGGGGTCAAACTAGTGACCTTAATCGTGAGCTTGTTCAGAGGTGCCCCAA
This sequence comes from Erythroxylum areolatum, assembly GCA_024520975.1. Lineage (NCBI taxonomy): Eukaryota > Viridiplantae > Streptophyta > Magnoliopsida > Malpighiales > Erythroxylaceae > Erythroxylum > Erythroxylum areolatum. The sequence continues at coordinate 9,403,804 of JANIJH010000007.1, read as the reverse complement.
CCTTATCCTTTCATTTTAGTTTTTTGCTATTTTATTCTGCTTTCATTTGAGCACCTTATTTGCTTTTTGTCTGTTTTGTTTATAGGAATGCACGACCAAAGCTATGAATTCTTCTTTCAATTCGTTGATCCTTCTCTAATCTAGGGGAGTCCTTTTATTCTCATCCACTTACATTTTTATTGATTTTAGGACAATGGGGACAATGTCCCATTTAAGAGTGAGGGTGAGGCCAGTTTACAATTTTTGCATTTTTTGCACTTAAACCATGCAATTATGTCATAGTAGTTGGACTGAGAATTAAGTTGTCTGCTTGAATTTGAATTAGACAACTTGATTGAAAGGTGAATCATATGGATTGATTGATGTAGTTCGTTGCATAAACTCAGTCAATAATTTGATACTTGAGTGATTAGGTAATGTATGAATTTTTGATGGAATTTCATATAAGCACATGCGAGATTTTGAGCCTATATGACTGCATTTCATACTCATTCTATTTCTTTGTTGTGTGCAATGTTTCCTTAGGAAAATTATCTTCAGAACTTGCATTGAACTAGTTTGAAACTATGAGATGCATGCTTTAGGGAAATGATTAAGGCCTTTTTTGTTTTGAACCCTTAGTTTAAATGACCCACCAACTCATTTTCCCCTTTCCAGCACCTTTGAGCCTTTAACCTTGTTTATTTTTTAATTAATCACCTTACATTGGAACCCAAAAATCCATTAGCGTTACCTTGTCACAAGTTTAATGAGGTAATCAGTGAGCATTTGATGAAGTAATGAGTGAGCATTTGATGTATATAATTTAGGGACTTTTGTTTTGTATTTGATTTTGAGATGTTTTGAGAGGCACTTTTACTTAGGTTTTTATTTATTTGTGCTACTATTATTTCCATATTATTCTAGTGCTATCCAAAAGGGAAAAAAAAGAGAAAGAAAAATAAAAGGAAAAAAAGAAAAAAGAAAAAAGAAAAAGATAAGCATCTTTGTTTTTGCAGTTGAAGGAAACATTGTAGCATTAGTTAGTGATGAGTAGTTGTAGTTTTTGTTATTTATATACATATCTCAGAATTTGTGTTTGATTATCCCTTCTTACTTAACACTTTGTTAATACTTGTGAGTTGCCCTTTGACCTTTTTGCCTTGCCTTAACCCAAACCCCATTATAACCCTAAATAAAAGCCCTTTTTGATCTATGATAACATGTAATCTATATGGTAGAGAATTGGTGAAATTGTAAGCCTATGGTAGTTTAGTCTCTTAGAGGGAGTATTGAGTGAAACATCGTCCTTAAACACTTGAGTGAAATGAGTAAACATTGTGGGGAAAACCCATTCTTAGTTTTATTTTGCCTTTGATCAATGGTGTCTAACTTTGACTTTGTTTATGTGCATTGATGAAAAGATTATGATATATGTAGTAGCTCAACACTTGAGTTTGTCAAAGTTTGAAGGATTGTATATACTCGTTCTTCTTTAAAAACAAATTGGCAAAATATCTTGGTTATTTTTAAATTGCTTGAGGATAAGAAATAGTTCAAGTGTGGGGGTATTTAATAAGATTGAATCATCTTATATTTTCTTATGCATTTTAATGTCTTTTCAATCTTATTGTTGTGTTAAATACTCAATTTGTGATCACCTATAGCTACGTACATATTAAAGGAGTGAACACAAATATATGCTAAAAGGAAGAAGTTTGACAAAGTTTGGTGAGCCATCCATAGAGGAGAAACAATTAAAGGCATTTGGAGGAGAATCGGAGAAGACCTAGGAAATAACCTAGGGCCACGATCGTGGCAAATATGTCATGATTATGATAGAAGCTTAATCACAGGGCCACGATCGTGGCAAATATTCCACGATTGTGACAGAAGCTTGAGCACAGGGCCACGATCTTGCATTAAAGGCCACGATCGTGGCTTGTGCGCAAGCAGATGTGGACAGCCTTCCAAACTTAAGTTTTTGAGAAGCTTTTTAGACTTTTGAGGTAGAGAAAGATCCTAGGTTTTATCCTAAATGGAACATACTACATAAGGAAATAGAGGAGAACCAAGAGGGAGGCTGCACAATCTGGCACTTTTGGAAAAATTCAAGAAGAGAGAAGTAGAAGAGAGAAAGAAAGGAGCAGAGAAGCTTTTGTTATTTTCTTTATGCTTAGCTAGTTTATTTCATTTTCAATGCTTTATCTTCATATGTCTTAATCTATTCATTTCATTAGTTTAGAGCTTTCTTAGTGTTAATCACATTTTTACATATGTTGGAATATTTAGAATGAATGTTTGATGGATTTTATAGTTGAAATCATGAATTTTGTAATGAACATTTGTGATATGTTAATGGTTGTTTATTCCTGCAATTTTCCAATTTTAATCTTGGTTGTTTAAGTTTATTTATATGTTTTACAGATATGAATCTATTGGGTATTTGAATGTTTAATGATTATGTTATGGGTTTTGTTTATTTAATATCAATTATGTCTGATATGATCATGTGTGGCTAGACTACTTAGGAGTTTAGGGATATTATAAGGATGAAGGGATGAAAAATGTGAGAATGAGTTGGAATTGTCTTTAATTAGTACTTATAGGTCTAGGTTGGTTTGGGATATAGGATAAATGTCATGAATTAGGAATTGCTTGTAGGCTTAATCAACCTTTAGGTAATTTTCTAATTTCAAGGCTAGGGTTGAGCATGTGACATGTAATAGTCCATAGTAATTCCCAAAAGTAGCAATAGGTTAGATGAATTTGTTAGGATACTTAATGAACTAATCTAGGATCCCGTATCTTTAGGTTACACCTTTCGAGCTTATGAGTAGGTGGCGTAAGTTAGTTGATTCTTAGTACTTAATGCATCTTTGCTATTGAACTTAGAGAGCTTATTCTAGGTTATTGTGGAGATCGGGGCACTTCTAGAGCTTATTAGTTTTGCCTATTTTAGAGAAATCAAGGGTTCGAGAGCTTAATTGAGTCCATAGGCTAACACTATGATGAGAGTACCTTTTATTTAGATTCAAGGATCAATGAGCATCCCAGAATCCGAAAGATATATCCAGCCCACTTCTTTACTATTGTTATTAGACTTATCTAAATTTGCTTTGTGTTTGTCTTTTTGGTTACATTTATTGCATATTAGCTATCTTGTCTTCATCATTTCAGGGTGTTCTTTTTTCTTTGTTACAACATTTGAAATAACATTTGCATCCCAGCTCTCTGTGGTTAAACCCTAGCTCATTATTTATTGTGTAGTTTGGTAGTTAGGAATTTATTATTTAGTAGTTAGCGATAGGCTATCACGGCCCTAATCAAAGACACTTCTTGGGAGGTAATCCAAGGGAAGTAAATTTCTTTTCTTTAAATTTTCACATTTAGTTTTTTTATGCATGTGTGTTTTTAATTATTTTTTCTTACTTGTTTTTAAGTTTTCAATCAAAATGACAAAATGAATAAAATAAACAATACAAACATTTTCTCGTTTTTTGTTACTTCTAGGACCATATGGTCATGAGTAGAGAATGAATTCACTGGAGAATTTCATAGCAAACTTTAGTATGTACTTTTTTCTTATGATTGGTTGGTGTGCATTATCTTTAGAAGAGTAGTGACTAGTGGTAGACGAAGCCATTGTGATTTTGAGCCTTTATAGACCTACAAATCCATATCAGTCTCATTGTCTTTTGACAATATATGACCTTCATGACATGTTCATCCTAACTTTTCTTTGATTTTCTATTCGAGACCACATTTTTATCACCTAAATTAACATGGAAATGATTAGGCATTCTTTGCTTTTCTGAACTATATTACCCAAATAGCCTACCCATTATATGATTTTCCTTTTTAATAAGCCCCCTTAAGTTTTGTATTAACCACATTACATATTTTATTATTTTAAACTTAACCAAATGTTTCACCTAAACCTCAGAGATAGTGAAGCATTCTTTGGTTATTAAGTTTGTGGATTTACAAAAGTATAAGTGTAGGGTTGTACATATGTGTGGGTTGGTTATAATATTGGGATGCTATTTTATGTCTTATCATTAAAATTCCTATTTTGATGTAGTTTCTTTTAATTTCACAAGAGAAAAAGAAAAAAAAAAGGGAAAAGCAAAAGAAAAGAAAGAAAGAAAGAAAAAGAAAAGGAAGAAAAATGTTTAAATAAATGTATCAAGGAGGAAGTGCATATGTGTTGAAAAGTTGTTTCTGATTAATGCATCCTCCTAAAGTTGTATTGAATGGGTTATCTGAGTATATTGGATATGAGATAGATGCTGTCTTGGAAGGTTCATTCATTGTAGTTCAGTGTATTGTTATCATCAATCCTTATGAGCGATCCCTTTTGATTAGTTTTACTTCATGTGGTTTGTGTGTGAGATCTTGAGTTCGAGATGTGAAACATCATTTTTTTTCTTTCATCATAGTTAATGTACACAATTATGAGGGAATGTTGGTTTTTGCACTTGATGTCATATTGAGTGTTGTTTTGTTTCACTAGCTTTAATGACTTTCATATTACTTGACCCAAATACTTATCACCTCACCTTTACCCATTTTACAACCTTGAAAAGTCTTTTCATTCATGATTATGCATATGAATTTTAGTGGTGGAGAAATGAAATGATATGCAAATTTATGGAATGGCATGATCATGAATGGTGCTGAGTGTACCCATGAACACATATTGTTTAACACATTTTCCAAGTCTACCATTAGATTACTTAATTTTTAAAGGTATTGAGTGTTAATTTATCATGAGAACAACCTTGGAATGTTAAAATCTTTCTATATTTTTGAAATTGAATTATCTTTACTTATGATTATGTATTCTTGGAAAATATAGGAAATAAGTAAATTTTTTGGGTCTATGAGCTTAATTTTGATGTTTTGCCTGAGGACAGCTAAAAGCTAAAAGTGGGAGAAATTGATATATACTTACTTGTATAACACCATTACACTTAGTGACTAATGATATGAAATTGTTTAAGATACTCACTTTAGTTCATATGCAGTTTTAGGCACAATTGGGAAGAGATGGAGCTAAAGTGAGTTGAAATCACTATATTTGGGGACATTTTTCGAAGATTCACATTCACTTGTCTTTGAAGCAAGAAGAAGAAGGATTAGATTAAGAGGAGACAAGAAAATGAATGAAGATAAAGAGTATAAATTATAGAAAATTAAGTGAAGCCACGAGAATGCAAGTCAGGGCTATGACATAGCATGCCATAGTTGTGACTCACCTTGTATACGCATGACTTAAGTAGTCATGCCCATGATTCAACATATTATAGCCATAACTTTCACACATATGCTTCTCGAAACCTTATTTTTTAATATAAATGGACATGCAATGGCACAAGGGTTTTAGACAAAAAATAGAAGGTGTTTTTTAATGAAAGTTTTGGGTGTTTTTAGCTTAAAAGGGAGAGAGCTTCGAGGGACCACGAAGAGGGTGATGGAAGCTCTCCACTGTTAAAGACTTATAAAGGGGTAGCTTTCTAATGTCGATTTAGAGGCGATATCGATGTCGACAACTCAGTTAACCATTCCTTTCTTGTATTTGTTTATTATTTCTCTCTTTAGAAATTGATTATGTTATCTATTGTACATAGATTTGGGTATTGTGAAAAGATGATTTTAATGCATTCATTGGATTGTTTTATTACAAACCCATTGCTAGAATATTCAATGTAATCCGTAATTGTTATGTTTAAATTCATTTGTAGCGATTAATGGTTTACAATCATTAGCTGTAGCTGTTGGCCCCTGGGAATTTTTTTTAATTAAGCATGTCTAAATTATTTTGAGGTATTAGCTCTTAAGAAGATGGAAATTTAATGATGGATTATGTTTAAATTGAGTGGAGTATGTTATTGATATTAAAGGAACAAAACATATATAAGGGCATTTTGGGAAGATCACAAATGTTATTAAGGCTTAAGGCTTATAAGGAAGGTTATCTTAGTCTTTGTAGAGTCAAATTAAAACAAAAAGACAAGAAGAAAGAAAAGCCAAGTGGTGTAGCCGTATATATGAGGAGAAAGGCTAAGAAAGTTTAAGTTTTAAGAGGAAACCTAAAACTACGTAGTTTTGATGATTGGGAGCTTAGGTTTTTAATATAAAAGACAAGAGTTAAGGCTAATGTAAGGGAGTCACGAAAAATCTAGAAGGAAGAAAGGAGAGAGGGAGTCATCGTGTGAAAGAAGAAGAAGAAGAAGAGGAAGAAGAAGAAGAAGAAGGAAAAGAGGTTAGGGCTTGTATTTTTCTTACTCTAGAGAAGAGATGGAGAGTTCCTTATGAAGGAAAAAGGGAAGAGAAGGTTTAAACTTCCATCAAAAGCCAAGAGGAGAGAGATTTTCGTGGGTTTCTTTTCCAAGGTAAGAAATTGTGAATTCTTTTTGAATTATGGATAGGTTTTAGTGAAAATAGCTTAAGTTGGGTATGGGTAAAGTTGGATAGGCTTTTCTCCATGTTTTCCTCTCCTAGAAATGTTTAATTTGGATTATCACATGTTAATTGGGTTATTATTGCTTAATGAAGGTGAAGAGAGGTTATTAGAGCTAGAAGCAAGGTCAATTG
>JANIJH010000007.1:9339487-9364613 GCA_024520975.1 Erythroxylum areolatum | reverse complement strand
ATTGGGAGATTATGACATAGAAGTGTTATTTGTCTGAGAATGTGAGACCTTCGTGTTTTCAATGTGATAAATTGTGACTGTGACTTTAATGTGAATAATTGTGAACTAATTGTTTGAATGTGATAATTTGGATTTGATTGAAATGTGATATCGCTCAATTATGACATATGCATTCCATGCATGAATGCATGATCAGTTAAAGACAGTTGTGACCGGAGCAGCCACCGAGAGCTACTAGCTCAACGTGGTCTCGAGCCCCACAGTGATTCAGAGCCTCAGGCTCAACAATTAATGCACCCATAATGGGACAGTTCAGAGCCTTAGGCTCAATGATTAATGCGCCCATATTGGGACAGTTCAGGTGCTCGATCACAACACCGAAATAAATTAGAAAAGTGTCACATTGCGCATGTCATATGCACCTGATTTTAAATCTCTTTGATTGAGTGAAAGACTAACTGCCTTATGTTTTGATGGTGTCAATCATTCTGAATGTGATTTATGAAACAATTGACTTATGCTTGAGTGTTTCATGAATTCAATTGGTTATGGATGTCAAATAGAATGAAACGTATCAAATTGTCTATGTTCACGTGAAATTGTGCAATGTGATTTAAATATGTAACAATGTGAATATATGTTATGTGAAACGACGTGTTGCATGAATTGAGTGAACCATCGATGATGGTTCCTCACTGAGTTTGCAAAACTCACCCAAAATTTACAATTATTTTCAGGACCCAGAAGAATACCCCATTAGGCAACGGGCATATAGCAACTGCATGCGAGTGAGAAAAGAGGTCGGGATCAGTTCCCGTCTGCATTAGAGTTTAACAAAAATTGTATTTTTTGAATTTTTGTACAAATGAATAGGTCATGTTATAAAGTTAACAAACTGAATGAAATTGTATTTACAAAAGGGCCCCCGTGGTCATTGAACTCACCGATGATTATGTATGTAAATTGTTTTCCGTATAATATATAAAGTATGGGTATGTTTCAAAAACAAAATTTACTGAGTTTTGACTGAGTGATGTAGCACGCCACTCTCACAGGACACAGACTCGGATATCACCATCGATGTCGGGTTCGGGTCATACAGGAGTGGGGTGTTACAGAATCTCTACCGTTTCGGTAAATGCCGTCGGTAATCCCCCATTTTCTTGTAGTGTAATCGTCTGACTCCAAGAGAGAAGATATAATGCTAGAAAAAAGAAAAACTTACATAATTGATCTTGAATTTTAAAAAACAATGCTAAAAAATAATGAAAAGAAATTGATGAGAAAAAAGTGACAAAAAATTAAATGAATATGTAGCCCTAAATTTGAAAGCAATTATAAAGAACCCCAAATACAAAGAAAGGGTCAAGAATGTAGAAAAAACTTGATGAAATTATAAGGATCTACAAGGGTAAGGAAGTAAACAAGCATCAACTAGCTGATGATATCATCATCAATTTGAGCAGAGCCATTATGATTTCATTTTGTTTGGCATACACTATCTATAGTCATTAGGAATAGCTAGAATATGTAACTCCTAAATTGTAATCTAGTCTATTAGATTAATAATTTGTACTATTTTGTGAACTCATGTAATATTGAGATAGCTTCACTATAGTTAATGGAAACTTTATTGAATTTCCAAAAAAAAAAGTAGAAAAGAATTGGAACAAAAAGGGTGAATGTAACATTGAAAAAACTATAAGGGAGGTAGGACAAGATAAATCTCCAAAGATAAGACTAAGAAACATAAACCAAAGAAAAAAAGAATATGCGAGCTTAGGAATGGAGAATAGAAGGAATGCATTAAGGAAAAGAAGTAATATTATGGTAAAACAATTGAAAATTACCTGAACAATACAAGAGAAAGAAGAAATTTTCACTCATCTTGGTAAATTATCAGTTAGCATAACTGATTTACGTTCTATTTGAAGTTTAAAATACTATTAAAATATCAAAAAAGTTATTTTTCAATAATTTGACCATAAGTTTCAGATAAAATATAAGAAAGGTTTATTTACATCACTGTGAAATGTACGGTCTTAATTGTTAAGAAATGTAATTGAATGCTTTCTGGTTACGAGGATAAATATAGAAGAAGGATCCTAAATTTTTTGGAAATTTCGTATTTTATGCAGTACCATATTATATTATGAGTCTTAAGGAAGTTCTAAGTGATAAAGAGAAATGAAAATACGTGAAGTACAAAAATAATTCAAGGGTCTAGGTGGTATATAGTGGATGTACTTTTGAGTTCATTTGCTTGTACTTTTTTTTTTTTTGGATTGTTATATTTGCCTGTACTTTAGTTCTTATAAAGTGGACGAGTCTCACATGGAAAATGACAACTTATCGTATCCCTTGTTTTTAGGTGCACTAAAATAAACAAAGGCATAACCATGTTTTTTGAAGTAGACTTGTTTGAGCAAGTTTATATGGTCAATTACCAACCTTGTAAACACCATCATTACCAACATATGGAATGTCAAGATCTTTAAATAAACTTTTGGTCTTAATTGACTACTACAATAATATACTAGTGTTGGCAATTCAAATTGTTTGTGATGTCTCCTTTCTTTGTTAGTGCTGCCACAAATTGCTCACTAAGAAATAAGTCCTCGTCAGAGTTGCTTTATCCACTATTTGATTTTAGTTGTAGCCCACTTGCCATGTTTTGCTGCATCTAAATGACTTTCAAAGAAATGAAACGCAAACTATGAGGATCAAAAGCGATGTACGAAAAAAAAAATCCAAGGAGATGTCTGGAATCGATAGCATAGGCACCCACTCTAAAATAATGGATAGAGCACAAGATTGCTGGCAATCTCAATGGCATTTCAATGAAAAAGTAAGCTCCATATCCAGCAGTATCCATACAGGAGAAACATTGTCATCACTTTCTCAAATTTGATACATCAACTTTTCCAAATTCCTTCTTGTAGGAGGAGCAGATCAAGCTAGGTGTTAATGCTCCACTATATGTGTTGCACGGCTTCCCATTTGTTACATGGACAATTGAAGGGCATTACTCTAGATATTTGCCACTACAGTTCACTACAATCGGCAACACAAGGAATGGAGTATAAACGAGGTTAACGCAACCTGTCTTACATACCCTGCACTCAATTATATATCTTACTTATTCATGTCGGCAAAATGCATGTTAATGGAATCTACCCCTCAACCTTCCCAGTGCTAGAAGAGTTTAATGTTCACCAACTTTAAACTGAAACATGCTCTCCATTATTCGTAGAAGTGTTAAGTACACAGCATTAAGATTATTAACACCAATTATATTATTCGCATCTCATGTGATGTGTTTTGGACTCGTGCCACTGGCCAAGTAGCAATTAGCTAGGGATGTAGGTAGTGAAGTTATCATTTAAAAGCTTTAATCATTTCACAGTATGAGAACGAGAGACAAGTTAGACAAACTGTTTGATGTAGAACCAACAAAATCATTACTTCTCTCATATCAACTCGACGACACTAGACATTGAGAATCATTGCTTACTCTCCCTCTCACACACATACACACAATATCTATGTATATGTATGTATTTAACAGATACAAAGTGGCCAGTTGAATGTCTTTTTCTAAATTAAATGAATCAATGCACGCTGAATAAGTCAGCTAACTCTTTAAATCATTTGCGTACTTGGTTTAATAAGGCACTGGATGATATTCTATGTATGTAGCTAGGATGATGCATGTACAGTATTTTGTCGGATGCAAAGAGAAGTAAATTGACTTGTTAAAGGAAGACAACCAAAACGCTAACCTTGAAAATGTCTCACGAATTGACAGCCATGCAAAGCACAGAACACTGTTCTCTTTTGTGTACATGCATTTAGACACTAACATATTTTGCTTCCTTCTTTTTTATTTTCAGCATAGAAATAGGAGATAGTTGACTTTAGGATTTGTGGACTAAAGGGTAATGCATTTCATCATCATTCTGCAAGCTATTGGGTGGGTGCACCATACATGACACGATAGCTCTCGTTGCCAACTTATTCTGTTGCCACTAACAATAAAACCGGACCTTCCCTTCCCCACCCTCTTCTCTCATTCTACCTGCAAGAGCCCTTACCACCGTAAATCCCTATTTACAAACTTTTTGAGAGATTTTCAGCAAGTAGCTATGGCTATTGATCGCAAGATCAAAGCATTCACGTTCTTGTCCATGTTACTTCTCATTCCATTATCTTCAGGTCAGTACTTATATATATATGTGTGTGTGTGTGACTATATATATATATATATATTCATATATCTCAGTGTACATATGCTCTCTTATTATTACATACTACCCTTAAGCTTTTTTTTTAATTGTGCGATCCATCTATTCATATATTTTCTGTTGTAGGCATGGTAGAAATGGCTGAAGGCTTCACAGAAGGCACAATTGCACATTTCTCTATTTACAAGGTATTTACCCACATCATTACTTTTAAATATAGCAAAACGTAGATCAAGACGTTTTAAAATTTTTAGTTGAACCACAAGGAAGGCTTGTATTTCAATATATGTTAGCTTATTTTTATTTTGTATATTATATACATAGATATATTTTGTTACTAACAACTATTATATATATCCTTTTGAAGGGTGGCGTCCGAGTAATTAATACGAGGAAGCTTTTGCTGAATATGCAGGACTATGATGATACAGGACCTAACCCCAAACATGATCCTAGGAAGAGACCTGGTCATCCTTGACCAAGCAATTATATTCTTCTCAATTAACTACAAGCCGACACTATATATATAAAAGCTGTGCACTTCTCTCTCTTTCTAAAGTATATATGATATTTGCATTCTCAGATGATCAGTTTCATAAATAATATTACAGAAAGATAGTCGCATGCCTGTGGGTCTATAACTCCATATATATGCAGCTTATCTACCCGTAATAAACAGCTATGTATTAATTCAATGTTACTGTTCTTGTATGATGCTTGAGCTTTTCTGGCTACTGCTTGATACCATAATGTTTGTAAAGAATAAACGAAGCCTTATCATGCAAACATAATAATTTAATTTCCAAGACATTGCGTCGAAATGAATAATATCGTTAATTTTAATTTCCAAGACAAATGTGAAATCCAAAGCGACGCTGACTCAACCTCCCCACATACTTTACAACCCCTATTAGATTACAATTTACATATATAATCGCAATATAATATATTAGAGATATTTTCATTTTCATTTTATTTTCTTTCCAAATGAGTTGCAATTTAAATTTAATATTATATAATTTAACCCAATTTAATAATGATATTCATATGTCCATATATAATTAGATGATTTGAAGATTTAAGGTTTTAAGTATGGAATGTATCCTGATGAAATTTTCACTACGTATGGTTTATCGCACGTCACAATGGGAAAAAATGTTGACAAATAAACAATGAAAGTGATATATTGAAACGAAAGGAGTTTAAAAGATGAATTGGGTTCAAAAAGTAATTTATAATTAGGAAATTCATTAACTATTATAAAACTATTGTAAAAATCCTTTTCGTATCTAATTAGAGTTTATCTCAAGCTTGAAGATTAATCAATAAATTAAATATTTGTGAAAGAAGATGGGTTAAAAGTGTTGGAAAATCGGGGCAGGATCCGATCCCGACCGTAGTAGAATAATCACAAAACTTATTCGTAACCTTTGATTTCCCAAAAATCAAGATCTCTTAATTCTATAAAATAATTAACACAAAGCATAATAAAGCGGAAACTTAATTCATAACTTATTTCGAAGTTTGATCTTTATTTTGTCGTATCCCTTGAATCATTTTTGAAATAGATTCGTCTCAATAACCATAAGCAAGAAGTGCTAACTCCATTAGAGCTTAATCCTATTTATAATAGACCTTGGACGTTTCAGTAATTTAATTAAAATTAGAATGTAATTTCAATTAAACTTTGATTACAATTACAAATAATTCTAATTAAATATCAGTTATGTGCGAATTAGATTTAATATCTCATATTGATCCTTATTTATTAAATATTTCATATTTAATCATAAAGTTTCTCAAATTTTACAGTCAAGTCCAACTTGATTAAAATAATTCTATTTTCTTCAACCTATTCTTTATGTAAAACTCATTAGGTTCTCAAATATATTGACAATAATTATAAATTTTAATTTTAATTTATAACTAGAATTAAATAAATTAAAACTCTTTTTAATTTATCTTTAATTTTCTAATTAAATAATCTATAATCATATATCAAGATTGGCTTCTAACAACGCATTATGACCATCCAAATATTTAGGAATGTTAAAGTAGTTTTAACTAACCTTTCCTTACATTATTTTTTCGTATAATTCAATCCTTTTATCATACAATATTATGATTAGACATAGAGCATAAAATTAATGTCTATTTTATTAGAGTTCAACAATATTAGTTCTCCATCATTAGCTATTAATTCAATTAATGACATTTGTAAACTATTTACAAAGCATCATTCTACCTTAGCCAAGGATTTCTCGAATCAATACTAATAAAAAAACACTGAAACATTCTCCCTAATTATGTTAGAGTGATGAATCTTATCTTGATCACGCAACTACCTCCATATAGTTTATTCTACATCTAATGACTACTGATTAACTGCCCTATGATTAAATAGGTTATAAGTAGTATCAAAATATAACATTCCCTATACAAGATAACTTTGATGGCCTCAAGTCAAAGGATCACTTATACAATCATCACAATGAGAAATTCATATACATACAAGTAATGTTCCAAATGGATTTTTCATATCAGGTCTATTCAGTGAACCTGTTCTGTAACAAGCATTTACGCGTTTGTTTAAGTATCTCTATACTTTATCCTATGAGATCGACCACTTCCTTTATAAGGAAAAACATAACATGTGCTAGTCTTTTTACGTTCTATTAATGTCTAGTTTAGTCATTGTTCTATTAATGTCCAATCTTAATAGAATAATGACTAGGAATAATTTAGGAATGATACATAAATGCAATATGAATCTCATTATAATTCTATTTGCAATGTATAATTATACCACGGATTTTATCATATATATCTAAACATAGACTAAGAATGCCTTTAATAATTGTCACTAAACTATAATTAAAGTGATTGGTTATAGGGCACAATCCAACAAAAAGATCTAAAAACAATCTTCAGTTAAAGGAAAATTTGAAATTTTATTTTTGTAAGTTATCATATTTACACCTAAATATTATATATGGAACTTGGTTGATAAATTGATTATAGGCAGTAAATGTCCTACAAAAAGAAAGATATTCATAAAAAATAAAATCATTTCCTTAATTTAAATAATATAATTATCCTAATCAAAATGACGTATATAGGAAATTTTTTTATCAAATCTAAAGAATGAAATGCATGAATATATGCTTAAGACGTTTACAAAAATTAAAATAAATTCTCAATGTGTTGTTACCCTATTATTGTCAACACCAAAAAACAAAACTTTTATTCATTAAAAATATTTTTTTGAAAATGTTAATATATTAAGCCACTGAGGGAATCAACGAACAAAATTATAAGGAAACAACTTTCAGTTCAATAAAGATGTTTTAGTAAATGTAAAAAAACGTCAAATAAAACAAGAACCAAAGTGTGTAGTGACCTATATGGAGCTAATTTGTGGCTACATTGATGATTGTCTATATATATTAACAAATGAAGTCTAAGCTTTCCAATTGGTTCCTTGATGAAAATCTAAATGCATAAAGCTTAGCTGATAAATTTTATCCAATTTCATTCCTACCATATGCGAGAAACCAAGTATGATTGTGTAGTGCAATAAATCCATATGTCCCTTCCTTCTATTTTTTATATGGATGCTCAAATCTATGATGTCATTCCATTCTCTAGGTGATTTTCCTATACTCTATCCAAGCTTTATTAGTAAAAACATATTTAAACAAGAGATTATCTAATTTGAATAGAAAGCACCACTTTGAAATGGTAAGGCACTTACTTACCCTATCCAGAGTGAGAATTTTTCTTGTCACTACTAACCATAAAGTGTAAAAGCCACAAGGAAGGGTATTTTTAACCAGGACCAACTCTCTCCATGCAACTTTTTGACTTATGCTACGTAAGAGCTTTCTATATAAAGCATTGATGTAGTTTCCTATTATGGTGCTGTAACATCCCCTATATGGAACCTACAACCATCCACACACATAGCAACCAAATTCCTGTACACACATTCAAGGTATACAATTCCGCTCAATGTTATACATATACACATTACAAAACTTCCCAATGCTTAATACTATCATTTAACAGCAGTAATACATCTTTACATTTACGTGGTAATCTGTAAGAAAACATACAATTTCTTTTTTATTACATGTGCAACCATTTATAACTAAAACACATTCCAAAAGTACTTTTTTTTCTATCTATTGTCCGTGTTGCTACAGATATTCCTTGTACCTCACTCATATGACTAGGACCTACATGGATTAACCCTCGTGCTAAGTGATTGAATCCAAGTTTTCTATATTATTTAGTGACACTTTTATAGTTTTTGTTATTCTTTTAGGCTCTTTTTGTTAGATATTATGCTTAATTTGAACTAAAAGTGTTTGTTTTGAGTTAATATAATTTGAGGATTAAATTGTCATAATTAGTTAATAATTGCCAGATTTATAGGACAATTGATATTACAAATTACTACTTTTCATTGCAGGAAACTCAAGAAGTAGAGCCAAAAGTGGAACAAAGAAATTAAAGTCATAAGATCAAGCAAAGACATTTCGGGTAAAGTTCGGCACGACGAAGTCAGTGTTTCGCTGCGGCAAAACCATTAAAGATCGCCACGATACAATCAGTGTTTCGCTGCAGTGAAACTATTAAAGATCGTCGTGACGAATTCAGTGTTTTGTCGCAGCGAACCTTCGAATCAACACAAACTCTAACCATTTCTGAAAATTTCACTTACCTTGCAACCCGATCCGATAACCTATTTTTGGAAAGAAAACCTATTTTGGGATAAGCTAGAAAACAACACAGCTGACACATTATTATCATCATCATTCCATTACCTTGGCACCAATGATTACCTCTGATACTTGTCTCATTTTCCTTTCATTTTTCGCCGCCAACTTCCACCATGGGTAGCATGAGTTCATTCCTCAATACGTGGCTAGGCGATTTCCTTCCTCTTGAAGATGTAGCGATGGTTGGAGTTCAATGTTCTTAAAAAGGGAGTAGCTTAATCCATAGTTTAGCTATGATTTATAAATGTCTAAGTCTAGGATTTGTAACTTGTAGTTAAGCTACTTGATTATGGTTTAATCAAATGTTGGACTATGTGTAGTTGGATTGGTTGATGTAGAACTTTGAGTTTGAATATATAAAGTCTCATATATGTCACTTGTGATCTTATTGATTCTCTGTTATGTTGTATGGTTGTGTTTGATATTGAGTTGATTAAGATTTCATTTGACCTATTGCATTGGTTGATCCGACTACACACACTAAGCCGCACTTAACGGGATCTTAAGAAATGGAGTCCCATTGATTAAGATCTTGAACTTAAAGAGTACTTTAAGGTTTATCATTTTGAAGCTTAGTGATCTCTACGCCCATAGAAAAATCAATTTTGGACTAGGATGGGCAAAGCTCATTTTCAATAGGATTCTATCACATTTTAATCACTTGTTTTAATTTTTCCATTTTCTATTCCCAAAAATCCAAAAATACATTTTACAAACTTTTTACAATTCAATTTAGTTTGGTTGGTGTTTTCAAAGATCAAACACCCCCCCCCCCTTTTTCCCAATTAGCTTGCATAACATGACATATAAGTTAACTTAGGTCCATTCATTTTAGGTTCCGATTAAGTGAAATAGCTCGAGTTTGCACCCGATATTGCAATTCTTGGATTTTTTTTTTTTACCTCTAAGGATATAAACAAGGTCCGAATCAAATGGCTTCATTACCAGGGAACCAAGCAATTGGTTCTCTAGGTTGAATTTTGTCAATTTTTCAACTAAATGAGGTTAGGATCCTTTTCTTTTTAGATTGCATTCTAGATAATTTAGCTTCATACTTGTTAATAGTATAGGTTTTCATTTTGCATAGCATCATAATTTTTGGAAATACAAAGATATCGTTTTTCCTTTGATAGTTAGCATTTTAAATTTGCATTCTCTGTGAAAGTTCGCCGCGGTAAACACTTCTTCGCCATGGCTAGCTTCCTATTCGTACAAACTTTCATACATACTCATATGCACATACACTTGCATCCTTCACATCCCATCTTTTTACTTATCTTTGTGTGCTTTCAAGTCAATTTTGTTTTCTTTTATTCATATTTGAATTTTCCCATTTTTGAATGCCCTGGAAAACCAAACTTCTACCTGTTCATACAAACTTTCGTACATACTCATATGCACATACACTTGCATCCTTCACATACCATCTTTTTACTTAGCTTTGTGTGCTTGCAAGTCAATTTTGTTTTCTTTTATTCATATTTGAATTTTCCCATTTTTGCATGCCCAAAAAACCAAACTTCTACCTTTCCACCCTAAAATTGAGAGACATCTGAGAAAAATTAGAAAGGAGAAGAGAGTAAAAGAAAAAAGTAAGGTAATCTTTGAAGAGGAGAATTCATGGAGTCTAGCCTATCAAGTAGTGAGAGTGAGTCATTAGCAGGTGAGATAATGGCAAAAAACTGTAGCCTTAATGTTAACCCACCTAGGAATGGTGATAATGGAGGTAATGGGGAGTAGGAGCAAGTTAATGAGAATAATGGAAATCATAGAAGAAGGACCATTAGGGAAGTCACTACATCTGATGTGAATTATGATCCTTTTACTGCTGCTTGGCTTAATTTTGATGTGAATTTTGAGGTTAAAGGATTACTTATTAAATCTCTTCCTAAATTTCATGGTTTGATAGGAGAAGACCCCTACATTCACTTACAATCGCTTTCCATGATTTGTCAGAGCTTGAAACCGAAGGGAGCTTCTCTCAATCAAGTGCTATGGAAAGTCTTTCATCTGTCCTTGTAGGGTAAAGCAAGGGAGTAGTATATGAGCTTTCTAAGACATGTGACGAATGCCTACCATAGTGGGGCAAATTTGAGAAAGGCATTCTTGGAGAAGTACTTTCCTGCCTCCATAACTTCATCAATGAGAAAAGAGATTTACTCAGCACGTCAAGACTATGATGAGTCCCTCTAGGATTATTGGAATAGTTTTCAGGATCTATTGTCCAGATGCCTTCATCATCAGATACCTGATGAGTAGTTAGTGCAGTACTTTTATGATGGACTGAAGATTCAGGACAAGGTTATGTTGGACGTGGCTTCAGGAGGTTCGTTGATTGACCTCACCATTGTAGAGGCGTGGGATCTAATTTAAAAAATGGCTCTAAATCACCAGCAATATAGTGTTAGGGATACTAGAGGAGTACATAAGTTAGGAGGTTCAACAGTTCACTCCAAAAGAATGGAAAGTCTTAAGTATAAGGTTGACTCTTTGGAGAGTAAAGTGACTTTACAGCTATCCTTCATTACTGCAGAGTTGAAAAATATAAGTGTGCGTCGTCCACCATCTTCTATGGATCATACTGCACCTAGTTGCGACACTTGTGGTTCAGTGATGCATATCTCTAGTGGCTACCCCAGTCGTTATGAAGAGGTGTCTACTGTTTATCAAGGTCAGCCCAATTAGAAGTGGGATCCCTATTCCAATACATATAACGAGGGATGGAAAGCAAATCCTAGACTTAGTTGGAGAAATGAAGAAGGTCGAGGTACAAACAGATTTCAACAAGGTGGAGGGGCTGGTTCTTCCACAAACCAGTTCCAAAACCAATAGCAAGCTTTAACTATCCCACCAAAGGAAGAAACTAATCAACTCTTCCATAATATGATGGCGTTGATGAAGGAGAAGAGGACTTCTAATAACAACCAGTTCAATGCCATAGCTTCTCTGATTCAACAGGACTCTTCTAAAAATGCTGCCAGATTTAATGCTCTAAAGGAAAGAATGGAGCAATGGGAAACAAAATCTGAAAACATCAACTCATATGTCACTCAGCTATCCAATAACGTGAGTAAGCACCAAGCTAGGAGTAATGGCACTATTCCCTCCAATACTGTTATGAACCCCAAGAGTTTGAATGTCATCACTCTTCGAAGTGGGAAGCAAGTGAGGTTCAGCGATCAAGATGAGGGAGTAGTTGAAGAGGAGATTGAATGTGAAGAATTGCCTTTAACATCTACAAGAGTCAAGAAGTCTGAAAGCTCTAAAGAGAGAGCACTTTTAGCTAAAAAGGAGTCTACATCTTTAAAGAGCAAAGAAGCAAATTCTGAGAGCAACCAAGAATCAAGCAAGCATGGATCCAATGAAGCCAATGGTAAGGAGGTAAATCTTAAAGACCTTCCTTTTCCTAATTCATATTTGATGAGCAAAAGAATGACCGAAACTAAACATAAGAAAGATATCATTGATTTGTTTAGTAGAGTGGAAGTCAATATTCCTTTGCTTGATCTTATGAAATGGGTTCCCACTTAGGTCAAATACCTTAAAGACCTGTGTATCAACAAAAGGAAGTTTAGACCAAATGAAAGAGTGCAAGTCAGCTCAAATGTGTCTGCCCTTTTTAAACCTCAAATCCCTATAAAATGCCAAGACCCTGGATCTTTCACTACCCTTTTCACTATAGGTAAAGCTACTATAGGGGAGCCTTGTTAGATCTAGGGGCAGCTATTAATGTCATGCCTAAGTCCGTTTACACGTCATTGGGAGTCAAGAATCTTAAATCTACATCTATAGTTCTCCAATTAGTTGATAGGTCTCTTAGGCATCCTGTGGGTATTATAAAGGATATTTTGGTCCAGGTTAAGGGTTTGGTCTTTCCCGCTAATTTTTATGTGCTTGACATGTCTTATGAAGTTGTGCATAACACCACACTGATTCTTGGTATACCTTTCTTAAAGACTGTTAGCACCATGATTAGCATGAAAGAAGGTACCGTCACAATGAAAGTAGGTGATCAAAAAGTGTGCTTTAATATATATGAAGCAATGAAACATCCTCATAAAGATTACTCACTTTTGGGAGTTAACATGCTTGATATTGTTGTTGATGATGCCTGCTCTGAATTTGAATTCCAAAATGCTTACTTTAGCTCTACACTGTATTCTTCAGATTCTTCTATTGTGAATGATGACTCCATAGGAGAAAGGTTTTCTGTTAACGTTTCAGGTGAATCTGGCACCATGGAGGCTGACACTAACGTGGAAGTTGATGAAGTAAGTTCAACGTTAGGAATAGATGGAGATTGTAAAGCTGACCGCATGGAACCTAAACAATCATTGGTTGAAGAAAAGGGGAGTAATCTATTCTCTTTTGAACTTTTTAAATTAATCTCTTCTGTTGTGCAACCTCCTGTGATTGAATTGAAACCCTTACCCCTACTTTAAAATATGCTTTCCTTGTGTCTAATGAGCGATTACCTTTCATAATTTCCAATTCCTTATCTAACGGTGAGGAAGAGAGACTCCTTGTTGTGTTGAGAGAGAATAGAAGGGCTATAGGGTGGAATTTAGCAGACATACTTGGGATTAGTCTAGCTGTTTGCACATATAGGATCCTTCTAAGTGAGGATTCCAAACCGGTGAAACAACCCCAAAGGAGACTAAACCCATTTATTCTAGATGTGATTAAGAAAAAAATCACCAAACTTTTGAGTGCTGGGATCATCTATCCTATATCCGATAGCGAGTGGGTTAGTTCGGTGCATGTAGTCCCTTAAAAGAGTGGGGTTCACTGTGGTTAGAAATGATAAGGATGAGCTTATCCCAACAAGAGTGCAAAATTCCTAGCGTGTGTGTATAGACTATAGAAGATTAAATGATGCCACATGAAAAGATCATTTCCCTCTTCCTTTTATTGACCAGATGCTTGAGAGACTTGCAAGCAAATCTCATTACTGTTTTCTGGATGGTTTCTCTAGGTACTTTCAAGTACCTATTGCACCAAAGGACCAATATAAAACCACTTTTACATGTCCTTTTGGTACCTTCACTTATCAAAGGGTGCCTTTTGGATTATGTAATGCTCCAGGGACTTTCTAGCATTATATAATGGTTGTTTTCTACTAATTTTTATGGGAATGCATGGAAGTCTTTATGGACAACTTCACTGTTTATAGTGGTCTTTTGATAATTGCCTTGCTAGCCTTGAAAAAGTTTTAGAAAGACGCATTGAAAAGAATTTAATTTTAAACTTTGAGAAATTTCATTTCATGATCAATGAAGGAATAGTGTTAGGTCATTTGATTTCTAGCAAGGGAATTGACATTGATAAAGCTAAGATTGAGGTCATATCTTCTTTGCCTTATCTTGTCTATTTTAAAGATATAAGATCATTTTTAGGTCATGCAGGATTTTATAGGCGTTTCATAAAAGATTTTAGCAAGATTGCATTACCTCTTTCAAAGATTTTACAAAAAGATGCAAAATTTGACTTTGACAATTCTTGTAGAGATGATTTTGATGAGTTAAAATCTAAACTCATTTCTCCCCCTATTTTGATTGCCCTTGATTGGAAATTACCTTTTGAGCTTTCATGTGATGCTTCTAATTGTGATGTAGGAGCTATGTTTGGCCAAAGGGAGGACAAGCTCTCAAGCGCCATTGCTTATGCCTCGAAAGCTTTAGATGCAGCTCAAATCAACTACACAATGACAGAGAAAGAGCAATTTGTAGTAGTTTTTGCATTAGAAAATTTTAGGCCTTATCTGTTAAATTCTTATGTAACTATTTTTACTGATCATTCAAATGTCTGCTATCTTCTCAAGAAAGCATAATCTAATCCAAAATTGATAAGATGGGCTTTACTTCTTCAAGAATTTGACATTGAACTTAAGGATCGAGCCAGGGCAGCGAATCATGTAGTTGATCACTTGAGTAGGCTACCAGAGGATACAAGGGGAGTAGACCCTTCTGAACTCACTTGTGATTCTTTTCCTGATGCGGTTTTATGTGCTTTAATTTTAAAAGAGCCTTGATATGCACATATAGTTAATTATCTCATGACTGGACTCACTCCTCCTTTTATATCTAAGTCGCAGGCCCAAAAGCTCAGGAGCGAAGCAAGGCGTTACATTTGGGATGCTCCTCATCTATGGAGGATGTGCAGTGAACAAATCATTAGGAAGTGTGTACCTAGTGAAGAATTCGATGCCATTATTTCAGCTCCCCAATCCATGGTTTATGGGGGTCATTTTAGTGTAAGAGGAACTTCTAGGAAGATTTTAGACTTTGGTTTTTACTGGCCAACCCTTTTTAAAGATTCTTTTACATTTTGTTAGTCCTATGACAAATGTCAACATTTGGAGGGTTAGGTAAAAGGCATGAAATGCATCAGTAGCCTTTACTGTTTTCCGAAATCTTTGATGTTTGGGGGATTGATTTCATGGGTCCTTTTCCTCCATCTTTTGGTTATATATATATATATATATATATGTACTTTTAGCTATCGATTATGTGTCCAAATGGATAAAGGTTGTACCTACTAGAAAAGATGATTCTCAAACAGTGTCTAAATTTCTTAAGTCCAACATCTTCTACAGGTTTAGGATTCCAAAGGCTGTGGTGAGTGATAGGGGTATACATTTCTGTAATAGGGTAGTTGATAACCTGTTTTCCAAATTTGGTGCCACTCACAAATTCTCCATTGCATATCACCCCCAAACTAATGATCAGGCTGAAGTATCCAATAGAGAGGTGAAGCATATTTTGGAGAAGATAGTGAAGCCATCAAAGAAAGATTCGAGCTTGCAACTAGAAGAAGCATTGTGGGCTTATCGAACTGCCTACAAGTCACCAATTAGCATGTCCCCCTACTGCTTAATCTATGGCAAAGCTTGCCACTTGCCAGTAGAGTTGGAGCATAAACTATATTGGGCAGTCAAGCTGTGCAACATGGATTTAGAATCTTCTAGTATGGAAAAAAAGCAGCAGTTGCAAGAGTTAAGAGAGTTGAGGCTAGAGGCGTATGAGAACTCCCGCCTCTACAAGGAAAAAACCAAGCTTGTGCACTATAAGGTTCTTTGGAGAAAGAACTTCAAAGAGGGAGATAAAGTGCTATTGTTTAAGGCTCGTTACATGTTTAAGCAAGGAAAGTTTAGCACTCGTTAGGATGGGCCATGTATAATCATAAAGGTGCACGACTTTGGCATGGTGGAGCTTCTACATGAAGAGACCGGAGCCAAGCTTAAGGTGAATGGCCATCTATTGAAGCTCTATCATGATAACCAGAAGCCCCCATAAATGTCAGGTTGTTTCTTTCCTTCACTTGTTTCCTTACTTATGCCCCGTGATTGCTCGTGACATATATTGATGCATTAGTTTGTTAAGTAAGTGTAAGGGAGAAATTACCCAGTAGGAAAATAGCTTAGTTTTTAGCTTGGTTAATAGTTTTTCAATTCAATAAACTTTCCTTCTAGTTCTGTCTCTTGCCTTCCTTTTGTTGTGTTGGATTGCCCTTTATGCTTTCTTCCTTTGTGCTTTATCTTTGCTTATTTAACATTAGGACAATCTTATGTTCAAGTGTGGGGGAAGAATGTCTATCTTTTTTAATTCAACAAGACAGCTTCTTCGTCTATAAGTTTTGGTCATTTGTTTGCTTTTAAATAGTTCATTTGTGTGTTTACGGTTGTTAACTTGGTTTAAGGTGAATTTGCATTTATATGCCATTGTTCCGTGTTTCTACTACCTTTCGTCGCGGCCATCACTGATTTCGCCGCAGGGAAACTCTACTAAAAAATACTTCCCCTCGGCAAACTTGTGGTTACCGTAGCGATGACTCTTCATGTTTTCTCGAGCAAACAAATGTTTTTATTCCCTCACTTCAACAATTCTTCCAAATTAGATTCTTAATACTCCTATGTTGAATTTTTTTGAAAATTTTAAAGTGTTACATATGCTTTTGGAAAATCATCCGTATTTTAAAATGATAGTTGATTTTGGATAATTCCATTTTCAATGTTTTCAACGAGAGGTAAACGAGAGTACGCTAAAAAAGTGGTGCTATATGTTTTTTAAAAACTTGAGACCGCTTAATTGAGATACTAACCTTGTTGGAAGGATATTTGAGCCTCAATTCTTTCATTTGTGTGTATCTGCTTAATTTCATATCTCTCTAGAACTTGTTTTAATTCTTAATCAAGGCTTTATGAACTAAAATTTTGTGAATATGATAGAGGTGTTCATTTCAAAACCCTTAATCCAAACACAAGCCCAAACACTTAACCATTGTTAGCCCCCTAAGCTATCTTTTTGAGTGCATGCACATGTCTTCATATTGATGTAAATATTTTATCTCCATTCTTTTAAAGTTTAATTTATCTTTAAAAAAACAACAAAAAAATAAACAAAAAAAGAGGCGTGTTGTTTCCCTATGAATTATGAGTTTGCCTGAGCAACTGTTTTCAATTATAGAATTTGATTATGTACTAAAAAAAGGCTTCTATGGTAGAATTTTAAATCTTTTCTTTATAATAGTTGATGCTTGTTTGATGACAAGAATAATTATAATGCATGTTACTCATCTCTTTTTTCTTTTATTCCTTCCATTTCATTTG
Organism: Erythroxylum areolatum; assembly: GCA_024520975.1. Classification (NCBI taxonomy): domain Eukaryota; kingdom Viridiplantae; phylum Streptophyta; class Magnoliopsida; order Malpighiales; family Erythroxylaceae; genus Erythroxylum; species Erythroxylum areolatum. Next base: position 9,346,977 of record JANIJH010000007.1, on the reverse strand, counting down.
ACCTTTATATATCATTACAACCCTTAAAGTCCTCTTGATTTGCGAAACTATGGTTCTTGTAGTGGAAAGGTAGAACTATCACAAGCTTATGGTAGAGAATGGACTAAGTAGATTTTAGAGTGAAATTATCCCAAGACAAGTGAGTTGAGAGTTAAACAGCTTCTCTTGAGAGAAATCTCTTTTGCTCGATCTCTTGGATTAAACTCTTGTAGTATTTATCCTTTTAGCTTCTCTCAATCTGCTTTGGTTGATTTCTGAGAAAGTGGTTTTACTGATTTTCTGCTCTTATTTTTAAGTATGATCAGTATTTTCTTTTGTACATGTATATCTTTAATCTTTCATAAGCTTTGTCCAGGAGTACAAAGGTATAAGTGTGGGGAATTTGATTGAACCCAAGTTTTCTATATTATTTAGTGACATTTTTATGATTTTTGTTATACTTTTTGGTTCTTTTTGTTAGATATTATGCTTAATTTTACCTAAAAGTGTTTGTTTTGAATTAATGTAATTTGAAGATCAAATTTTCATAATTAGTTAATAATTGCACTAACTTGATTTATAGGACAATTGATATTACAAATTACTACTTTTCATTATAGGAACCTCAAGAAGTAGAGCCAAAAGTGGAATAAAGAAATTGAAGTTACAAGATCAAGCAAAGACATTTCGGGTAAAGTTCATCGCGATGAAGTCAGTGTTTCGCCATAACGAAATCATTAAAGATCGTCGTGACAAAGTCAGTGTTTCGCTGCGGTGAAACTATTAAGATCGCCACGACGAAGTCACTGTTTCGTCACGGTGAACCTTCGAATCAGAGCAAACCCGAATCATTTTCAAAAATTTCACTTACTATGCAGCCCAATCTGACAACCCATTTTTGGAAAGAAAACCTATTTTGGGATAAGTTACAAAACAACACAGCCGACACATGATTATCATCATCATTCCATTACCTTTCCATTCACGATTCCCTCTGATACCTGTCTCTTTTTCCTTCCATTTTCCACCACCAACTTCCACCATGGGTAGCACGTGTTTATTCCTAATTGTAAGGCTTTTGGTTGCAATGCGTGGCTAGGCGATTTCCTTCCTCTTGAAGATGTAGCGATGGCTAGAGTTCAATGTTCTTAAAAGGGGACTAGCTTAATCCATAGTTTAGCTATGATTTATGAATACCTAAGTCTAGGATTTGTAACTTGTAGTTAAGCTACTTGATTATGGTTTAATCAAATGTTGGATTATGAGTAGTTAGATGGTTGATGTACAACTTTGAGTTTGAATATATGAAGTCTCATATATGTCATTTGTGATCTTCTTGATTCTCTTTTATCTTGCATGGTTGTGTTTGATATTGAGTTGATTAAGATTTCATTTAACCTATTGCATTTGGTGATCCTACTACACACATTAAGCCGCACTTAAACGGGATCTTGAGAAATGGAGTCCTATTAATTAAGATCTTAGACTTAAAGAGTACTTTAAGGTTTATCATTTTAAAGTTTAGTGATTTCTACTCCCATTAAAAAATCAATTTTGGACTAGGATGGCCAATGCTCATTTTCAAGAGGATTCTATCACTTTTTGATCATTTGTTTTAGTCTTTCCGTTTTCTATTCCCAAAAATCCAAAAATACATTTTAAAAACTTTTTACAATTCAATTTAGTTCTATTAGTGTTTTCAAAGATCAAAACCCCCCCTTTTCTCAATTAGCTTGCATAGCATGACATATAGGTTAACTTAGGTCCATTCATTTTAGGTTCCTATTAAGTGAAACGACCCGAGGTTGCATCCAATATTGCAATCCTTGAATTATTTTTTATTTGACCTCCAAGGATACGAACAAGGTCAGAATCAATGTTAATCTTTGAAAAATGACCTAAATGTAGTACTTTCGACTTACTTTAATTTATTTGCTTCCAAATGTACCTAAAATCATATATGAATTAAAGTGAGTATCTTAAGCATTTTCATGTCAATAATCGCTAAGTATAAATGATTAAATATATCAACAATTAAACACATATTAATTTCCCTCACACTTAGCTTTTGTCCATCCTCAGGAAAAACATCCAAATTAAGCTTAAAGACTAAAACATTTACTCAATTCCCATGTTTTTCTAAGAATATATAATCACAAGCAAAGATAAGTGACTTTCAAAAATCATAGCAAGATGTCAACATTCCAAGCTTTTACTCATGATCAATCAACATTCAATATCTTTAAAAATTGAGCAATCTAATGGTAGACTCAGAAAATGTGCTTAACTAAAATATATCAACAGGCACACTCAACACCATCACAATCATGACAATCCACAACTTTGCATATCATTTCATTTCTCCACCACTAATGTTCACATGCAAAATCACGAATCAAAGGACTTTTGAGGTTTGTAATGTGGGCAAAGGTAAGGTGAGATGTATTTGGGTTAAGTAGCAAGAAAGTCAACAAACTTAGTGAAACAAAGCAACACTCATCAAAAACTGGGTACCGTTAGCTAGGACGAATGCAACATTTATATTTCACAACCTCATTAAGCTCTCACACACAAAACACATGAAGCCTATACCGATCCAAAGGAATCACTCGTACAATTTATGCCAGCAATACATTGAAATCGCAAGAGTGAATCTTCCAAGCCAACATCTTCCTCATATTCAACATACTCAAATAACACATTCATTCCAACTCTAGGAAGATGCATAAACCATAAACAACTTTTCAACACATATGCAATTCCTCCTTGATACATTTATTTTAAACAATTTTTCATTCATTTTTTCTTTTTCTTCTTTCTTTCTTTTTCATTTTCTTTTCTTTTCTTTTCTTTTTTTGCTTTTCTCTTTTCTTTCTTTCTTTTCCTTATAAAAAATTAAAGTAAACTACATCAATATGGGAATTTCAATGATAAGATATAACAAAACATCCCAACATTAACCAACCTACATATATGCACACCCCACACTTAGACTTTTGTACATCCACAAACTCAAAAATCACAAATGTTCCACTAGTTTTATGGCTTGGGTAGGAGATATGGTTAATTATAAAGCATGTAATATGGTTGATACAAAAAGAAAGGCTAAAACTCAAAAGGGTTTATCAACAGAAAAATTATGTCAATAGGATAGGTTATTTGGTTAATGTAGTCTATGAAAAACAAAGAATGCCTAATCATGTCCATGTTAATGTATGTGATAAAAATGTAGTCTCGAATAGAAATTCAATACAAAATCGAGATGTAAATGTCATGAAGGCTATACATTATCAAAAGGCAATGAGATTGATATAGATGTGTCAATCAAATAAGGCTCAAAATCTCACCAACTTTGTCTACTATAAATCACTACTCTTCCAAAGATAATGCATATCGACCAATCACAAGAGCAAAAATATATGCTAAAGTTGCTATGAAATTCTCTAGTCAATTCACACTCTAATCATGATTATATAATCCCAGAAGTAATAGAAAACAAGAAAATGTTTGTTTCATTTATTTTATTCCTTCTCTCATTTTGATTGAAAACTTAAAAACAAGTCAAACAAACAAATTAAAAAAACACACATGCATATAAAAAGTAATGCGAAAATGTAAAGGAAAAGAAATTTACTTCCCTTGGGTTGCCTCCTAAGAAGCACCTTTGTTTATGGTCGCTGGCTTGACTCCTACTTCTCCTCACATGACAAAATTGTAATCTTTAGATATTACATTAGCACCACTTCCATGCAAGGTTGTTCTGGATAGGGCCTTAGTTGATCATCATTCCCATTTAGTGTCCCCCTATCCTCAGACTCTCAATCCTAACTGAGTCCATACACTCCAGAAATATTTCAAACATCTCTTTACCTTTTTCTTCATCATTTAATTCCTCCAATCTGTTATGTAAAGATAAAGAGTTAGTCTCAAAAATAATCATGGACTTAGTACTTACCTTCCAGCTAAAAGATGTGTCCTTTATGGCTTCGAGCTCCTTCTTCACTTCTTCGACACAAACAATTCATTGAGGGTTACTCAAGCTCCTCATCACTTTGTAAATTTTCCACACAAACGTCCATTGGATACACCTCGTGTTGATGCCGCTGCCCCTCTTTGCTTTGCAATTCTAGGTGATTAAGCCTTATTGCCATCTGACCCATTAGGTGTCCCATCCTCTGTTGACTTTCTTTTGTCTCTTGTCATAATTTTTGCATATCCTGTTGAAATTGTAAATTGTTAGTAGCAATATTCTTAACAAGTTCTTCTAAAGATGCACCTAAATCGTGTTGACTCTCTGAATCTTAGGCGCTATACCATGTGTTTCTTAGAAATTGCCCTCCATCTTTCTAGAATTGTAGAGTATTTTGCTGCAATTGCAAAGTATTAGCTTTCAAAATATTAATCATCTCTTCCAGAGATGGACCGGAGTCGTGATAGGAAGCTTCTGGTCTGTATGAGAATTGTTGTGCCTCCTATAAACTATCATGGAAGTAATTCTGATTATTATCCCATCCATAACAAAAGTTAGGCTGATTAGTCCAAACATTATTATAGGATTGAGAATATGAGTTATAAAAGAAATTACTTTCATTCATATCAATATTTTTTTCAAACACGAAATAAAAAATGAAAAAATCACAAAATAACTACAAAAAATCAATTACGAACAATACAAAACACCAATTAAATCACAAAAAAAAACTAAAACACCTCCCTCCCTAACAATGGCGCCAAAATTGACTGTGAATCGTTACGCTAGTTAAAATAAAATAACTAGACCTACTACTATAGCAGTAGTGATTCTAGGTCGATCCCACAGAGATTATGTATAAAGTTTATGAAATGAAATTAATCGGTGTTTAGGTTTAACATGGGGTTTTGGATGTTTTTAAAAAAGAAAATAAAATGAAACTAACTAATAAAAACAAATTAAAGAAAACATGCAAAACAAATGATAAAAGGGAGGAATTCGGTAGGGACCCAATTCTTTGGTTCAATCTTAGCCTACACCCTAATTAAGCATAATTCATTAATTTTTTGTTCTTTAACCTCTCCTAGCAATGATTAATCATGAGTTAATAATTAACCCGAGTTTTTCCTTAGGCTTTTTAATCAAGATACGATCATTAATTAAACCTAACTGCCGAACAATCTAGGATACGATCTCTAGATTTAATTAGGCAGTAGCATTATGAATTAGGAAAACTGATTAATTAAGGCAACAACCACATACTATGTGTTATTTAACCTAGGTCATGTTATCCCTAATGATTACGAATCATTAGTCATTACACATGAATTTCAACATAACAATTATGAATTATATCGAAATTCTAGCAATAAGTTTGTAATTAAATGACTCAATGAATGCATTAAAATCATCCTTTTACAATATCCAATAGGTTCATACACAAATAACCAAACAGTAACGAAAATCTGATTATCCATACACAATGCCCAAATCAATTAACATAGGATAACACAATCAATTCCTAATGAAAGAAAGAAAAAACAAAATAAATTAAAAAATAGTTAACCTTGGTCATCAGCGTTGGGATGTCTAGCCTTCCATGAGTCTTTCCCAAAAAAATACTTCAGCCCCCATTTTGTTCTTTCTCAGCTTCGTTTTATTATCTTGTTTCCTTCTTCTTTGTGTTCCATTTTTCTTGAATTTTTTTCTCTTCTTCCTCCATGAAGGCAAGTAGATATTAATCTTCAAAAAATGACCCAAATGTAGTACTTTCGACTCACTTTAATTTATTTGCTTCCAAATTGTACCTAAAATCATATATAAATTAAAGTGAGCATCTTAAGCATTTTCATGTCAATAATCGCTAAGTGTAAATGATTCAATATATCAACAATTAAACATATATCAGCAACTAAATTTTCACTTATTGAAATTATGAATGGTTTTAATCCATTAAGTCCTTTGGATTTATCACCTTTATCAAATAATGATTGTCAAAATTTTGGTGGTCAAAATAAGGTAGATTTTATTGAGCAAATGCATAAGAAAATAAAGCAAACAAATTTAAAAGAAAGTAGATCAATATGTCAAGCTAATAAAGGAGAAAACAAGTTTTTGAGTCTAATGATTAGGTTTGGTTACGTATTCACAGGGAGATATTGCTAATTCGAAGGAGTTCTAAATTGCATCTAAAAGGAGATCATCCTTTTCAAGTGATAAAATGGATTAATGATAATGCATATAAGCTAGATTTTCCTTATGAGTATAGTATGGATGCTACTTTTAATATTATTGATTTATCTCCTTTTGAAGTAGGTGATCATTAGAGGACAAATCCTTTTGAGAAGAGAGGGAATTGTGAGAACCCTAAAGGCCCTAAAATTACAACACGAAATTATGATCCACTGGAGGTCCAATCACTAAGGCAAGATCAAAGAAGATTAAAGAAGTTCTAAATGGTCTAATTGAAGTCATGTGGGATAAAAGTGCAAGTTGCTCTAAAGAATTAAGTCAATCCTTAAATTCAAGACTAGTTAACTTAATTCAGCAAATAAAGCATTAAAATATTTTTCTTAAAAGTTGCAAGAAAAAAGAAAAAATTGCAAGTTGACTATAAAGTTGTATAGGACACTTTGATCTTTCCAAAGAAATAAGAATCAGGTCATTTGGAGCACATTAGCTTAAGTTATCTCTTAGAATTTGACTATTTGACATAGATGCGAGAATAACAACTTAACGTTGACTATTAGACTTATTTATTGTCAGTTATTATTTGTATTTGTTTTCCTTATTCTTTGAATATCTTTTGGACTTACTATCACCATAGCTGCAAATTTGGGAATTAAGTCATTTATGTAACAAAGTTATAAAATTTAAGAATTCATGGTCTAATTATCAAGTCATAAAATTTATACATTCATAGTAAAGTATCAAATCACCCAAGAAAATAAATATTCCAAAACAAATTTACATCGCCCATGCCCAAATCGAAGAATGAGTGAGGTAAATAAAAACATAAAATATTAAATTAGTCAAGAGATAAGAGATGAAATAATAAACAAAAATAATGATTAATATTCTATAGGTTTATAATGACTAATCCTCATTTTCAACTTAGCAACCTAACCATCATTCACATCTGTGGTGTTCATGTGGGAACTTTAAGATTAATGCTAGTCAAATTTCAATCATGATTAAAAAATGCCCCCACCTTAATTTTAAAAGAGATGCATTCTTCAATTGAAAAAGTGGCCTGTACATTGCATGTTGGCCCCTGAAAATTTTTAGCATGATGAGACAAATTTTGGGGTCTTGCTAGACTATTTAGGTTGGAAAAGATTAGCTTGTTAACATGGGTAAGATAATATGGTATAGGTTAAGGGCATTGAACTATTAAATTAGTGGGAGAGTGTAAGGCCAATTTTGGCAAGTAACTTAAGTTTAAAAACCCTAAGGCATTAAAAGAAGGGCAAGGTGGACTTTTATCTTTCATTAAGGGTAAAATGGGAAGAAAGAAGTGTTGTTTCCTTCCTTAAGAAGG